>JBBMKD010000022.1:18181115-18203907 GCA_037834095.1 Argya squamiceps
CGCCGGCCGCCGGATGGCGTAAACCTCTTCGTGAATCGCGGCGCGCCGCTCCCTCTGCGCAACCCGCGTGCGGCCCGGCCGTGCGGTTACGCCACCTGCGTAAATCGGTGTGGGAATAGGGCTCCCCCTGCGCAATCTGCGTGCGGCCCGACAGTGCCGCTACGTCACCTGCGTAACTCGGCACGGGAATAGCGTAGGCGCCGTGAGGGGAGAGGGCGGTACGGAGCCCCCTCACGGTCCCACCGGGCCGAGGGAGCCGGGCCCTCCGGCAGCCGGGGCGAGAAGCCCGCGGTGAGCACTGCCCTGGTGCCGGGGCCTTCAGCAGCGCTGAGCTGATGTCTGCCTGGGCATCGTGCTGTACCCTCCTGTGTAAGAGGTACTTCTGCATCCCCTCCCCGGGGTTCCTCCTCACGGTGCCGTTATTTCTTTGTTCCCCAACACCTTTGTGGGTCTGTGTTGTATTTCCACTCCGCCCCAATAGCGCAGTGTCTGTAGTCCCACAGCTCCTCTGCCTTGCCTCACACCAAAGTTTCTCTAAAGGCTCACATCCATCAATCCAGTCGCTGTGCGAAGCTAATAACTAACTCTAGTATACATTCTATCTTTTTTTTTTGTGGAAAAAGTTTCTAGTCTCACCCTCTCCCGTGCCTTCCCCAGGGTGAGGTGGCCTCATTAGACCTGCCCACGCCCCTGAGGCGGCCTGTGCTGGGAGCAGGGCTGGGAACGCCTTTGCTGCCCGGTGCTTCCATCACAGACATGCTGTGGTGGGCAAGAAGGGAGGTTTCCCTTTTTTATGAAAGAGAGTTTTTCTGGGCTTCTTTAGAAATCGCAGGAACGTTCGCTCAGAGACTTCTGACAAAATTTGCAAGAGTTTGACAACTGTGTGCCACAGCGCGTTGGCTGAGGCAGCCGATAATTTCCTTATTCAGTTCTGTGTTGTGAGTGATTGTCATCTCCTCAGACTCCGACAAAGCAAGCAGGAAAGGAGATAGATTAGCGGAAGGCTTTTTTTTGCTGATTTTTCTTTCCTTTTAGGATGATATTTAGTCAGCAGCCATCATCATGGATTCATTTCTGGCCCTCAGGGCTCATTGGCTGCCCATCAGCTTCCCTTTCTTCCTAGGCATTGCCATTAGGACTTCCTCATTTATTTATATATTCCCCTCCTCTGAAATTATTTCCCAGAGCTTTGAGAGTGCAAAGATGGGCAGGCCAGGTGGATGATGGTGGCTGGAATTGCTGGTGAAGGAGAGAGAGGAAAAACCCTCCTCACCTGACAGTTGATGGTGTCCAGGGGCACCGACCAGATTTGTGAGCCTAAAGCAATAATGTAATGATCTTTAAGAACAGAATCATGAAGGCAAGCTAGAGGCCTTTCTGCCTTTCCTGTTCTTCAACAGATGCTTCAAACAGTTCTTTATCCTTGAATACCTTCCTGCCATAGCAGTCCTTCACAGAGCAATCATCTTCTCCTCTCAGACCCTGTTCAGCCCACCAGAATTGCTCAGTGTGTAACCCTCCTTTTCCTTTGCTCAGGTGGTCTTTGGGTTTTGTCAGTTTTTTTTCATTTGAGCAGATTTAATAATTTCCCCTTCAGTGCTTTTCTGGCTGCTGTTTAATCTGTCTGTGTTTATGAAATCTTGCTGGTTTCACACTCCCTTGGGGAGAGGCCTTGGGAGGCTCTCATGGCTACAAACAGCCCTGCAGCCCAGGCAGGCAGAGAGAACAGAGCACATACCTGCCCAAAAACCCTGCTGCAATGAGGGCTTCACCTGTGGGACACGGGATATTTATAGCCTTGTCACAGAACATCATAATTAGATGTGCCCATGGGGCAGCCTCAACCCAGAGCGTTGTCACTGCTCGGGGACCCCATTATTAGTCCCATCTCAGGGTGTGGCTGTGAGCAGCAATCTGACACAGCAATACTTTGGGGAGTTAAGGCACAGAAATTCTGCTTTGGGGTGATTAGTTTGTCACCTGATGCTGATGCAGTTGTTGCCCTGAAGACTAAAGTTGGGGTTTTTTGTTGTTTTTTTTTTTACTACAGATGCAGTTTCCACATCAACACAACAGAAGGTGCTGAGGAGGAGCCACCTCAGTTTGATCTCTGGTGTTCAGCCTCCGTGGACAGTTCTGGCAGTGCAGAGATGATGGTAAGGTTCATTTTACACTCTGCCAACAAAAATAAGAGGTTTATAAAGAGACAAGTTCCCTCAGAGAACCTGTTCAGTTAAAGAGGTGAACACCCATTTCTTGGTCAACATTTCTTTTTTAAGCCAATGGAGATCTAGATTTGCCTAAAACAGCAAAATTAGAGGTGAAACTGAGAACTGAAGTCCAGCTCCTTATTGCCTGCCCTTGAGCTACCCCATGAATTCCAGTTGGGGTAACAGAGAGGGACACAGGGCTGTTGGATTCATATGACCCAACTCAGACTGAATAAAAAGTATTGATTAAATACCTGTTTAATTATGGAAATAGCAAGCTGATTGCCTCTGGGTCACTGCTGTGTGTAATTTCACAGCTGAAACTGATCTCAATGAATTTTCACTGGCATACCTTTATTAAGAGCATGGAAAGAGAAAGGTAAGATTAAAGAGATTTTTTAGAATGGAAAGAGTTAAAATTTAATGTCAACAGTTTTCCTTTGTTTCTTTTCCCTGGTGTTACGAAGTCCTTGTACAAGAAATGTTTTTCTTGACAGTTTTTTGGTATAAGCCACTTGTGTCTTGGGGGGGTGGCAGAGGGACAGTGGTTTTAGTCAGTGTTCAGTTATTGGAAATGGAACTTGCTCCCTTTAGAAAAAAAAAAAAAAGAGAAAAGGTGGGAAAAAAAAGAGAAAAGGTGGGAAAAAACCTCTTTTTCTGCAGGAAACAAAGGATGTGATTCTTGCTTGTTTGAAGATTAGCTATGGAGAGTTGCACAGTGGCACCTGTTCTCAGGCCAGTCAGAGCTGACAGACCTGTATGTGTGAGCTTTTGAGCTCACTGAATTTGCTTTTCAGGTCATGGATTTGTTTGGAGAAATGAGGGTTTGCCAGACCCTCATTAGGCAGGAGGCAAGAGGGAAGGGAATGAGGGTGGGCAGAGGGAGGAAACAGCAGGGAAAGGTGAAAGCCAAAGCTTTAGTTCCCAAAGGAGATCTGGAAACCTGTTTTCCGTACTTTGAACTCACAAGCTTGAAGCACTTGTCTTTACCCCTTATTAAGTTGAGTTTCCATATTCAAATGAGCTCATTCCCTTTGACCTGCTTTGGCCAGTTAAACTCTAGGCCAGTGCACAGTGCAGGGAGGGGAGGAGCCTTCCCAAAGTGTGAATTCCTTTATTGTTGTTGGGATCAGTCATGTGTGCCTGCAGTGCCTGGGATGGAATCTCCAGCTGGAGCCAGTGAACACTGGGCAGGACCCGGGCAGGTCCTTGCAGCCCTCTTAGCTCCTGTCCTGCCCAGCACTCCCAGTGTTCTGTCCCTTATTTCTGCCTCCCCCAGGCTCCCTGGAGTCAGAGACTCAGGTTTTGTGTGTCCAGCTCACTCATCTGTGTTATCACACTTTGCTATCAGACTGCCTTTGCTCATTCAATCTGAGCTGGGCACTCTTTCCAGATCCACACATCCCTCCATTTTTTAGGATGGCAAGAGTTAAAATTTAATGTCAACAGTTTTCCTGTGTTTCTTTTCCCTGGTGTAATGAAGTCCTTGTACATGGAACCAGTGTTTACCTGTGACATTCCATGGGAGCCAACAGCAGAACACCTGGGGTGGGTGGTTGCTGCTGGTGTGGCTTCACTGGGGGAGGAGAAGAAAAAAAACTGAAGGTGGTCTTTTTGGGTGGATCCTGATAAAGGAAAATTCACAAAGTTTCTGCTGAGCCATGCAGATGAGCAGAGGAGCTCTAATTAAAATACAGACCCTGTGTTGTTCTCAGAAACTGGGCAACATTCCCCATCTGAGCTCTGCCAGCAGATCTCAGTCCTGGACTTCAGCACCCACTGCTGCTCTGCTCTGTGAGACACCCACTCAGCTTGGCCAGCACAGCTCAATCTCAATGGGAAACATCTTGTGCTGTTCCAATTCTGGGCCCTTCTGGAGCAGAAAATGCCATCTCTCCACGAAATTGTGCCAAATTGCTTCGTTTTGGCTGCAGTGCTCATTCTCACTTGTCACCTAATGGGGTACCTGGGGACTTCCATCCACACTGTCAGCAGCAGAGGAAGACTCCTGTGCATGCCCAGCCCCCTGCCAGGCCCCTGATTATAGAGTGATGTGTTAATAACAAACACTCTTTCATGTCTTGGCAGTTGCAAACCTCTCCTCAGTAGTAGAAGTAAAATCGCATGGGAAAATGCAAGTCCCAGTTTTAAATAATTAGTATCAGCTTCTCTGGCAACTCTGTTGCCAGAATGAGAGTTGGGAAGAGTCTGAAGCTGCCAGATGCCACTTACGTGGATGTTCTGCAGAATCTGAACCACGCTGGAGAGATTTGCTGTTGCAGGAGTATTTCTGCACAGAGAATCTCTTTTTTCCCTCCCTCCCAGGTTATGAATCTGCCTCCTTTGGAAACCTTGCCACCTCCCAGTTTTTGAGAGCTCAGCAGTGGGAGGCAGAGCTGTTTCCATCTTGCCTGAGACACCAGGGTTGGAGCTGGCATCATCCATGTCCAAATTTATGCATTTCTTTCAATTGGAGCCAAAAAGCTGAATTTTGCAGTGCTGATTGCTCACACCCTGTGGTGACCAGCCTGGCTTCCAAAAAATCCACAGGAACTGGAGCAGGCACAAGCCACCAGCTGTGCTGGTGAACACCCCAAGCAATCAGAGGTGGTGGCAGTGACTGCTGAGCTGCTTGTTTCTGGAGCAAATGGAGCAGATCAATGAAGATGGAACAATTAAAATCTGTGGGAAGAAGACAGGTTAGGAAATTATCCTCAGGAAATGAGGAACTTTGGTAGGGAGGTGTTGGGGGGGTGAGAGGCAATTATGACTCGTGGACAATATGGTTCCCTTCCTCTGTTAAATTTTAATTCAGTCTAGTTGAGATTAAAGGTATAAAAGGGGGGTGATTTCTACAATAAAGTGATCTCCTTCTGATGCATAAGGGGATCCATGTCTCTTTGTTCCCATTGCTACAGCCCTGTAAACATGAGAGTGGTTAGATGTGTTAGAGGTGTGTTGTGTGTTGTTCAGAAGAAAAGATGGGTGTGTGTGAGCACAGCAGTGCTTGAAGTGTTTTCATGTATTCTCAGCTTGGCAAGGTAGAAGATGGATGGCAGATGCTCAGTCTTATCTCTGGGAAGGAACTCCAAAATCCAAACTCAAATTATTCTGCAGTCCCCTACATCCATCCAATTTGCATACCCACTGGTGAGTGTTCTGTGGGTTGTATCTCATTGTAAATACTTTGGATCCTGTACTATGATTGTTATAATTTATATTCACATCATTTCAGCACTTACAGCAGTGCCAGCCTTGTTAGGAGTGGATGTGCCTTGAAATGTTTGGTGCCTACTGAACCTGACCTAATTCCTGTGATCCAAAGGCCATTGCTAAAACCTCATCATGCACCTCAAACTAACAAACTGGTGTAGTACAACCCCACCAGCAAAGTTACATGCCAAAAAGGCAACCTTTATTTCTGTTACTGTTGTAGAAAACCCCCCAAAGCTGGATCCTTGAGAAGCCTTTGATTTGCAGCCTTTGAGGCTGTAGTTGAAGCCCTTGCTGTGGCAGAGGACTGTGGAAGAAGGTTTTAGGCAGGCCTGGAGAGGTGAGAGCAGAGAAGCCAAGTGTGTGCTGGGCTGTAGGGTCTGTCAGCTTGCAGAGCTGTGTGTGGGGGCACTTTGCAAGGGACAGAACCACCTCAGGTCAGATTTCTGTGAGCAGGGAGGAAGGAAAAGAGAGAGCTGAGAGCCCCACAGTGTCACCAGCAAAAATACACCTGAGCTCTCAGTGTGACCATAAGCTGTTTCTGTTCCTGCCTTGGTGTGTGCCCCAGGCATGTCTGGAACAGCCAGTCTGGGTTGTGGGCACAGGCTGTGTGTCCATGGGCAGTGAGTGGTTCTCTCCCACTGGCTCAGCTGCAGTTTTGTCATCCAGTCACCCACAGCCCACTCAGGTGGGGACAGTGGAGGTGACATCAGCTGCTCATCCCTAGGGATCCTGCCTTACAGATCGTGTCACTTCCCACAGGGCAGTGCCAGGGCCACCTCTGCTCCACCCTCCTGATCCCTGTCTTTCCTCAGTGCTGTGCTGCAGCTCCAGGAACTGAGGATGTGCAGTCAGGTGCACAGTCCTGCTCTCTCGGGGGTGGCTGATCTGGATAGAATGTGCTTTATGCAATAGTTGTAAGCTGGGTGTATTTTAACATGCCAGCTGAAACCCTGAATCAGACTTTGCACTGAATGTGTGTATGGGTCTTCTGAGAGGCAGTTGTTTGAGAATGTCACCTCTGAGACTGCCAAATCTACTTGTGTATTTCATAGTTCATACTGTAAACTGCTCACACACCCCCCTGGGTTGTGTGTTAACAGACACAGCTCATAAATAGCAGTGCCTGGCAAAGCTGTCGGCTCTAGATCTGTCCACAGAGGTTTGGGCCACAGAATTTGCTGTGACAAAGATGTCCCTGGTATTTTCCTTCTGTGTGAATACAGGAAGCACAGGACATGGAGTGCTTGGTGTTAAATGAGACCAAAGGTAGTGATTGAGGCTGCACATGGAACCAGATTTGTTTAAGTTGGTAAAAAAGGTCTCTAACCTCTTTATGGAAGAGACAACAATCAGAGAAACAGAAACATGGTTTTAAGAAGTGATGCACAGTGAGAACACCCAGAAAATGTTTTATAAAATAAAGAGGGGATGGAGGAGCAAAGGGGTGCTAAAACTGGTTGTGTGGGGAAGGGTTTGAAAAGCTTTCAAAGAAAGTATCTTATGATCTTGAAATAAAGCTGTAAGACACTGGAAAACCACAGAAATCCAGAACACAATAGGTCCTTTTATAAGTATTTGAAGTCTGTTTTTTCTTATGTGTGTGTATAGATATTGCCGAGGCTTTGTGAGCATGAAATTCCTTTTTCCTTTGTAGTTCTGTGGCACGTACAAGCCTTGTGAGGATGTCTTGCCTCTAGGCTGGGCATCACACATGACAAGGAGAAGTTCTAACCAAAAGAGATCAAAGGGAAACCCAGGTAGATTCCCGGGGAAATCGCTGGGTGATCAACCAGCTCGGGCTCCAGAGGCTGCCTTTTGCAAGTCTGCATGTGATTTCCTGTGTCTCCATTCTGTGAGCTCAGCCTGTGCTTTGTGAGTGCTGCAGGACTGAGTGAGGATTCCTGCAGCACCCTCAGGCTGTTTGGGGTTGATCTCCCTGCCTCAGAGCACAGCACATCACGTTGGGCACTGATGGAAGACAAGGGGATAAAGAGAAGAGAAAGGCACTGGAAGCCACTCCAAGGTGGACATATTGAGAAAGACTCTTCCTCCTCCATCTTCACAAAAGTACAGAAGACAAATGGATGCTTCTCTGATTCTGCTGCTCTCTGGATTTCAGAGACGACTGTTGTGACATTTCCCTACCCAGAGGTGGCCAAGACAGAATGTCACTTCATTCCTTCCCCTTTTCCTCTAGCTGAAAGATCCCACTGCAGAAGTCACTGCTCCATCTGCTGTCTGGAGGAGGCCATTCATCTCCAAAGGGAACAACAGACTTCTCAGTGACTTCCTCCTGAGGAGCCAGCTGCTGACAGAAAACTGTCCTTAGCCAAACTCAGCCTTGCAAGGACACTTTTGGTTGCTTGTTAACCTCAAAAACTATACAGTATAAAAATAACCAGGAAAGAACAATCTGTTGATCTGGACCAGCTTCTCTACAAGGAGGAGCTGGCTGAAAAGGATCCCTTCAGCTGCAGAGCATTGCTGCAGAGGACTGTGAAGTCCTCCCTACCTAGAGGGTGAGCAGGGAGGAATGGCTTTCCCTTTCCCAGGTATCTCACTGTTCCAGAGGTGGGACAGTGGCCAGTGGGAGTCTGCACATGCTGTGACTCTCTTGTGGCCTTCTCTGGAGGGGAGAGGTGTTGCTGAGCTTGGTTTTCTCTTCAAGTGGAGTGCTAAGGTGCCAAATATGGAGGTGTGTGAGGAAGCCTTTCCCAAACAAAGCTCCCTTACAGGAAAAGAGCTGATAATCTTTGGAGTCTGCTACAGATTTAGCACCTAGCTGGCAGCTGAAAGGTGAGAAAGACAGGTCTGGGCAGCTGCACAGGACACGGGGCTGGGAAAGGGCACAGCTATGCCCTGAGCACCTGATGAGCAGGCTTTGAGATTATCCAGGGAACTGTGCTAGCAGATGAGGAGCAGGAGCCTGTGGACAGCTGGATTTTCAGCCTGCTCCTGTCTCTGTCCAGACACAGGTGCTGAGATGCTTCTCACTGCTGGGCTCCTGTCCAGCTACCCATCACTCCTTGGATCTGGTCCATGGGAAACCAAATGTGATCTGAGGGTTGCCACTGTGCTGGAGATCTCAAACAGACACCTGGCATTTAATATAAACTGGGGGAAAGTTGGGCTGGAAATAGAGCTGGGCAGTGCCTTCAGTGCTTTGGGCTGGGGCTTCTGCCTGGGGTTATGGCCCTGTGGATCAGCTCAAGGCAGAACCAGCTGTTTGGGTGTAACTGGAAAATTTGATGTGGGGCAGCTCAGAACCTCAGGTGAATTGGAAGCCAGTGCAGGGATTTTCTTTTTCCCCCAGGGTCTGATCACATGAGGAACAATGGAGTGAGCACTTCCACACTTTGTGGTATGACTGCCAGATAGTGCAGAGGAGGTGAGACTGGCTTTGTTTTCAGCTGTGAAACCCAGGAAGGGATATGTTCTTTGTGAATTAATTAATCTGGAGAAAAGGCAGTTTAACTATTCAACAAAAGATCCGTTTCCACCCACTTCCCAGCTGGCAGCTTAGCCATGGACTGTCAGATTTATATCAGCCTCCAACGTTCTGACTGAAATAGCAACTTTTGCTTGGCAGGCCAGAGAGTAACAGTTGTGAGCCCTGTGCTGCTCGTGGGTAACAGGTAAGGGAGGTAGGACAAGGCTCTGCACTGCTCCAGGCTGGGCTGGTTGGTGCTGCATGGCCTGTTCAGCAGATGCCATGAGCAGGAGCTGAACTTGAATCCCTCTGAGCAGGGATTTAGGTTCATTTCCTAGGTCAGCAGGTTTCAGGGATTCTTCTCTTGACCTTATTGTGAAATGGGGGGAGTGACACCATCCTTCAACCCAAGGGAAGCATTTTTCATGTGGTTGTTCAGTGTCTCAGGAGCAATCTGGGAGAAGTGGGAGTCAGTGCACAGGGCCCAGTGACAATCTCAGACAGGCACAGAAGCTTCTTCAAGACAGAAGCTGAGGAAAATCATCATCACAAAGCCATCAGTCTGCTAACAAGAGCTGGGGGAGTAAACCTCAGATGAAACCCTAGTTTGTAACAGCACACAGCAGATACCTGCTGGATTCCTGAGGCTGGCACTTTACCCAGGAAAGGTGTGTGCTGCCAGTCCAGAGGCTGTTGGGATGTAAAAACTCCAGCTTCCTTCCAAATATCTGCAAGCCTTGAGTCAGCCCCACCAAAGAGAGGGACATTTACATCCCTGTGACACACCCACAGCAGGTCTGATCCCTCAGTGACAGAGCTGACCACGTCACCTATTGCCTGTAAACAGAGTGCCAGCACAGCAGTGTCTCTCCTGTGCATGTCACTGCTATCAACAGAGCAAAGCTGTCTCTGAATAGCACAGGAATGTTTAGCAATTGTGGTCTCATGTGAAAAGTTCAAGCTGTATTTCAAGGACAGAAGGTCTTTGGAGAAGGAAGAGATCAAACCCCCAAGGAGGGGTTGTAAAATGCCACTGTGAGTGCCCCCCAAATGCCTTCAGCACATTCTGCTGGAGTGACACGCTGCAGCTTGTGTCTGTGTGATGAGAAAAGGACATGAGGGGACAGAGTGGGGACCCCGAGCAACCTCACACATCATAAATACCACAAGGTAATGGCAAAATGATGTATTTATTCTGCCTAAAAGAAAACACAGGAAAAGAGGGCATCGGCCAAACTTTGGGTGCAGTTAGTAGGAACCTGAGAACAAACTGTGCCAGACACATTTACAGGTGTGAATATTTGCTGCTCTGTCAAGACTGAGGGCTCCTGAGGAGTCAGTGTCTGCAGAGATTTCAACAAATAAGGCACTGCAGCCCCTCTAAAGACTGACCTGGGAGTTGCACAGTGGGAGACTCAGCTGAAGTGTTTCTGGGAAGGGAGTTGGAAGGACTAAGCAAGGACAAGGACCTGTGTTATCTCAGACAAGACTGACCTAAGCCCAGTAAATCTAGATCTGTTCATCCCTCGGCTGCCTAAAAGCAGAAAATGCTGTTTAAAATTCCTTTTGTCAGTTCTGGCATTTTGATTTTCATCTGCAATGTCACCCTGGAGGCATAAACTACAAACTCCAGTCCCTGCAAAGCTGGGGCTCTGCAAGTGTCCTCACATTGCTGGGATTCACTTCTTTGCTGGAATAACAGGTGGTGTGAGCTTGGGAGGGAGCTGTGGGCAGTGCAGTGGGACAGGTGGGTTTGGAGCCTGCCCAGGGCAGTGAGTGAGGAAATGTGAGCACTGGCAGGGCTTCAGCCAGGACAGCTCTGTCAGGACAGTGTCACTGTCACCCTCCTGAGGTTAATGCCACCCCAGCAGCTGGGGTGGCCACAAATGGAGTGCAGAGTGAACACAGGGGAGCCTTTGGGGCTGCCATGGCACCCTGGCACAATGTTTGATCTCAGGGTGAGTGTATATGTTCAGTGATGGAGTCAGGGCCATGGGGACCTTGCCCCTGTCTTGCTTTGGATTCAATCTGTTCCTTACCTCGGGCACCAAAAGGGGAATTTCCTCACTTTGGTGTCTGCACTCCCTCAAGCTGGGGCTCTCAATGTTGCCCCAGCCAGCAGTGGTGGAAGACCCAAGATAAAGAAAAATACTAAGAAAAACCAAATCCCCTATCACCAGCACACAAAAGACCACATGGAACTACCACCAGGAGGTCCTGCCAGTGCTCCACTGCTCTTTGTGGACACGTGGGACCCAGAAAAATCCACTGAGCAGGTAAATTCTTACTCCTGTGTTTCCCTGAGACCAAAACTACACACAGCCACTGCAGGTGTAGGACAAGTGAGACTTGGAGGACAGGGATAAGTGCAGGGATGTGCTCAGCAGGAGGAGCACAGACCTGCTGCCTGCTGTGGGGCATGGAGCAGAGTCCCAGCCCTGTCACAACCCCACAGAAACCACCCTCCTGTCACTGCAGGGCTGCTGGCCCTCACCCCATCTGACCTCCCACACAGGAGTTCTCCCAATGGCACCAAAACCTCCCCAAGCCTGGAGAAAATCCCTTAGGTGCCAAACCCACTGAGGGGCAAGTCAAGGCTGGTGTAGCAAGGGCAGGGCAGATCTGTCAGGACATGTAACGTGGTGTGAGAGATGTGACATTCATTTTTACTGTCTGAGATGGATGTGGCAGGAAGGAATAGTGCAAAACTCATTTCCCAGCAGCAGGTGCTGGTGCATGAGGCAGGGCAGGGCCTGAGGGCACATCTGGTCAGATGCTGAGTGCCCACACTGGGGAGAGCAGGGCTGGGACATGTCACAGTGCTGCTGCTTCTTGCTCAGAGGGAGCCCTGGGCTTCTCACTTGCTTTTGGGCCGAATGAAATGTTCTGGTCAATTGAAATCCCATTTTTTTTCATTTATCATTTATTCTGCTGACTTTATTCCAGGAACTGCAGTGTGGTGCTGAATGTGGGTGTAGCTGGGTGTGGCTCTGACACTGGTGCCTCCTGGAGTCCCTTGCACTGAGGAAGGGCAGGAGTGTTTCCAGTTTTCAAGTGTTTTTATGGCAGCCAAGGAAACCTTTGCTTCCTGGGAGTGGTGTTCCTTGGGGGAAGGCTGACTTCTCCAGCACACTGCTCTCCTGACAGGGTGGGAGCACTCAGCCAGGCCTGGCATCTCAGCCTCTTCTCTGTGTCTAATGAGGGGACTGAAGCCCTTTCTGGATCTCCTAGGGATGGAACATCTCATTTTCACCCACTTGGAAAGTAAACTGGCAGCTGTGGATCAGCTTTATTTATTCTGTCTATACAATGTATCTGTATTCATGAAGCTCCTTTGTTCAAATCCTTGGTTCCCAGCTCTAGGAGCAGTAACTTGCCCTTTAAAATGATAATAATCCCAGGCAAACTCCCTACAGAGACAAAACTTGTCATTGCTTTGCCTTTGGCTTCGCAAATATCTCATGTTTCTCCTCCTAATGTGCTGTGCTGAGGGGTCTGGGGTGATGTTTGGGGCAGGCTGGTCTGCAGTGTGGGCACAGAGGTGCCTGGAGCACAGAGCCCAGGGCAGTGTGGGGCAGCAGCTGAGAGAGGCTCTACAAAACCCCTGTGATGATGGTACAAGAACAGACCAGAGACTGTTTGGCTGCCTGACACCCTGAGGTGCAGCCAGACCTCTCATGTGTCCAAGAGAAGGATGATGGCTTTATTCCACCCTCCTCTGGCAGATGCCAAACTGACCTGCCCTCAGCAAAGCCTCTGTGAATCCTCCCCACTTTCACCTGAAGTGCCCAGTGCTGCTGGCAAGCTGTAGGGGAGGGAAAGACTCCTGCCTCT
The DNA here is from genome assembly GCA_037834095.1 of Argya squamiceps. NCBI lineage: Eukaryota > Metazoa > Chordata > Aves > Passeriformes > Leiothrichidae > Argya > Argya squamiceps. The sequence continues at coordinate 18,193,806 of JBBMKD010000022.1, forward strand.
CCCTGCTCACCAGAATCCCTCAAGAAGTTGCTCCTGGTTTGGGTGGTGCCAGGGTTAGCCCAGGGTGGGCAATGCCCGTGACCTGTCCGGGGCTGGGGGGAAGGAAAGGGAAAGGGGAAGGGAAAGGGAAAGGGGAAGGGAAAGGGAAAGGGGAAGGGAACGGGAAAGGGAAAGGGAAAGGGAAAGGGGAAGGGAAGGGGAAAGGGGAAGGGAAAGGGAAAGGGAAAGGGAAAGGGAAAGGAAGCCCCGGATCGCTGCGGCTGCCGGAGTCAGGGCTGCCGCGGGGAGAGGGCGCTGCGGGCCCGCGCTGCGCAGCCCGGGCTGGGCACGGGGAACCTCCGAGCGCTGCGATCGCAGCCCTCGGGCAGGGAAATGCTGCTGAAAACTTTACCCAACCAGCCCGGAGAGGGGAGGGGCAGATCCTCACTATCCGCTTGTATTTCCCTGTATATATCCCTGTATTTAGTGCAGGGGTCTCTCTGCCTAGAAGGGTGTTTTAATGGATTCATGCACTTTGGAGTTCAGGTGCTGCTCACCAGAAAGGATGGTGGGGTTTCATTCATACTATCAGATATCTTCCCCCCCTTCTTGTTCTGTTTTGGTTGTGCCCGCAAAATACCCAGTCCTGAAGGTTGTTGCTAGAAAGGGATGTTAGAAGTGGTCCAAATCTACATCAGAAAAGGTAGGTCGTGTCACAGGCATCCGTTCTCTTCCCATTTCCATGGAAACGTGGACTTCGGTGGTGTCAGGCAGAGCCGCCTGGCAGGGTGTAGTGGACTCTCTCCAGGAGGAGCAGCAGCACACAGAAATGTGCCTTGGTCTCTCCGGGTTTGGAACGACCAGGTATTCTGGTCCTTTAGAGTAACAGCACTTGACAGATCGCGTCAGAAACAACAGCTGGGACAAACATTTAACTCCCGGCTTCCCCCTTCCCACCCCACCCTTCCTCATCGCCGTGCCCCGTCCGGTCCCGCAGAGAACCCTGCACTCCACAGGCTCCGGTTTTTAATTTCCTGGGGGGCACGAGGGGAGGAGAGCACATCTTGTGGCGGCTGACAGGCTTTTTGTTCTGCGCCAGTCCTTTTATTAACCCCCCGCTAGATCATTCGCTGTCTGCGCTGAGCCGCCCCCGCTGCGATGGTGATGAGAGTGTTTGTAGCAGCAGGGCTGCCGGGGGGGATTACGGGGATCCCGCCGACCCGAGCGAGGGGCCGGGCACCGGGACACAGATTGTTGCCGCAGCCTCGCCTCCATCTGCCCTGTCCCCGCCCGAGACACCTCTCACCATCCCCGCGGCGACAGCAGTTGTGTGTCTGATCCCTCCGTCCCATCCTGTCCCCACCGTGTCCCGCCCGGGGAGGGGGTGGTGGCCGGCAGCACGGCGGGAGGGGGGCCTGTTGCACATGGATGGGGATGTGACAGCAACAGCATCATCTGCTGTCCCACACCCTGCACCCCACAGCCTCACCCAACCCCTTTGATTTAGCACAAGCCAAAGCAAGAGTTTCCACTCAATAATCTTGCCCAGTTCCCCTTCTGTATTTAGGGCCTCAATTTCCTTAAAACATTTATCCCAGACATGGGACTGCACAATTTATGGGAGGAATTGAGATCTTGCTGAGCAGTTGTTTCCTTTTCCTATTGGATCAGACTGCTGGTGGTGGTTGATTATTCAAACAAATTAATTTGGGATGCACACACAAGTCCTAATTAGCTGCAATTATTCACTTATTTCCCCCCTGCTTCCCTCCTTCATCACCAGAAATTTAAAAAATATCACCCTAACACAGTGTGCCCTGCAATAATTATCCCCCAGGCCAGTCCTGAACCTCTCAATCTACGATCAATACCTTCATCTGTCAGCCACAATTAATTAAACACAATCCCACTTTCAGTGCTTTGATTCATATCACCCCAGAACAGCTCACTGGGTATTATAATCCAGACTGATGCTAAGGCTGTCCTCAAGTGGAAGGGAGGGGCTGACTGAGATATCAACCCCCAATTTCATTAAAAGCCAAGGGATAGAAGGGCTCTCGTTTTGAGGTGAGTGATGAGTAGGTGGGACTGTGTTCTCCTCCAGAGCCCAGCTGCTTCCCAGGGGAATAGCACTGCTGGAATGAGGCTGGGGCAAGGCTGTTGCTCTGGGTGGGGAAGGGAAGCTGAGTTAGGCCAGCACGATGGTTTTGTTGTCTGTGCTGTCTGTGTGAGTGTGTTCTGTTCTGCAGAGGCTTCTTTTTTTGGACAGTGTTTGCAATTTTGGAATTTGATACATTTCTGAACAGTAATTCAATATCCAAGGGCTGTTCAGAGCTTCCCGACAATGGTCTGTGGTGGTGCAAGCCAGAGCTCCAGAGATGCTATAACAAAGCTCTTAAAAACAGGAAAATTGTTTTACTTGAGATTCTTCTGGTGCTTTTAATAACCCTCTGTTCTACACATGGAGTGGTAAAAGCAAAGAGGGATGTAGGGCCAAGCCACATAAGGGCGGGATCCAAGATTCATGGCTCCCTCCCCTCTCTGCTGTCTCCCTCAGACAGCCAAGGAGGTCAGACCTAAAAGGGGTGATTTGAATCTGTTCCAGGCCTTAAACCTGAGAGCCCATTCCCTTTTTGCTGATGCTGGCCGTGTGTCTCAGCCAGCATCCTCTCCCAGGATGTTGCAGCCTGCACATTCCTTTTTTACTCTGATTCACAGTCAGGCGCTCTCCTTCCCGGATGCCTGTTCCTTGCTCCTTCACCCTCAGGATTTCAAAAGCCTCAGATCCAACATGCAGGAGGCTGAGGGCAGCTCCTGTTTTCCACAAAAGGCAGGCAGCTCAGCAAATCTTCAGACGATAAGAGAGAATGATTTCCAACTTGGAGGCACCTGGAATAAAGTGGAGTTGATGATGTTGCAGGGAGTCGTGACCCCAGGACTGGGAACAGCAAATCTAACTATGTTTGAGCTCTCCAGTAGCCCTCAGTGTCCAGTTTCATCAGCACAACTGTCTGGGGGTTTCCAGGACATCTTCCAAGTGATAGATGTGTTTTGTTTTGTAGGACAAATGACTTGGGAGCCATAATCAAAGGGGAACAGGCAGGCCCTGTAGGTCAGCTCAGGATTTGTGCTGCCTCTGTTGGAGGAGAGCCCAGTGCTTGCACAGAACAAGCAGGAGCCTGTTTCCAGGGCTGGAAATGTTACCCTTGGCCATCCCAGCAAAATTTACACCTCGGTGGTGCATAATGGAGGCAGGAAGGTATGGAAAACCTTCCCCCCTGCCTGTGGCCAGGTTCAGCAGGGACAACAGGGGCCCACAAGTGCGGCAGCCTTGCGTGAGGGAGCTGCTGAGGAAACCACAGCCTTCACTTGAATTTGGGAGTTCATTCCAGTTCAGTGGGGCAAGGGACACTTCCATGCCTGCTCTCCACACAGGGCTCTGCTGTTTGAGCTGTACCAGCAAGCCTGTTGCATCCAGAAATGATTAAAGCTGGAATGTTTCCTAGGGAAATTCTCTAAGTTCGACAGGACATTCAATTAGGGAAGAGGAATGAGAGCACACAGGGAGTCTGCCTCTGACAGACCTCACTGAGAACTCACAGTGGCTTTGCAGGGAGGAACAACCACCATGTGAAACTTGGAAAATAAGTAATTAGTTGGGATTTTGCTGCCTATTTTTCCCCTGTACCCACCTTCTGACGATGATCAGAAAGTTGTTGATTTATCTGCACTTTAAGCTTTAGCTTGTAAATAACAAAATCTCTGTGATCAGAATGATTTTAGATACAACGAAGCCAAAAAAATGCCAATTTCTCTGCTATCCACCCAAGAAAACGGAGTGATGGGTTTGTAATAGAGCAATAAACCACAGTGCCTTTGTGGGTGCAAAATGTTAGCCTGAGGTTCCCTGCAAGGCAGAGGAACAAAGACCACTTCTCTTTCATCAGCCACTTGAGCAGCACAGACCCCCCACCACCCTCCCCGAGTGAAAGGCTCTGCTGGTGTCTTTATTGCCAGGAGAAAATGAAAATTATATGCAAAATATAGACGAGAAAATTCCTATCTCTGTGTTTGAGTGCTGTGCTGGGTATGACATCACTGGGAGCCAATCAGCGAGCTCCCTTTGTGTCTGGCTTTCTAATAAAAGCCACTTCATCAGAGTAATTTGCAGTAATAATTTATTCACCTTCTAGGAACGGCACCACCTGACTCCCTGAGCAGCCAGGGAGAGTGAGGAGCAAAGGGCCCAGATGTGGCTGTGCCCTGGGTGGGCACAGCTCCAGCTCTGCCTTGCTAAGAGTTGCCTTCAAGTTGCAGATAAAATAAGTGACCACATGTGTTCATTAATTACCCCCTAAAGGTGCTCAGTGCTGCTGGTGCCCAGAGCAGGGGATGGCTCCCAGCAGGAAAAGCAGCTCTGGGGCCACATGACAGGGCTCTGCAGTGCTGGGCAGGGTGGGAGGGCTCCCCTTGCTCTGCAGGGGAGACAAGGGGCTGCTTTGCATGGTCACAGGGAGGAATTTGGCCTTTTGAATTTGGGGTTTGCCTGGGTGAGGGGCAGGGAAGGCACAGAGAGAAACTGAGGCACCACAGCACAGTTCAGATGCCTGGTGCTGTGCAGGGGAGGATCTGGACACACGGGAACACCATGGATACAGCTTGTGGCAGTTGTGTCACTCAGTGCAGGAACTTTCTTTGCAGGCTGCGATAGCTCAGAGCACCTTGGTGGCCTCCAGCCTTGCAGGCAATGAGTAACAGCTCTGTGAACGAGGTCAGACCCCACAGAAAAGAGCAGCAATCTGTGGGATCTCTCCCTGAATCCCAAGAAAGTGTTGCTTCAAGCAGCACTCCAGGGCTGAGTAATCTGGTAGTGCAGGAGACGTGTGGGCTGCTGGTCCCACATGTCTCTAGTAGGAGATTTACTCTGCCAGTGTGTTGTGTGGGAGGCTCTAACAGAGCTGTGTGTAATTCCTGCATTGGCTGGATATTCTGGTGGTGTAAACTCCCCTGATCACATTCTACACACACAATTCTGCATTTGGAAACAGAGCACAGAGCACTAAACAGAGACCAGCCCATGAAGACAACCAAAACAAGAGATCACTTCTACCCTGAGTGATTCACAGAGAGCAAAAGCAGCAGGGAACAGCAAGGAGCTGTCCTGAGCCAGCCTGAGAAAGCCCAGGCAGACACACCAATACAACCATCACACACAGGTAATGGAGATCTCAACTGAAGATGCAGCCAGGCAAAACCCCAGCAGTTATTTGGTGGCAGAGTGAGAGGGTCTCCATTGTCATAGTGTGCCACAGCAGCCCTCCTCTCTGGCTGAGCTGTCAGCATTGTGTCTATGCAGCCTTGGGAGATTGTGAAAGAAAAAAAAAAAAATCCAAATAATTCAACCAGTGGAGTTAATCCTGCTGTGAGTGCATCCAAGCAGGCTTTGTGGCAGAGGTTTCTCTGGTAGCTCCCTTGCCTGTGTGTGCATGGATCCTGGAGAGCAGGACAGCTCCTGGTGATGGATAACTCACCTCCCAGCTCTTCCCTAGGGAAGTGTTTGTCCTGCAGAGTCCATACTGTGCCCATGGGGTCCTTTCTGAGTCACCCTGGAGGAGCTGCTTGAGGAGACAGAACCTTGTTAGAGCTTCTTGGGAGACTGCCAAGGGTCAGACCCTGTGCCTGGGTGGCTGTTGGTGTGCTGGGAAGTATGAGGAGCCCCAAGCAGTGTAAAGGAGGATTAGGGGTGAAGATGTGCTCCCCTGGGATTCCCAAATAAACCTGGGTGTGGTCTCCTTGGATGTGTCACTCTCCATGTGACAGCAAGCCCAAGGGGCCCTGAATGTGCTCAGTGAGAGTGGGAGATGCATGGCCCCTGTCTGAATCCAGGTTTGCCATCCCAGCCTCTCACTGGGGTTGAGGTGTTTCCTTGGGTGCCTCCAGCACCACCTGTAGCAACCAGGAGACCCTGTCTGCAGCCCCCCGTGGGCACCACAGGCTGGCAGTGAGGGATATCCCTGCTGAAGACCCCTGGGACACCCTCCCAGCAGCCTGTGTCACAGCCTGACTGTGCTGTGACCCCCACTCCTGCTCATTTGGTGACTCTGGGGGCTCTGAACACTGGAGGTGCCATTCCAGGTGCAAGGCAGGCCCTGGCCCCTGCTCCCTTACTGTAAAACAGCACTGGGAGCTTTGGGAAGTGTTTTCCTGTTTGGATTTCACCCATTTACTTGGTTAGGCTGAAGCACAGCAGAGATAACTGGGGAGGGGAGGTGGGGCTGCCCCCAGCCTCTGTCTGTAGGACCCTTTTAAGCCTCGTTTATTGATTTACTTTGAAACGACATCCTTGGCTCAAATGAGTGCAATCAGAGGTGGCAGAACTCCAGAGCAGAAGAGTTTATAACATATTTTCTAGGAATTGCATGTCATATCTGAAGGGAAAATGGAAGGGTAACATAAACACACACAAAGCCTGAGGATAATGGCTATTACTGTGTGGAGACAGTGGTCTCAGAGCCTGCAGTGATCTGATGAAGTCTGGTAGTGGAAATCTGGGCTAAGCTGTGCTTTGCAGACTGGGTTCTTTTATAAATGAAGCTGTGTAAAAGAAATGCTGGATTGCTGGGTCAGGTGAACAGGAAAGTCAGCAGCCTGCAGAGCCCAGGCCACTTTGTCCTGACTAACTGCATTTCATGGAGCCTGGCTTTTGGATAACCTCTGCCAGTCACCCTGGCACCAGCTCACTGAGCTTTGCCCGTGGGGGTTGGAGCAGACAGAGATGTTAAGGCTCCTCACCCCGTCACAGCCCCACATCAGGTCTGTACAATCTTGCTTCCACCGGGGATTGTTACTTTAAACCTGAAAGTGGTTTGCCTTTGTCGTGAGCATGCAGACAGAAACAAAATGTTTGGACTGCTTAAGTGCCTCACCCTCTATTCTCCACTGATTTGGCCAGATTGTAGGACTGACTCATTATTAGCCTCGGATTAGACAGCAGCAAAATTGCTTAAACCTGGCTTAACTGCCAGAATAGGCCCTTTAATGGAGCCCTTTTGTTGTTGGACCATTGTCCCAGCGGTCCGTTCCCAGCCCCCCTTCCCCCAGCCCTGCCTGGGGCTCGCTAAGAGCCTCTCTGCAGCTAGAAACAGATCTGCCTTTTTCCAGGATCTCTTTGTTGCCTTGAGCTCTCGGGGTGGCTGCCTAACACCTGCAGCACTCCCACATCCCCGTGTAAATTGCCTGCATCCCCTCGCTGACAAACGAGAGGCCATTGCCAGCGACAAGGTAAGCTGGCATTCATCCCTTCCAGCTGCCTTCTGCTTCCCAGGCAGCTCCAGGTGAGCGGCTGAGCTCAGCCCTGGCCTGTGCCCAGCTGGCTCTGGAGCCCGGGGTCAACTGAGCCTTTCAGGAGCCCACTGCTCCTGCCCCTGCAATCACAGACACCAGCTCTGCCCCTTCCAGCAGCTCAAAATGCTGCCTAGGCTCAGCTTCCCACACAGCTCCCTGCCAGCTGCAGCTGTGGGCTTGTCTTTTCCAATTTTTTGGTTACTGCTGGCCCACTGAAATCACAGTTTGCCTTCTCTTTGGGTCTGGTAGTGACAAGTCTACCTGTTGGTGGAGGAGGAGGTTTGTTCTTCCCCTCTGCCCAAGGAGGATGTGGTTCCCCCTGCCTTGATGGATGTGAGGCTGTGCCTGCTCTGTTTGACAGTCCTCAGGTAGTGTCAGCTGCTTCACCTGCTCCACCCTTGGCTATTTGCCCAGCCCTCCCCTCTTCCTGCTCTGCCTTCCTTCTCGGGGTGACCTTATTTACAAATGTTGCATATTTAATGTCCTGCTGATGACTCACAGAGAGCACTTTCCTCCTAAACCGTTCTGCCCTGTCCAAATTAATTCACATTCTGCCTTCTGACAGCCCTTCCTGGACACCCACCTCCTGCCTTCAGCTCAGGAGTTTTAAATCTCCTCATCCTTGCTCTTCCCTGCTCCTTTCTTGATGTCTCTTTCTCACCATCCACTCACCCCCTCCATTCTCTTTGACTTGACCTTTCTCTAAATACCCATATCTGAGCTCTGCTGAAAGCTGGATGCTTCTGCCCAAAGGTTATCTCCACAATCCAACTCGTCCTCCTTGTGCACCCAGCTGAAATCCCTTTGGAATGCCCAGGTTCTCCAGGCAATCAGATTTCTGCCACACTTATCAGTGCTGTGCAGAGTCCCACACACCTTATCACTGGGGTTTTCCTGGGAGCCTCTGGCAGTGCACTGTTAAAGGGTTGTCTCACCCAAGCTGTCACCATCTCCCTCACGCTCCCTGTGAAGTGCCTGTGCCTTCTGCAGGCAGCCTGTCCCTCTGGCCCTGCTCCATCCCACCATCAGCTGGATTTTCCCCTGAAGAGACCCTGAATTTTCCTGCCAGCCATGTCAGTTCCCCTCTGCCACAGCGTGTTTCTCCCAGGTTACCCCCATCTGCAGCAGAGGAGCAACCTGTAACCACTGACAAAGCCTTTTTTCCTTCTTCTGGGTCCCTGCTGAAATCTACTGGGCTGCAGTGGCTGCCCACAGCTCCTGCTACCCAGTTTGTGCTCCTTTGCCTGTGCAAGGTCTCTTTGTGTCCCCTTAGGGTGTCCTTGGGATGTGGGCACACTCCTGAGCGTGGGACTGTCCCCCTGTGCCATCAGCAGGATGAGACCATCACACAGCCCACAGCGAGGGAGGAAAGTGCAATCCCTGGAAGCTGAAATGATGAAATCAGGGCATTTTGGTTTCTGAGAGCAGCAAACACCAGGGCTGGTTTTCAGGGCTTGCAAATCTCCCATTCCCAGGCCCATTGTCGTGGCGTTGCCTCTGTCAAGCACAGCAACTCTGGCTCTCCTCCCACAGATTATCTGGGCATGCAAATGACCCCAGACAGATACACTGTCATTTTCTCGTGCTGTGATTTCCCTCACACCCCCCTGCGGGACGTGACAATAAAATTACCCCTCTCGTTCCTTTCCCACAGACAATCTCTCAGCGTGTCACTCACTGTCACGTGAGCACTCCCCCATCCTTTGCTCCTGGGACCCGGGGGGTGATTTGGAAAGGATCTGCTGGGCTGTCACTCACCTCCATCTGCCTTCAGGAGAAGGATTCTGGGTTCCATGCTGTTTCCTCTTGTGCCTGCCTGGCTCTTTGATCACAATTTGCTTCTCAGGCCTTCACAATCACAGCTGCCCTGCAAGGTTTACCCGTAATCCTGCTGACATGTTGTTCCCTGGCAAGCTCTGGACTTTACTTGTTCCCAATTTGGGATTAGCTGCTACTTCTGATGATTCTGCTGTTGCCACAGATGTCCCATTTCCCACCTGGATTTAAGAGCTGTTTGGGCCTGAAGCACTCCTGGCCTTCTCTGTCACTGTCACCTGACCAGCCACATTTTTAGATTTCATTATTGATCCATTTCTCTCTCCCATTTTTGTCCCCACTGACCCTTGTGCACAACATACAAGCAGGAATTTGTGTGGAGAGCCTGCAGGAGCCACAGCACTCACCAGCACTTGCCAGTGAGGTTCCTGTCTGTAAAACAGAAACAACAGAACTCTGATGTGACAGCAAGACCTATGTCAGATAAACCCATGTTCTTTCTCATCTTCCTCCCCAAAAGGCTTCAGACATGCACTCAAGTTTGCACTCCTGGAGCTGAGTTTGAGCTGGTTAAGCCAGGAGCAGAACTGTTTGCAGGCAGGAAGGTTTGAAATGTTTCTCTTCTTCCCTTACACTTATTGAAGTGTGTACATCCAGGAGCAGGATGTCAGAGTTGGTTCTTTCCAGGGCACAGCTCATGGTGAGATATTCCCTTGGTAGTTGGTGTGGGATTGCTCCAGGAATCTTCATCTGAAGGAGAACTGTCAGTGATGGGGACAGTGAGTGGTTGTGGGTGGCTGTTACTGAGCACCTCAGGGTGTTCTGTGAATATGAGCTGTAAAAATCAGAGAATCAGAGAATCCCAGCCTGGTTTGGGCTGGAAGGGACCTCAAAGCTCATCCAGTCTCACCCCCTGGCACAGGCAGGGACACCTTCCACTGTCCCAGGCTGCTCCAAGCCCTGTCCAGCCTGGCCTTGGACACTGCCAGGGATGGGGCAGCCA
>JBBMKD010000022.1:18219559-18257822 GCA_037834095.1 Argya squamiceps
GGGAGGGATGGATGGATAGAGGGAGGGATGGATGGATGGATGGAGGGAGGGATGGATAGAGGGAGGGATGGATGGATGGATGGATGGAGGGATGGGTGGAGGGATGGATGGATGGAGGGATGGATGGAGGGATGGATGGAAGGATGGAGGGATGGATGGATGGAGGGATGGATGAGGAAACCCCCTGCTGGTGCTGGCAGGGCCCTCTGTGAGGAGACAAGAGGCTCTGCAGCTTTTCCTCTGATAAATGAACAGCCCTAAGTTAGGTGCTCACAGCCTCATGGCAAATTAATGTGCAGCAGGGGCTCTCTGGGAGCCTGGCACAGAGGCAGCAGGTCCAGGTGGGTTTAAGGCCACATTTTCTTTGTGTTCTTTTCCTTTTGTAAGTGCTGAGCTGCATTTTCAGCACCCAAGTGTCCCGTTGGCACAGGAGGTGCCCAGCAGCCATCTCTGCTGTGTCACAACCACAGCCTCTCATTTTCCCCCCACCCATCTTCATTTCTGGAGAGAAAATTCCCTTTCCTGGAGCTCCAGCTGGTGAGGAGTGAAACCCAATCCATGCTTGGTGAGTGCAGGAAGCTTTGGATGGATGAGAATCCAGCAGGGTCAGATGCCTCCGGAGCGGCGGGTGCTGCTGACAGGTGGCTTCTCCTCCCTGCAAGGACAGAGTCCCTCTCCAGCTGCTCCCTGCTCTGCCTGATGCACAGCCTGTCCCATACCTGCTCCCCACTTAGCATTCCAGGAGCTATGGCCACCTGAGCTGGTGCTTAGTGAGGGGATTTGCTGTACTTAGATGAAAAATGCAGCAGGAACTTTAAACTGCCCTGTGGCTAAATGGAACTGACTTTTCCCATCCCTGCAGCTCTCAGCTCTGCTCCTCTGCCCTCTTAGCAAGAGGCAAGGAAACTGTTAGGTTGCATTTAGGAGCCACCTAAACATCTACTAAATGTCTTCTCTGAGTGATGCTCTTGGTCAGTGCTTCCCCAGCCTCAGGAGCAAGGGCTGGGTGTGAAACCAGGAAAGGAAGAGGGAATGCAGGATATCATGTGGATACCAGCAATGTCTCCTGCTGATAGGATAAATCCATGGTATTCCCCACTGCCTCATCAAGATCTTTGTGGCACTGGAACAATTTCCATTTGCACACCTGTGCAGAAATGTGGATAGGAACATCTTACAATTTCCAGGTGCTTGAGCCCTGCTGGTACCACTGCCACCTCCAGTGCCCCAGGATTGGTTTCTGTGCCATCAGAGGTGAGGAAATGCTCATCTCCTTCCAGTGGCCACTTCGAGCTTTTTCCTTTTAAGATTGAGAAAATCCTTGTCACATTTCCTTATGTTTCTGTGTGGTGTGAGGAGGTGATCATAGAGGGAATCATACCTATTTCTGCTTGGGAATGGGAGAAACAGAAGCTCATTCCTCATCTCAGGCCTGGGCTTGGATTGAGTGAACCTGGTAATCTGGGATAACTGGATAACCTGTCTAGTACTTGCCAGGTGCTTAACCCCACTTCATATGCCAGGAAGGCTTTCTTGGAACTGGAGGCACTGGCCAACATAAATTGCTTCTGTCAATGTGCTTTATTGGACTACATCAAAGTAGAATCGATAGAGAGTTAAAAAAACCCCAACAAAATGGGCTTTCTGAGGCAGAGCAAGTCATAAACAGACAGGAGTGCTGTGCAGGTCAGGTTTCACCTGGCAGCCAGGGAAACAGGGGGGCTCTGCCTCTCTCAGGGGTGATTCACTGCACTGGAACATTTCAGGGGAGGGGGAGCATCCAGGAGTTGTTAACACACTGCTGCGAGGAGAGGGGCTCTCAGTGGGTCGGGTTTGTGCCTCCAACTTTGCTGTCACAGATTTACACTGATATCATCCCTATCAGTGTAAGTTATCTGTTTCCATTTAACCTAGATGAAAGCTTGAGTGTGGTCATTGCATTCTAAGGTTGCTGGAACTTGTTAATAATTTAGAATAATCAAGTCAAATTAATTCACTCTTAAAATTGAGCTTATTTGCATTGGCTGGTCTGGTTTTTTGTGACAGATCTCTCTGTGGGCATATGTTTGTGTAAGCTTTTGGTGTGTGCTCGTGAGTGTTTGTGTGCATACGTAATTTCCTTCTCCATCTCACAACCAACAGAGCCTGAGCCTGGATTTAAATGTTGTGCAGGAAAAAAAAATGTGAAGAAGGTCCACCCCGAAGTGGAGCTGAATAGCTGAGGTATAAATCCACAGGGAAAAAATGGGGTTTGTAATGGAAATGCTGCCTCGTTTTAAATTATAGCCAGGCATCTGTGAGCCTGAAATTCCTGCTGCAGCATCCAGACGGTGCCTCAAGCTGGCTGCACGTTCCCAGAAATGAAGAACCCCCCTCCCTCAGCCTACCTGCAGCCTGACCTTTGTGCTGACACTGCCGTGCAGCTTTTGTGCTGCACGGGGCGGGTGCGGGCGCGCAGTGACAGATTGCTGCTGACAGGGAGAGGAGGCTCCTCCAGCTGCATTTCTCTGCAGCCCCTGCCATATATCCAGGGGCTTGTTAGAGGAACAACAGCACCAGCCAATAACCAGTTGGTCTAAGCCCCTGGGACAGACCGTATGGCCCACACTCTGCTTCCTAAAGCTGTGAGTGTGGAGTAAATTCAGCTGCCGTGGCGCTCGCAGCCCTCGTGCTACACAGTGAGGGAACACACCCGGGCCTGCGTCTGTCTGTACCTATAAATAACACTGTTTGTGTGTGTGTGCATATTTATGTGTCTGTGTATTTATTGTGGGTGAGGCTGCTTGTAGAGCAGCCCAGAAAATGGAAATCCTTTTGTGCAATTCTGCTTCCACGGGGAGGTGAGGAGAGCCAGGAGATCGGGGGTGATGAATTGGCCCCGAACCGCGATGACAGACCTTTTTTTTTAAGTCAAAACAATTTCAGGGAAAGGGTCTCCAAAAAAAAAAAAAGGGTCCAGTTTCAGGAGGTAGCACAATTGAATTTCTGGTTCCTGGCTGCCTGCCTGGAGGGCCTCTTGTCACTTCTACTTTCTTCCAACAAGGCAGAAGGCGGAATTGACAGCAGCCTTCCCGCCAGGCTGTTAGGGAAGCAGGGAAGCCAGATGCTTTGCCTCCCTGCTCCCTCCCCTTCTGCAGCCCGAGAGCCAGAGAGTTAAGTTGCTTTAACTCTTCCATTCTCCCTCTCCAGTGGTCCTGGTCTGACCCAGCAGAGAGATCCTGAGGAATGAAATGCCTGGGAGTGGGCACAAAGGGTCCTCACTCTCCAGGGTGGGAGTGTGTGTGTGTGTCACAGTAAAGTGCTTTTATGCTTTGTACAGAACAGGAAAATTAGACTTTTACACAGAAAGGCTCTGCAGAGAGGCACATGGTGGGAATGGGCTGACACAGGAGCCTCCCCCCCAGCAAACTCAGGGCAAATAATATGATTTCAGAGCTTCCAGCCCAAACTCACTTCCAAACACTCCCTCAGCCCCTGTTATTTATATCACTGCATATAAGGTACAGTGTAGGTGAGAGCTAGAATATTCCTGTAATTCCTCCAGCAAGGACAGTATGCTCAGCCCTCCCTTTCCTTTGTGTAGAATTATCATCTTTAGATGTTAAGGGATGTGGAAGGTTTCAGTTGCTGTTGAATTAACATTTCTATATGCATCATTTCACAGGATAATTTGCTGACTCTAAAATTTTTGTGTAATCAAATTGGCTGGCTGTTTTAACATTTGTCCAACACCATTTTTAAGTGGCAGTTAAATGAAGTGGAGAACGGAGCCCTTTCTTTAGACTCAGGCCTGTAGCAGGGTGAGGGTCTCCAGTATGGATTTTTGAGACAGGACCTGCTCTGTGTCAGGGGTTGTGCATTTCCAACACTCACAACCCACAGAGCCCTTCTCAGTCTGCCCACAGCTGCAAAATGGGGTGACAAAGTGGTCGTGGATGGCCAGGAATTGACACCCTCTGTCTCCCCAAGTTCATCTCATTGCCAAAACCTTGATACAGTGGTTAAGGTGACAACCTTAAGGTCCTTTTCTACTAAGGACAAGTGGAAAAGGCCTCAGGCTGTGCCAGGGGAGCTTCAGGTTGGACATCAGAAGGAATTTCTTCATGGAAAGGTTGGTCAGATGTTGGAATGGGCTGCCCAGGGATATTTGGAGTCCCCATGCCTGGAGGTGTCCAAGGAATGCCTGGACGTGGCACTGAGTGCTCTGGGCTGGTGACAAGGTGGGGATCAGTGATAGTTGAGACTTAGTTTTCTTGGAGGACTTTGCCAACCTCAGTGATTCTGTGGAATAGCTCCAAATGGGACCAAACCAGGGTCTTGAAGGGAAAATTGTGCCAGGGGAGGTTTAGACCAGGTATTAGGAAAAATTTCTCCACAGAAAGGGTGGGCAGACATCGGAACAGGAAAGTGGTGGAGCCACCAGCCCTGGAAGTGTTCAAAAAATATGTGCACATGGCACCTGAGGACATGGTTTAGTGGTGGCCATGGTGGTGGTGCTGGGTGGAGTGTTGGTGATCACAGAGCTCTTTCCCAACCTCAGTGGTTCTGTTTCTGAGCCTCACCTGCACTGACACTGCCAGGATGTGGGCAAATGGCTCTGCAACCTGTGGGCTCTGCTGGGGGCCATCCAGGTACCTCCAAAAGCAGGGAATTCATAGGGTTTCCTTAAAACCCCTACAGGCCTTCTCCTCCTGTGTGCCTCTTTATGCCTCTCCACACCCAGGAGCTGCAGCTCTGTGCTTCTACATCCTCCCTCGTGCCAGCAGTCCCTGGTCCCTGTGCCACCTTCCCCAGGCAGGGAGGATGGTGATGGAGCAGGCATTCCTCTGGGTTTGGCATGCTCAGCTCAGGCAGGAGGGAACACCAGCCTCAGGCAAACCACAAACATTTGTCACCTGCAGCAAGGCAAAAGGTGTTGCCCAGAACAGCCTTTGGAAATATTTTAATTACCCCTGATTAATCTGGCAATCAGCGAACTTGAGGTAAAGATCACAAGTGGAGACAAAGTCTAAGGGGAATTTTGTGCTTGGAGTCAAATTTCAGCAATGTTTTTGAAGCGTTTCTAATTGGGATGGTTTAAGATCCATCCCCAAACCTCCCTGAATCCAAACAGTTCTGATGTACGTGGGAAGCAAATCAGTCACAGCACTGAGAGCTGGGGCAACGTGGGGTTTCTGAAGGAACCAGCCTAACCACCAAGGTCTTCCTCTGCAGCTTTACAGTCAGAAAACTTCTTTAATGGACCATAAATCAGAAAAGGAAATTTATTTTTTGTTTCTCCAGGCTTGAAAGATGAACGTGCATCTGCCCGACAGCTTTCAGGGCAAGCCATCCCTGCCAGCCAACGCAGATTCTCTGTGCCTGCTTCCAAGCAGCACGAGCTGAAACAACTGGTGGCAGAGTGGGGTGTCTCTGCAGTCCTAACCACGAAGAGAGGTGATTATTCCTCCCTCCTAATTCCACTTCCCATAAGGAAATTATCCTGTGCTAGAGGCGTGCACCTTCCTCTGCTCTGTCACCGTGTGCTGCTGGGAAGATTTATTTCAGTAATAAGATCTTAGGCAGTGAAACTTAACAAAAATGAGGGGGCAAGTTTATTAATTATATATTTTACAGTTAATTAAAGATAATATTTAACAGAAGTAATTGCAGGCGTCTGCATTGATGGCGCAATTAATTCCCAGTAATAAACGGGTTGTGTGTCCCTTTGTCGGACTGATCAGAAACAAATCCTGCCTCGTGCTAAACCTCTCTTATCTCTTCCCATTTGCAGGAGATGGAACATCCTCCTGCTGACAGCACAAGGAAGAGGCTGGAGCTGGGCTGCCTTCTCTACAATTGTGGAACCAAGGTGAAATGGGGATGCTTTGTTGGTGTTTCCTTGGCTTTTCTGAGGAAAACAGCGACCATGGGGTGAGTGCAGCTCCCACCACCAGTCCTACCAGCTCCCTCAGCTGGGCCCGCTTCCCTCCATCCCATCCTGCCTGCAGCCCCAGCTCTGGGAGGCAGGAAAGCTTTGTTCCACAGCTCTTTCACCACTCAAGCTGCTTCTAAGCAGTCTCTGCCATTTGTGCTGCAACGCTGTGTGGGAGCACTTGTCACTCAGCTCAGCTTGCATTCAGCATGTTCCCAGAAGCTGGGCATGGATGGAGATGAGCTGACCATGTGGGAACTTGCTGGGCTCTCAGAGCATCAGCCCCTTTGGGATCTGACACACACCCTGTGTGCCCTCAGGTCTGTGCAGTGGGAAAGTTTATTCTGCACTATCATTGACAGTGTTTCTATTCTCCTAACACCCTTCAGACAGGTTGGTAGGTTCTACCTCATGCAGGTGTCCATCTCCCATTATCTTCCTCCTACCTGAGGTACACACAGAGCCTGTGACACACAGTCGGGTGATTTTTATTCCCTCCACTTGAGGGAAGTAGCTTACAATGTTTTAAACTGGTCCTCTGTGATTGACTCACGGCACCTATTTCTGAAACACAGCCAATAAGGTAAGAGAAGATTCAGAGAAGTTAACAGTGTCCAGATCTGGTTAGGACAGGAAGGGAGCCCAAAAGTTGGCTAAAATTCTGTAAAGAGCCAAGCCCAGCCCAGCTGCTCAATACAGAGCTATCCTCTGAGAGTGTGATGTTCCTTCCTGCTTCCTTTTCTATTTGTTAGAGAAACTGTTGGTGCAGTTGGTGGCTTCTCCCCAGGGGCAAAGGAGCTCCTCTAGGAGCTCTGCACACCTCCAGGCAAGCTCCTTCCTATGGGAGCAGGGCAAGGAGGTCCTTTTCCAAAGCCATGCCACTTTTCCAAAGGATTCCAAAGGGATCAGGGCTCTGTCCAGCCTTTTCAGTGTCCTCATTAATGAGGTGAAAGATGGGGCAAGCAGCATGTGAATGACATGGAGGGTGAAAGGAAGAGGGAGCCATGCCAAGGGCCAGGGGAGGTCCCAACCTGGTCAAAATGAGCAGGGCTGGGCTGTGTCTGCCATGGGCTTCACATTGGCCTGGTTTTGTGAGTAAAAGCAGAGAGCAGGGGCTGAGCCTGGGCAGCCTGAGCAGCAGGCTGGGTTTGTGAGGGCAGCTTTGAGCAGAGTTTTGGCTGCTTTGCTCTTTTAGAGTTTTCTGCAGGCCCATCTTGTAAATATTTAAATGCAGGAGTAGCAGGCCCAGCAAACCTGAGTGAGGATTTGCAGGCAGGGAGGGGAGCAGAGTGTGTGTGAGCTGCATCTCTCCCTCTCATGTGTGTGCACCCGTTTGTGCAGCCTCCCAGTGCCTTCCAGAGAGATTTTAATCCAGAGAGCTCTGACAGCCTTTCAGGCATCAATCACCCAGCGCTGCAACAGCCCTGCAAGGTCAGGCAGCTTTATCAGCCTCCCCTCAGAGCAGCAGTTGTGCCTCAGCAGGGAGGGCTGGGCAGGGGAAGAGTGGCTCCTGAGTGTGTGTGTGTGTGAGATTTCCTGCATTCCTAGAGCCAGGGATGGGATCCAGCTCTCCTGGATCAGCCCTGACCACTGGAAACACTTTCCCCCCACAGAACCCTGAGAGTGAAACCACCCAGCAGAGCAGGGCTTTGCAGTTTGGCAGGCACAGCACAGGCTCTGCTCTACCCGATCCGCAGGCACATTTTTGGGGTTGGGTGTTTACTGAAACCTTGGCTCTGCTGGTGTGCAGAGAATAAAAGTTGATTGTTGAGCAGCCAGGGCTCGGCGTCGCCCTGCCTGTACGTGTGAATACCCTGCCCAGCCAGGCCAGGCCAGGGGGGCTGTTTGTGGGGCTCCTGTGAGGAGCCTTGTCTCTGCTCTGTGCTAAACACATCTCTGGTTACCTGCTCTCACTGGAGCTTTTCTGGCTCCTCCAATCCTTTCCTTGGCTGCTCTGGCTGTGGGGCCTTGTGATGGCTGGCTGGATTTATTTATTTAATAATAAAACTTAAAGAGAGGGTTGTTTTCCAGGCAGTGGCTGTCTCTGTGGAGCCAGGTCATGATGGGGTTAGTGTGGAGGGAAGCAGGGCTGCTTGGGGGGGCTTAAAATCTGCCAATCCCCCTGTTCCTTCTGCCCCTCAGTAACCAGTAACCCCTTCCTCCTGCACTGGCAGGAAGGTTTATGGTGCTGTGCAGGCTGTCCAGACCTTGCCACTTCCATCTCTCTCAGGATGTGGCAGGGAGAGTAGAAGAGGGAGTTCACAGCCCAAGGTACAAACGGGACAGTATGACAGCAAAGAAAACATGATGGAGAACAAAGAGTGGGCCTTCCTTTGGTTATTTCTCCTGTGCAGATCCCTACAGTTGTCACAGCACGTGTCTCCTGTCTCTCACCCTCTTCTATAAGGGACAATGACATCCTCCCCATAGGACTTGGCAGTGCTGTCTTTATTCTCATGGCTGGGAAGCAACTGCACTCTTCTGGAGGATTGATTAGACATTGTTTTGAAACAAAAGTCAGAGGTTTGTGCTCTGGATCCCAACCTGAGGCCTCTGCTGGTCTTAATCTGAAGGGCTCCCCCACTCCCAGGTCAAATGGGCCACTGTGCTGCTTTAGGAGACTTAATTTTCTTAATTTTCTTCATCTCCATGAAGTCCTGAGTTGTGTGGTACCTGCCTGACAGCACTGCTTTGGGCTGAGGTCACTCAAATCACTCCCACTCCCTCACCAGTGCTTCCCTTCCCTTGGGATTTACAGCTGGATGAGGAAAGCCACCTCCCTCACCCTCTGGGCTGGGCAGTGTTCAGGTGCATCTGAAAGACTCCACGTTCCAAGAGGCAGGAATCTGTCACAGCACAGCTCTGTGCCTCACAGGGGGGGTCATTCCCTGAAGGTTTGGCTTCAGGAATAAATCTGTGCCTCCACACTCTGCCCATAAAACTGATAACACTGAGATTGCTTTACACATCAGCAACAGAACGGAGACAGCGGAGGCAATCAGGCCCTGAAATAATTATGTTTATCATCTATAATCATCACACAGAGTCTAACAGCACATTAGCACTTCCAGCAGGCAGTTTTCAGAAGCAGGGAATGCAGGCAGTGTTTTGGAGGATGCACTGATTATTTTAAAGGACACAACCAGCCATGGGGGATTCTCTGAGCTGCCAGCACATCCTTTTATTGCATGTGTGGGGAGCAGGGGCAGGGCCAGTGCTGAACCATCTCTGTAAAGTATCACTGGGTGTAGTTTCCAGAGTCAGGCTGTGGAAACAACAACTCAGCCTCTTTCTGACTGATCCCAGGGATTTGGAAGGTGTCATCTGGAGGAGCCTACAGCTGCTTGAATCCCTCTCCATGGAAGGGGTTATTCCAAGGGAAGTCTCTCATGTTTCCCCTTGTGCTGCTGCCTCTGCTCCTCCCTATTTTCCTGCCAGTCCTGGGATACACAGCCCTGAACACAGACTTCAGGGCTGAGCTCCCTGGTGGCAGAATTACCCTCCTCTGTGCTACTGCACAGGCTTGGGGGTGTGGGGCTACAAATATCCAAGAAAATCCAGGTGATCTCAGTCCAAAACAGGTCCCTGAAAATGCATGCAAGCAGCAAAACCCAACATCCTTCAGGCCACGTCCTGCAGCATGGTCCTCTCTCTCCTTGTGCCACGCTGTTAGGGAGGGCCAAGCTTTGCAGCAAGGGAGAAGAGGCCAGAGCAAGTCCTGGCCAGGAGGAATGCAGGCAGTCACTGCATTCAGCCTTTTGGTGGAAGGGTTTAGTAACAGTCTGCTTGGAAGGAAAGGCCTTGGAGGCAGATTTGTATGTGGAATTAGTTGGAATCTCATCAAAAGCCCACAACGCCTCATCTCTTCAGCAGAACATCTGAGATGCTGCACATTTATTCACTGTGATGTTACAGGTTGTAAAGTGGCTTTATTTCCCCTTGTTTTCCATGATGACCCCCAGGTGAAGGTGTAAAATCCATCCTTACAGGATTCCAGGCCTGAGGTGTGTCTGGGTGTGAGGGAGGGGCAGTGGCCATCCTGAGTCTGTCAGGGGAACTGGTGTTTCTCCTGCACACACCCACTGCCAAGAGCTGCCTTAGCAAGGCTCTTAGGAACTCCCTTCAAACCTGGAAGGGTTTTTGGAGCCAAACATTGGTCTAAGTGCATTTTTACTGAAATTCAAATGCAAACCAGCCAGACTTTCACTCCCAACATTTCAGCTTTCCAGCAGATTGTTTTCCCAGGGGCACCCTCTTGGCTTATCTGCAGGACTGTGGGAATGCTGTCAAGACAGGAGCCATTTTCCTGTGTGGAAAAGGCACCCAGCTCAGGGACTGGGCCAGAAGGTGCTGTGCTCTGGGCACCTCATGCCAGGGAGCTGAGGAGGAGAGCTGAGCTCCAGGGAGTGCTCTGGGGCAGACTGGAAGAGCCTTGCTGTTCCCTGTGCAACTGAGACTTGCCTGTGGTGTCAGGGAGGTGTAGCTCCACACTCAGAGGATAATGGGGTGAAAGGACACTCAGGCAGTCTCCAGAACCAGCTTCGAAGTGAGGTCCAGTTGGTCTGGGCATCATCCAGTCAGCTTTGGTGTGTCTTCAAGGACAGGGATTGTTCTGCCTCTCTGGGCCACTGTCCTGGATAATTGGATTTTCCTGGAGCACAGTGCTCAGCACTGAGTGTGAAATCTTTTCCAAAATCTTGGCCTTTTTCTATGCTAGCAGAGGTTCTGCTCTCAAAGCAGGTTTATCACTGACTTAACACCCACCAGGCCTCCTCTGTGCTCCCAGAGCTCCTCCAGCCTGCTCGTGGGCTTTTCCAAGGTCAGATGCCAGCTCTTATCCAGTGTGTGTATCCAGGGTGGTTTAGAAAGGCACTTTAGAACTTGGAACATCACAGTAAATAAATGTGCAGCATCTCAGATGTTCTGCTGAGGAGATGAAGTGTCGCAGGCTTTGAAGGGATTCCAGCTAATTCCACACACAAATCTGGCTCCAAGACCTTTCCTTCCCTGCAGACCCCAGAGGACTTGACATGACCATTGCATGCCCTGGCCCAGCTCAACCAGTCTAGGAAGAGAGTGGGACCAGTGCAGTGAGGAGCCTGAATTGTTCCTTTCATGGCCCTTTGGGAAGAAATGGATCAGAAGAGGAAGATACTGAACTAGCGGGGGAGCTCCTGTGGTAGATCCTCAGCATGAGAGCTGCAAACCCAAGATCTGTGGTGTGGGATTGCACCAGGGAAAAGGAGGAGGCTTGTCCCCGAGAGCTCCTGCCAAAGTGTGAGACTGCTGGAGATGAACAGAGGAGCAGTGGAGGGATCCTGACTGTGAACCCGGTGCTGTGCTGGCAAACTTGCTGTAGAGTCACAGCAAAGGGAGGTTTTTGAAGACAAGTGAGGAGCTTTCTGGGTGTTTTTCCCTGCTAGGAGCATGAATAAAGAGAAGCACGACAGTGCTTCATTGGAAATCTGGTGGGTGGCCTGGTGCTGTGAGCTGATAGAAGGTGGGGGCTCATTCCTCCATAATGAATGAAAGATGACAGATGGGGAGAGGCAAGGAAAGGCCTTCAGCACTGGTATAATTAACTTACTCCTGAGAACACTGGGATGAGCTTCTTTCCTAATATGATAGAGGAGAGAGAGGATGTTTGACTGAGAGTAAGGAGATAACAGGAATTGTAGAGGTGAATGTGCTTGTCCCTCTGCTCCTGAGACACTTGGTAAAAGCCTCTGTGCCAGTTTCAGGAGCAGAGGGAGAGGATGGATTCCCTGGTCTGAGGGGGGTGGGCTGCACCTCCTGGGGTGTTCTCTGAGCTTAATCCCCAGCCCTGAGCCCTTGGCCCCGAGGAGGAGGTGAGGAGCCAAGCCCCCTTCACAGCAATAATGACTTCACACCCTGACTTTTTCCCCACGAGCCTTTTCTCTTGCACACTAACGAGTCTGAGCCTACTTCATTGTGCCTCGGTAATTGTGCTTTTAATTATGCTGTGTGTCTACCACCATCTGTTGTGCTCTTTTCAGAATCTGTTTCAGTTCTGATCTCCCCTTTTGAGATGAAGGGACCACGAGTGCCCGCAGTACCCAAGGTGTGGATGAATCATAGATTTTTCTGTTCTGTTCTTCGCTTTCCAAATGATTCATTCCACTTGATCTGTTTCTTGGTACTTGCTGAGCCTTGAGCTGACATTTCCATGGAACTGACAGCTTGATGTGGAAAAACCAGGGCCAACCAAGAGGAGGGAAAAAGGGGCCTGTTGGAAAGAAAAATCCTGAGCTTTTCAAGATGAGTTTATTTGGACACAAGAGCTATCAGAGGGCTCTGAAAGGAGAGGTCACAGCGTGGATGTCACCTGGGAGAGGCCAGTGTGAAGCTGCTGGTGCTGGGACAATGCTGTGCCTTGGGGACAGATGGATAAAAGCAGCATGGCACACGTCCTCCCACAGCAGGGCTGAAAGGGATAGGGACATCAAGCCAGGAGAGGGAGCTGGAAAGGCTCCAGCTGCAATAAAGGAGATGAAGAGAAGCAAAACAAGGTTAATGAGCCAGAGAGCTTGTTAGGAAGGGAGGACAACTGCAAGTTTGGGCAGAGGATGCCCAGCAGCATCTAGGAGGGGGTTACATCCAGGGGGTGCAGTGAGGCGCCTAGCAGGAGCAGCAGCACCCCAGGCCACCCCTCACAGTTCACTTGCACACAGAAGGAATGGCTGGAGATGTGTCAGGGAGGGTTAGTTGGGAAATCAGGAAAGGTTCCTTCCCCAGAGGGTGCTGGGGCACTGAACAGGCTCCCCAGGAAATGGTCACAGCCCCAAGGCTGCCACAGCTCCAGAAGCATTTGTACAACCTGTGGTCCCTTCCAACTCAGGATATTCCATGGTGCTGTGAAGTTAAGCTTGTGGATCAGATGGTCCTGCTCACTCAGTTCAGGGAAGGTGGGAGGTGAGAGCAGGGAAGAAAACCTGGCAATTGGTGGGTGAGGAGAATGGGCTTCATTTGGGGTGTAGGATAAATGTGGCTGAATCCAAGGGCTGGAGTCTTGCAGGAACAGTGGCTGCAGGAAGGCCAGGAGGTGATAACCTGCAAGTGGCCTGTTCTTATTTTTAGGATAAGGGAATAAAACTGTCCTCTGGGGAACTGGGGAACCATTGTATGGTTCTGGCACCTTTTGGCTGTGTAAGGAGCATCTTTCCCCTCCTTAGGGCAGAATGTTTTCCTCTCTATCCTGCCTTGCCCTGCTCTGGCTCATTTCTCCTGGTGTGCAGGGCTGTTCTGGCCCATCCCACTGCTGGTACTGTGCTGTGTCTGGCTCTGAGCACCTTGTTCTAAACAGGGTGACCTCTTTTTTCTGTACTCTTTGTCCTCTAGGGCTGTGTCCCTGGCTGGGCCCACAAACCCAACCCTGACACCCATCAGTGTGGCTTTGTCTCACTGCTGTGCACATTCTGTGCATCTGCAGGATGCTGCAGCTGGCTCTGCTTTGGGTCTCTGCTGGGATGTGGCAGAGTGGGTGTCACACATGGTACCAGACCCTCAGTACCCTTAGAAAAGTCTTATTCCATCCCAGGCCAGAGAGATCATCCCTTGACTTGGGCAGCTGCTCCTCATCTTGTCCTCATGATAAAAATATTTTGGGCTGCTCTGATGTGATTTCCTGATGCCTTTTCTGCCTTTTTTCTTTCTCCTGGGCCTGACACCTTGGAGCTTTAATGTCAACCATGGTCGTGGGAGAGGAAAAGAACCACCTGAGCCTTGGTTTGCTGTCCCTGGACACCTTTCACCTCCAGCTTCCTGCTGTGGGAAAGGATTGTGGTGTCCTTCTGCTCTTGCTGGTTTCTTATGCAGGGAGGATGGAGAACATAAACAGCTCACAAATCAGCTCAGGGCTCTCTCTGTCATTCCTGCATCCCACAGGGAGCTTCCTTTCCAGTCTCCTCCTGTTATATGCAGGGTGAGGAGCCAAGCATCAGTGGTGGGACAGGGTTATAAATGAGGTTCCTTCAAAAACCAGTTCTATTTAGCTCAAGGCCATAATGGGAAAACCTCTGTGTTTCCATTAAATCTGCTTTGTATCAATCTGTGGAGCTGGGCTTGGGCAAGAGGTGCTGGGATCCCAATAGGCCACTAATTAATTACCTACTCCACACTCTTATTGGCAAGGCAGGGCCCTTCCAATGGTTAATTAGGGTGGGAGCCAAGGAGAGGCTCTGTCTCAGTGGTGGTCCACATTCCCTCTGGCTCCCTTCCTCACAGACATGTCCTGGCATGGGCAGGGAAGCCAAGGCTGAACATATGGCTCATTGTGGAGCTCTGACCTTCCCAGAGCAGGGCTGGGCTGAGCAGCTGGAATTCCCTTCAAGTGCCACTCAAAACCTGCCTGATGCCATGGAAATCCTCTGGGACATTTGTGGGAAAACAAACCCCTGGCCCAGGTGCCAGCAGTTGTTATTCCCTCATGTTCTTCCTCCCTGTGCACCAGGGACAGCTGAGACTTGGGATGGTGCAGCAGGAGGCCACCTGTGACCTCCTTGTGCTCAGAGGTGATGAAGAGCAGCTCCATGGGTGCTCCCTGCATGGCTCTGGGAATCCCAGGGGCTGCCAGCCTGTGGTTTAGGATACCTGAGGCAAGCCCCACACAGCTCTGCTGGGATCTCCCCTGTCCTCAAACACATTTGGGGTGAGCCATGGTCGTTCAGAAAGTGTCTGGCTGTTCTGGGAGTGGAATCCATGGCTGGCTGGCCTGGGAGAGACCTTGGATAAGTGAAATGTAAATGCTCACAGTGGCCTGCCAAGATCTGAGTGGGAAAAACCTTCCTTGGAAGAGGATTTCCCATCTCATCCCAAGGAGTCCCAGCTGCTGAGTTATGCTTTGTTGTCATGGCCTTGTGTCTGGGGTTGGCTTTTCCCAAGACCTTGAAACCCATTTCCCTCCCCAGCTTGATGCAGCCTGTCTCCTGAAATGCAGCTGTTTGCTCCTTCTCTGGAATCAGAGAATATTTCTACTTTTTTTCCTTGTGCTCTGCAGTGACCTAATTATTTAACTTTGCATTGCAGCCTCTTCCTACAGCCAAAGAGCTCATCAAAGCCTCCCATCCCCAACTCTGGGGGAGCTGGATTATTAATCTCTCTCTGCTCAAGGTTAGAGGAGATGTTTCCTCCTCTCATGGACAACCCTTCCAACAGACAAATCTTTGGCCTTTCCACTCAAGATCACCTTCAGGCAGCTGGGAGGGTGTTGGAGTGATGCTCATTCTTTACATAAGGTTCCTCCAGGCTGCACTGGAATATCACACACTTAATTCTTGGCATAACTTGGTCTGTTTGGTCTTGGGATGACTGGAGGAGTGTCTGGTCTCCCTCCTTCCTTGATAAAAGGAGGTTCATAATTAGCCATATTCCTCTTGTTTTAGGGAGACTGGTGCCAAAGGTTACTGCAGGCAGAATCTCTCACCTCTGGCTGTGATTTCCCCAATGTGTGATGCTCAGGAGCTGTGGCAGTGCATGGAGCAGGGGGGGATGTGAGAGGTGGTTCAAGGCCATGTCCTGCACTGGGATTTCACATGTGTGTGCCTGTGCTGTGTGCAGGAACAGCTGCTCAGGGCAGGCTCTGCCCACAGTGCCGCTCCACAGGAATGCAGCATCTGGGAAGGAGCGTCCAGCCAGCCCCCAGCACTGCCTCCCTGCTCTGGGGGGGTTCTGTGGGGGCAGCATGGTGCAGAGCTGCCCCTGGGATCAGGGCCAGCAGTGGGTCTAAAGCCACTAAAGCCCTGTGGCCACCCCTTGACCCCACTCCAGGAGATCATTTGGAGTAATGTCAAAGGACAGGGAAGTAGCAAGAGAGCAGGAGACACTGGGAGGGTGTTGGAAGTTGCTGTCAAAGTCAAGGGAGCTGGATCTGACTGCTGCTGGATCTGGGATAAGAGAAGGGCAGAAGCAGCCAAGGTGCTTTAGAGTCACCCTCACCCCATCCCTTCCTTACTTGAGCAGCTCTGGCACTGCCACTCTCTCCCCCATCACCACCATCCCAGGACCTGTCCCCTGCCCAGGGGTTCCTGCACTGTGCAGTCCTTGGGCTGGAGAGCAGCACCCACCTCTGTTGCCTTGATTTTTCAGCCTTCTGATGTTTTTACATTCTTGTATTGGAGTTCTTACAATTGTAACATGAACAAAGTAGATTGTTTTCACATTCCTCTCTGTGATGGACTTCTGGCTTGACCAGTGGGGTCAAAGGAATGTTAACCTTGTCCCCCAATCACTGGTCAAAGTCCAAACCCTATTTAAACCCTGAATTCAAAAAGAAATATTTTCTTTTTCTCATTCTCATGCAGATGGGTGAGTGTGGTTCTTTTTGTGTCCTCTTGTGACACACCTCCCCTCATCCCACCCTGCACCTGGGGACTGCCCACATCCATCATCCTGGTACCCAGCACGTGCCTCTGCTCCTGGGCAGAGCTGCCAAATGCATTTGCTCAGCAGGTGTGTTCCTGCAGTCACTGGGAGAACAGGCTTTCTGGAAGAGAGGAGGGAGAGAGAACAGAGGAAAAACTGGAGGGAGGGCAGGAGGAAATAAAAGGAAGTAGAAGAGAGAGGGGAAAAGCAGCAAATGACTGGAAGAATTAGAGATGGAGTGTGGAAAGGACGGCGTATCCCCTGTTGCTTTGAGCACTCAGCAGATCCCGTGGCGTGTCTGCTTTATTACTGACAGAGTTCTCCCTTCTGTCGGCTTGTTTCCTAATTGCTGGTCTTGTAAACTGCTTGATTTATGGCTCTGTTCATCACTTCTGGCCCTCGGGTATAACATGCTTTTCCTTCCAGGCTGGGAAGTGAATAACGAATTAACAGCCTGCCTTAGGTTCAATGAGGAGCTGAGCATTCAGGGATCTTTATTGGGCTGCACATGCCAAAGAGAAGTGCTTCATTTTTCCTTCTCATTCACGGAGGGTATTCAGCCAGTCCTTCCCCTTGGCGTTGAGGCTGCGTGGTGCCTTTGAAGTGTCCCACAAGAGAAGCCACCAAGGAATGGATTTGCTGTTGGTTTGCACAGAGAGCTCAATCTGCTCCCTCACAGCTTGCTCTGAAGCTGCCACCGTGTGCCATGGATGTTTGTCTCGCTCAAACTTCCCTTCAGAACAGCCCAGGGATGAAGATGAAGATGAAGGCAGAGAACAAACAGCCCTGCTGAGCTGCAGCTGTGCCTTGTGCTGTGCCAGCAGCCAGCAGCCAGCCCCTGGCTGTCACCCCTGTGCTCAGCCCTGAGAAGGGTTTGTCCTAAACCCTGGAGTACACTGCAGCCAGTGCAGTTTAAATCATCACTGAGTGACTCAAATTGCTCTGCTCCCACAGCCCTCCATGGCAGTCCAGCTGTGATCCTCGTGGCTCCATGCTCACACCACCATGGAGCAACCAGGCCTTGGGATGATAATTCCAGGGTGGGAGGTCCCTTGGGTTCAGAGCCTGGCTGTTCTCCTTGCCCAGGTCACAGGGTGGTGGTCAGGAAGCCACATCATGTGTCCCCAGCAGCTCTGCACCACCCAGACATGCTGTGGGGCACATGTGAGAAGGAAATGCCTGTAAAACAACACATTTGTGGAGGAAGAAAACTCTTGTAAAGAACAGAGGAACTGCTGTATCACTGCAGGGCTTTTCTGTGAGCACAGTGCTCCACAAGTGTGAGCTCAGGGCCTGCAGGTCTCCAGCAGATAAAGTTTAAGCTGACAGGTCCCCTCAGGACTTGGCAGCTCTGCCCTCCTGCCCTCAACAGCCTCTCAGGATGCTGCTGCTGCTGCCTCTGAGCTGCTTCATGGCTGTGGCAGGTGAATCTGATGTGCCTGGAGGGGTGAGCTCAGGAAAATGGCTCTGTAGGATTCACCTCGGCATCATGAGGCTGTGAGTGAGGGACAGAGCCTGCAAGGTCAAGTGCAGCATTAATGGAAGGCTGCAGCACCTCAGGGGCTGTAAAAGTTCTGTTACAGGGAGAGTTTGAACACACCTGCTCAGTCCTGATCCAGCCCTCACTTATCTGGGGGAGCTCAGCTGGATGGAGAGCTGCTGCTATCTGGTTTTGCTCTTGGGGCACATAGAATAACAAATAAACTGCAAGGAATGGCATTTCTTTCCTCATGGCATCAGCAGCACATGATTAGATGGTCGTGGCCATCCTGAGTGCTCTGCTCTTGCTCTGCCTTCCACTGATGGGTCTGCAGGAGCAGACACCTGGGGACCTTCTGAGGAGCAGGGAGCAGTGCCTTGGAGCACCATGAGCAGCTGGTGTCAGCATCTTTGACTTCTCACAAGGCTCAAGAACCTGTCCATCCCCTGCAGAAAGCTGAGCCCATCTGTCTTTATGCCATAGCCATCAGGATTCCTCTGTTTTTATTTAAAATCCATGATTTCTCACTCAGCTGCCTCCTTCCAACAAGCCCAGCAGGCTGTAACAGTGGGATGTTGGAGTGCAGAGCAGGAGAGGACACAGCAATGTTCTTCATGGGACACGAGCACCCACCTCCCATGGTGGGTCATGCTGTTCCTTGTGCCATGGAGTCCAGGATCCAGGAGCACGAGGACAGAAGATCCAAAGAGCTCTTGCTTGCATTTCACACATGCTATCACCAAGAATATCGACTACTAATCACTGAACTGCTCTGAATATATACCCAAAGTGCAGGTGTTATCACTTCCTGATAAACTTGAACCGTGTTTGGTTCAGCGTGTGAGTGCTCACACCCTGCACAATCTGGGCCACCCTTCCTAAACTGCACAGCAGGCAGGAGGGCTCAGGGCAGGGAAGGCAGGAGGTCCAAGGCTCTGCCTGATCAGCCTGCCGAGGTTGAAGGAGCAATAATCCCAGATCCATGCTGAGGGTGGGCAGAGGAGGTGCCTGCACCCTTCTTCTTCCATGCCCAGGCTGGAGTAGTTCCTAAGCTTGAGCCCCCTCCTCTCTGGGTGCTGCTGCTGTGACAGCCCAGCACAGGCAGCCTCTCCTCCAACCTGTTCCTCCTGCTCACACTGCACAAGAGGCTGGAAATGGAACCAGAGGGAGATGCTTCTCTTTATACTCAATATTCACATGGTGGAGATCCTCCCTCCTCACCTCTGACCTGCTCCTGCCTGGCTGCCAGTGTGGATCTGAGCAGCCCAGCGTTTAATCACCTTCTGCACCATTGAGCAGGGGCCGTTCCCAAGCTCTCCCTCCCCTGCCCGTGAGCAGGAATTACCTCGGGCTGCGTGTGCAGTAACGACTCCATCAGCGAGTGCAGTTCCCGTTGCCTGGATGCAGGTTAAAAAAAAAGCCTGCTGGTAGGCAGGGGATATCTTACAGCTGAAGGTGTGATAGATGAGCGTCTGTTCCGTCCCCAGAACGTGATTTTTTGAAGTTCCTGTATTTCAGCAAAAGGTTACGGCCCCTCAGCTGTCGGGGCTGCTCCTGCAGCTCGGGGAAGTGGCTGCGTTGGTGTGTGTGTTGTGTGCAGGGCAGAGTCACACAGGGCTGTGTGAGGGCCCTGCTGACAGAGCTCTTCTCGTGCCGATTCCAGGGTGTGACCTCGGGCAGGAGCTGCTCTGCAGAGCCCGCCCTGGGTCACTGCAGAGCCCCAGGACACTCCCCCCGCTGCCACTTGTGGCCATCCAGCCCACTGGGGCTGCAGCAAGGGATGGAGTTGGGGGGTTTAGGGGTGAGTTTGGATTTGAAGCTCAGGAATAATGTTGATTCTCAGGTCAGGAGCACAACCAGGACTGTGCCCTTGGCAGAAGGAGCTTCTGGAGCAGCTGGGTGTGAGGAGGGTCTTCCTGGCTGAGTGCTCTCAGAAATGTTTGGTGTTGGAGCTGTGGGGCTCATGTCACCAGGGCAGGCTGCACACAGTGTTTTGATGGCTCTCACCCACCAAAGACCTTGGCCAGGTGCTTTTCCCCAATTCTGAGCTTCATGGTGACTGAAATCATCCTTGAGAGCTCTTTGGGTGAGGGAATAGGGATTGTCAATGTTTCCCATATCAAGCTGCAGTCTCTGGAGACTTTATGGGTCCAGAATCCCTGTGTTCTGTGGCTCCATTGTGGTGTCTGGCAGTACAGGGCTGCCCTGAAGAGCACAAATGAATCCCTCTAAAAACAGCCTTGGCTAAGGGATGTGTGATATAGGTCTGGATTGGGAGGGCTCCTGAGAGGAGCAAGCTCAGCTGTGGTCTTTTAAAACCTCAGGAAACTATGGATGTGAAATGTGGGACACCAGCAGGATGCTGAGAATTCCTCATGTGCATTCCCAACCCATCCATCCCTGGATGGATGCAGCAGGAGGCAGAGGAAAGTGCTCATGCACAGGTAGGACATGGAAAAAGACAGTTCATGTTGGCTGAGCCAGATTAAGGAGCAGTGAGAGGCCACCCTGGCTGGCAGGTGGCACAAGGGTGGTCCTTGGGAATAGGCAGTGACAGAGCTGGCACAGCTGCTCTGATTTTCCTGCTCGTGTGCCCACAGTGTGCTCTTGCCTTGGCAGCACTTGGAGCCTCCATCCCTTCTCCCTACCCCGAGGATTGCTCACAAGCTAGAGGGAGAATCTGCTGGCAGGCCCCACAGATTGGGTTTGGGTGCTTTCCAGATCTCTCCCACTCTCTGTAGCAGCTCTCAACTTGCTTGGAGTCAAGGACACAGATTAACTCTCAGTTTGTCTTCCTCTCCCCCACACCACCCATCAGCTCCAGCTCTGCACCCAGACAAGGATGGGCTTTATCAGGACACCTGCTAGCTGACAGGAGACTTCTGACTGATCCATTTGGAGTTCCCTGGAGCCAAGCTGGGGATGCTGCACTGCTGAGTTTGCTCTGGGCATCGCCACTCCAGGTCCTTGGATAGCATCACACAATCATGAAATCATCCAAGTTGAAAAAGAGCTTTAAAATAATCAATCCAATTTCTGTGCATAGAGAAGGGCTCACAAGAGAGAGCTGTTTAGACTGGTAAGGTGTGGCTGGCCCTCAGCTCAGACAGGCTTCTCCTTTTTGATCCAAGACTTGGTCCCTAAATCCCACCCAGCTCTGGGTCTGTGCCCTGCTTGGAAGCAAAGGCAGAAGTTGCAGCCTGAGCTCCTGGGCTGGCCAGAGCTGTGCTGTGCCCCCGGGGCTGGCTGGGGCTGTATCACCTCTCCTTCCTGATAAACCCGGGGGCACGGGGACAGGGCAGGTCTGTGATGATTCCCTTCCTCCCTGGTGACCTCCCAGCAGGTCCCCGGCAAGGCAGAGCCCCTTTCCCACTGACATCGTTGCTGCGGGGATGAAAAGTCCCTGGCAAAGCAGGAGCAGGGAAAGTGAGGTGACTTTTCCCTCTGGTTGCTTTGTTTGTTGTTTAGGGATGGGGTAGAAGAAAGTCTTTGCCGGCTCCATTAAGGAAGCCATTGTTTAGTTGAGGACTTATTTGTTCTTTGGGAAGAGGATCGTGTTTGCCTTCGAGGGGACATGGTGCAACGTCGGTCCCTTTTAATTACTTGTTGTTTCTTTACCTTGGCTTGGTTTAGCCAGAGAAGAAGAATCTGAAAGGAGAATTTAAAAACAAAGCCAGGGAGAGGAAGTAGGAGCACAAAACAAAGCTCAGATGTAGGGCTGGGACTTGGGATCTGTGCTTCCACCTTGTCCCTGCTATGCACTTAGCAAGAAAAGCTTTTACCACAGAGGCTGAGGGTGTGCCTCCCCTTGCTTTCCCACTATTCCTGGCCTCTCCATCCACTTTGGGGGTGAATGAGGGAAGCCTGTGTATCTCCGTGGTGGGATCCAGGGCCATATGGAGATGAGCTGCGTGTACAATAGGCTGTGTCCCAGGAGAGGGGGCCTGGACCGTTTGGCCCAGATGTCTGGGAAGGCTCTACCTCTCCCCCTTTTATCAGAGCACCTGATCATCTGCTTTCAGTCCTTCTGTCCTTGAGGCTGAGTGGGAAAATCTGGGGATCAGGGCTGAGCAGGGGGATGTGTCATGTCACCAGCTTGGAGGGTGTTTAGGTACCTGTTTGTCTGAGAGAACGAGACACTAAACGGGACAGAGGATCTTGCCCTCCCCTCCCTTCATATCCACCCTCATTTTCCTCTCTGACGGCCTCATGGGGAGTGAGCAGGGGGAGGATTCCCCTCTGTCCTCCCTCCCGTGTGTCCAGGTTGCAGCTGCCGAGGCCGGGGCAGTGTCGGGGCCCTTTGAGCGCTGCCGGTGCCTGCTCAGCACGGCTCGGCCCCGGGCTGGAAGGCGGTGACAGCCGGGGAGCAGCCACGGGCAGCTGGCCCTGCCAAGCCGCAGGTCAGGGGAGGGTTCGCTTTTGTGCAGGCCATAAGGAAAAGAGCCCCGGTGGCACAAAGAGAGTTAAAAACGCCTCTGTGAAAGCCCTGGGGCTGCCCGGAGCTGTGCAGCCTCCGTTTGCAGGCTGGTGCTGTGCCGGCAGCCGGCTGCCCCCGGAGCAGCGCTGGGTGCCTTCTGTCTCCTCTATTCTTCCCAGGGCTCCTCCCCGCTGTGCGGGGCTCAGTGAGCTGGGGGTCACTCCCACTTCCAGCCGGGCTTTTCCCTTCCCTTTCCAGCTCCTTAAACAACAGAGGTGTTGAGGGAATTTATACCTCTGCCTGGTAACAAGGCAGATCAGCGAGACGCTGTCACGGTTTTGTGAGGGCTCCATAGATTTTTATTGCTTTTCAGTCCTTGGGTTCCCAACCTTCCTTTGGCTTGTAAATTGCCCGCAAAATGCAGACACAGCTCCTATTCTGCGAGTCCCTTTGATGATTTTATTTATATCTCTGGCTTTGTCTTGTCTTTTATTACAGGGAGACTGCAATTAATTATTATCCCATCAGCTTCTATTTAGGCTGACAGTACAATGCAGTGCACAGTGTCCAACCTTGCCCTGCCCCTGTGTGCACGAGCAGGACACTATTCTGGGGAGGAACAAAGGCCTGGCAGTTTCAGAAAGGGACGTGCTGCTAAAGGGCAGCTGAGAGGCTTCAATGGCACCAGCAGGGTACAGTTGTGACAGAGCTGAAGTGACCAGACATCCTCATTTAGTTGTGATGCTCCTGATTTTATATCTTCTCATCCACAGTGTATTTTAGGCTTTTGCTCTTTGGGTGTGTTTGAGCAGAGACAGGGCTCCTGTGTCTTTTTTTTTCCCATGTCTCTGATTGACCAGATCTTTTCTTTTATTCATAAAATAGAAATTGCACCTGAAAGATCTGTAAACCAGTCCCTGCCTCAGTGGAGAAACAGGAGGTGCACACACCAACAGAGATGAGCAGCAGGTTGGAGCAATTGTAGTTCCAGGGAACGTTTGCCTGGGAGCAGACAGAGGGAACTGGGCGTGTTTGGACAAGGGAGCACCTGGTGATGATGCTCTGGCAAAGAGGGAGGGACGGGTCTGTGCTGGGAGGGCAAGAATGGACTCAACAACAAGGGATATTCAATGCAGGTGCTGGCAAAGTGGTAAGAATAGCAACGGTGTGAGCAGATCTCCTGGGCTGGACAGGGACAGTCCCCAGGGCTGGAGCTTCTGAGGAGCAGTTTGGATACATTTCTGGTTTGTTCTATGTGCATGTGTCAGAAAGAAGGCACAACCCTGAAATAATAATGACTGAAGACTTCCAGAGCAAGTGTTTGTTAGACAGGGAAATGTCTGATGGTAATTTCAGGGCTCATTTCCTATCCAGTCTTTGGCTTTGTTCAGGGAATATCAGTTTTCTCCACTGGCCGTCCTGTCACTAGAAAACCAGTGAAGCTTTTTTTATTCTTCCCCTTTATCTTCACATCTTGTGAAAAGGTTTGTTTGCCCTACTAGGATGGCAGGGTGCTGATGCTGAGCAGTGCTGGTGATGAGATAAAGGTGTTTTGACAAGACCCAGGTGAGTGGAAGCTGTTTTTGTTAAAGCAAATGTTTGTTCACTCCACTCCTGCTTTTCTCTCTGGTTGGTTGATGTTTTCATTTACACCTGATCTTGGCAATGCTCTCGCTCTGACGCCCCCAGACCAGCTGATGACAACAGAACAGAGTCCCTGAGTCAGTGTCCTTATGAGAATCCCCTGTAATTCTTCACTGGGATTAGCTCAGTTGGTCAGAGCATGGTGCTAATAATGCCAGAGTTTGGGATTGACCCCTGTATGGACCAGTGGGACTTGATGATCCTTCTGAATGTTCTGGGATTCTGCATTCTACCCCAGCTCCTCTCTTGAGCAGAGTCCACTCCGTGCTTCAGAGGAAGCTGGAGGACTGGGCTAAATGCCCTAAATCCCGAGGTGTTCCTCACTCCTGCCCTCCCCAGTAACTTGTGCTCACTGGCCCTCGTGGCTGGCAGCCATTGCCTGCTGGGGTTCTTCAGTCCAAGGGAGTGTGGCCGTGGGGCTCCCTGGGGATGGAAGGACACGTCTGGGCAGGGAGGCTGGGCAGACTGGGCTGCCTCTGCCCCTGCCACAGCCAGGCTGGGAATGGCAGGGCTGGGATGCTGAGCTGCCTGTAGGAAATGGGCTCGGGTTTAGGGCCAAATTGGTTCATCCCACTTAATTCACCTTCCTGAGAGAGCAGGTTGGGTGCAGTCCTGCTCAGGTGGCCTGGATCCCTGTCCTGTGGGAGAACTGAGCTCAGCTCTGCATTCCTACAGGTCCTCCCTGTGCTTGGAGGATGAAGGTAAAGGCAAGAGCAGCAGCTGATTCCACATTTCCCACTTGAATACCTCGATCGGAAGTGAGATCTTCCACCTCCACCCCAGCTGCATTTCTGCTGGATCTGTGATTGCTGGGATGAAATTGCAACTGAATTCTGCCAGCTTTGAAGCCTGAACTAGGAGGGGTGGTCTTCACATCAGACATGTAATTACCTGTCTACAAAATTATGAACGTGTACAAAGGAAAAAAGGGAAAAGCAAGATCTCTGTCAAATGGCAGAAAGGCTGTCATTTTCCCTGTTATTTTTTTGGGTTGATTTCCTCCATTCACAGCAGTGCTTAATCCAGCTGGGAACCTGCTCCAGAGATCATTCTGCCTGATAAGCTCCCTTGTCAGTGCTGACCCTGAGATCTGTAAGGACACAGGACTTGATGTTAGAAAAGCCTGAAAAAATTCTCCAATCTGCAGCATCTTAGAAGCAGGAAAAATCTCTTTTCCTGTGTAAAAAGAACACCTTTTTATGGTGGCTGAGCACTGGCTGGCAATCAGGATGGCAATACTACTTGTTAAATGCAAGTTTACTGAAATGCTTCATTTTGGGACTAATTACACAGTGTGTGATTGCTCCAGAGATCCTGTGTAATTAAGGAGAAGGTTCCTGCAGCACTGCCATGATGTTGATGGTGCTCATCGAGAAGAGACTCAGATTTCCTGGTAGGGCACAGATTATGTGCTAATTAAGGGGTTACATGCAGTGCCATGTGTGTCCTGTGCTTGGAGACAGTGTCTCCTCTTTTCCCAGGGAGATCCTTGGATTTGACCGAGGTCCCAGGTTATCAAAGCCTCCCATGATTTTAAATATGTGCTTAAAACCTTTTGAAGTCAATGGTGCTTAAGGACCAGCCTCAGTTACACTGAATTTTGCTGGTTGGGCAGGGATGAATCCTCACTGGTGCCTGTTCTTCCTCAAGGGCACAACTCATCCCTTGATCCAACACAGCAGGCTGGAAACGCCTCAGTGACTGTCACACTTCACTTTATTTCTCTTTAAACTCTTAAGAGCTTGAAAAGATTTTTCTTTTCCCCGAGAAACTAAATGAGAATTTATGTAGAAGGAAAAAAAATAATCTCTGGCTGTATTATTTTACTGTGGCAAGCAGTGGGGAGGCTTGAGAGAGGATTAAATAGTGGAAAAGGCCCAGTTTTCCAATGCTTTAATGACTGGACCTTTGTTTTACCTCTCAACTGTGACCATTTAAAAACTACTTGGCTGACTTTGCCCTCAACACAAAGTTGAATGTGGCTTCATTGTCTTGGAGAACAGGGCTAAAATTAAAATGTAATTTAATGATTGAGGTGGTAACACAGATTACCCAATAGCTGCCTGTGGAGTGGACCTTCATGAGCATCCTTTGATATCAAAATGCTTCCCTAGACAAAATTTAATTTACCAGTGTTATGTGGTTAAGTTCCCAAGTCATGGAATCCCAGAATGGGTTGGGTTGGGAGGGACCTTAAAGCTCATCCCATTCCACCCCTGCCATGGGCAGGGACACCTCCCACTATCCCAGGGGGCTCCAAGCCTCATCCAACCTGTCCTTGGACATTCCAGGGATCCAGGGGCAGCCACAGCTGCTCTGGGCACCCTGTGCCAGGGCCTGCCCACCCTCCCAGGGAACAATTCCTGCCCAATACCCCATCTAACCCTGCCCTCTGGCAGTGGGAAACCATTTCCCCTTGTCCTGTCACTACCTGCCCATATGAAAAGTCTCTCTCCCTCCTCTCCCATCCTTAAATCCTTTGTGAGGAATCTCAACTGAATGCTCAGCCAACAGCAAAATGAAAGAAAAGTCTCTGCTTTGACTGCAAGAGTTGGAAGCAGATTCAGACATCCTTGCCCAGAGGGCTCTGGGAGACACCTGAGTTGCTCTGTCCTCTGGAGAGCTCAGGTTTAACCAAGGCAGGCTGGAGGTGGGAGGGGGAGCTCTGGGAGGAAGGTGCTGTGCCTAAAGGTGGCACAAGAGGACAGGAGCAGAGCTGGAACTGCACCCCAGGCCCCAGTGAGTGGCTGTGTGCTGTGCCAGCAGCAATCCCTGCAGCCTGGGGCTGCTCCCCGGGGCCTGGCAGATGCATCCAGCTGTGGGTAAACCCTTTAGGGAAGGACATTATTGCCCACCTGTAACAGAAGTGTAACAGATAGCTTGGCCATGCAGTAGCTTTTTTGGGGAGTTTAGGAGTTTTAGTAGGAGTAGAAGGCAGTGGTGGGTCTGTGGTTGGAAGCCCCAAGGTGGACCTGCTCCTCTCCTTCTTGCCCAAGGTGTCTCATCAGGGTCTGCAGAAATTCAGATCAGATCAATCCCACTTTGAGTGTCTTGTGCCAGGCTTAATTCCTTGTGCTGTGTCCCTCTGAAAGGAGTCAAGAATCCTTGACTGTGGTGCCCTCTCTGCAGTGATAGTTCTTTCATGCCTCCACTTCTTCCTGTACCCTCTGGCTCACTTTTAGTCCAGCCCATTCCCAAAACAACCCCACAATGCCTGTGCTCCATCCCAACAGAAATAATAACAGGAGGCAGAGATTCCAGAGGAATGTTGTTCTTCTAAAATGTTCCTTTACAGTTAGTTTACAGCTCAATTTTTTTTTTTAGGACGAATAAATTTACTGTAATAAGAATGAGTCAGCATGGATATATTGCAGGTAAATCATGTCAGACTAATTTGATCACTTATGCTAATGAAATAACTATCGGGCTAGATAGTATAAATCTCTCTGGTTGTCCATGAGGCTTTAAGAAAATTTTGCCTGATGGATTATGGTCCAATCTCCCTAAATGAAGGTTAAAATAATCTATTATTGAAAAGGGTAAAATACTGGGAAGAAGGCTCAGAGCTCAGGGTGAGTGTCGGTGAGGAGTGGGTTGAGCAGCAGATCCTCTGCTGGGACTCTTTAATATTTTTATTAAAGATTTACAGGACATGACAGCATGTAGGGTCATTAAATTTGCAGTTACACAGAGCTAAAGGGATCAGGCAAGACTTACTGGTCTTTCTTTGCAGAGAAATTACTTTCTGGCAATAAAATCTTGCTAAATTATGCAGGGAGACTGAAAACATGATCCTGACTGGACCAGGATGCTCCGTGGCAGTTGCAGAGCTGGAGGTACAAACTAGGGTTTTGAGGGTGCAAATGGGGAGGTTTGTACTTGGAGAGTGAGGGGAGAGAAATCACCTGCAGGACACAGAGAATTTTGCTTAATTTTAAAATTTTTTGGGTCCTTAATGCACTCTTACCATAAATGTTTGCCCAGTAGTGGTTGATGGAAGGTAACTGGGAGCAGCTTCCAGAGTGATGTGCTGATTGTGCTGCTCCAGTGGCAGTGGGACATGCCCTCCTCTTCCAGCCTCTCCAGGAAAAAAGCTCAGTCTTGGAAAGATGTTCCATAAGTAGCAGCTGATTTGTCGTATGAGATGCTGAGCAGGGGAAGAGTGAAAACAACAGGAGAGTGGTTTTTCCTCTATTTTGGTCTCTGATTTAAATCAGCTCCTGAGGCAGAATTCATTTCTGGGAGAAGAGCTTCTGGGAAAAGCTTTTGAACTGAGATTTCTGCAAAGGGAGAGAACACCATTTTTTCTGAGCCAGTGGAAGTGTCTAAAGGTGGCCGGTCACATTTCCAGCATACCCAGATGCCACACTCCTGATTCCTCCACCAGCGAGACACTGAGCTGCAAACCTTATCATTAGCAGCAGGGCAAAAATATTAACATCTAACCCAGGAAATAAATCTGTGCAATAAATCAGAGAGAGAAGCAAAGATGAAATCTGAAATCCCTGTGGAGTGGGAATAACTCATTCCTGGTGCCAGTTCAAAATCAACCACCACAGGAGGATGTAACGATGCTGGCGTTCAGTGAAATTAGACTCAACACTGGCCAGGGCCCTGTTATTTTGGTCAGTTATTGTTTACCCCAGTAACCTGTTCTAAGGGCAGGCAAATTAAGATTCCCTCTCTGTGCAGGATTACTCATCACACCACACTCAGCACTCCACGTTAATTGGGCAATAACTGGTGGCTGAGCACAGCTCACCCGGGCTGCCGTTGGAGCCCGCGGACGCCGCGCCGAGCTCACACACACAATTTGTTGTACACACAGTTTGTTGTACACACAGCTCCCAAAAACCTCACAGGAAATTAAAGCTCCAATAGCTTATCAGATGCAAAGATAATTATTAATCCTTAATGATCCCAGTAATTTCTTTATGGGAATTCATCTCCACTCCCTTCAGGGCTTCCAGCATGAGAATACATGGTTCCCTTCCTGAGCCTCAGCTCTGCATTTTCTTTTATTGAGCCTGACAGTGAGTTGGAGATGTCTGAGGGTTTGATGGTGCAAGCCAAGCTCCCAGGGTATGGACCTCTGTAGGTCTCACCCACAGACAAGAGGAAAATAAAGGAATCACAGACTGGTGAGGTTTGGAGGGACCCTAAAGCCCATCCAGTCCCAGCCACTTTCCACTAGAGCAGGTTGCTCCAACCTGGCCTGGAATACTTCCAGGGATGGGGCAGCCACAGCTGCTTTTGACAACTGTGGGTAAACTGAGCTCCAATCATACCACCTTCCCTCTCCTGCTAGTGGGAATCTTGTGTAGCTAAACCAGAACAGAGTGGAATGGGGGGAGATGTAGCTGTGTAAATTGTCTGGGAAACACCATGAGGTCCTGCAGGGAGACAAGCAGGGGCAGAGAGGCTTCCTAGAGGTGCAACCTGCACTAGGAATCAGGAAGGTGCAATATGAACAGATCTGGGGAGTGAATTGCCCAGTGCTGGTCTATTCTGTGTTTTGGGAGGGATTACTTGGGATAGGTCTGTTTTGGCCCCATGGCTTGGAGCATCCAACAGCAGTGTGGGTTCTGTGGGGCTCTGGGGCTCCTCCCATGGCTGACAGGACTCCAGTTCTGCAGCCTGGACCTGCCTGCAGTAATTGGCAAGGTCAGGAGAGTCCCCCCAAAGGGGCTGCCCTGCTCCAGATAAAGCAAAGGGATGTGCAAGGAGCTGTCAGAGCAGCTGCCCCTTCCCGGAAACAGCAGATGAAAGTTAATCTGGACATGCACAGCCTGCTTTATTGTTTTGATAACACATTCACTCTGAAATGCTGTTGTTCCAGGGAAGCAATAGCTCTCAGTCAGGAAGTTGATTAAAATCACTGTAGCTCCCAAGGGAAGGGATGGCACTGCCTGGGCAGACCTGGGCCTGCTGAGAACACTTTCACCTGGTATTCCACCAGGGATCTGGTCTATGGTGGAAAAGTTGCCACTGATGACGTGGGATTTAGGAGCCAAGAGATGCTGTGCTCTATGGGACACAGCACAGTGAGAAGTGGAGTTCACCCAGTGGCACGAGCTCACAGCTTGCTTTGGCAGGAAGCTGGCCAGGTAAGATCAGTTTACTCAATGCATTCACTTTTTCATCCAGGAAATAAACTCCTTGTATCCCACTGCCTGAGCCCACATGTTCCCTGTGTATCCAAACAGCAGCTGAATTTTCACTTGTGACAGTTCAGCTTGCACAAACCAAGGGAGAGATGGAAAAAGACCTTTGTGCCTCAGTGCCACGATGGATCACTTTTTATTTCTGCTCCGATGCCAGCTCTGGGTTTGAAATAGAAAAGTAGGCTCCTGTTTTGTGGAGTAACTTTTGCAGGGGGCCCTGAAGGAGGGATGTAGGACGGGCTGGAGAGATCAGACAGGAACCAGGAGAACAAAAGCTGCCAGTGCTGGGGATGTGGGAGCTGGGGCTGGATGAAGCAGGACCTCCTGCTGTTGGCGGCTCGCTGCTGCCGTGGCCAGGCTGGCGTCCTGTGCAGGGGGAATGCAGGGAAGAGCTAATCTATGGAAACAGAAGGACAGACTTAGCTTGAGAAGATGAGCATGCTGAGCTGGTTTCTGCTCTGTTACACCCTGAAACCTCACTGATATCCGTGCAGCTCCCCAGCTGGAACTCAGAGCAGACGGGGGTTCTTTATGCATTTTCTCCAGAGCCAGACTGGTGAGGATTTGTTGAGGACTGGAGAAACTGATACAGAGATTTTCAGCTCGGCAGGAGGGAAGCTCTGTTTGCTTAATTTGGAAAGAGACAGCCCTATAACTTACAGCATGTAAAGCTTAAGCAGAAGTATCCCCTTGTGTAGAGTTTGAGGCAGCCAGGAAAAGTCTTTCAGGCTGCCTGAGCCATTCCACAGGCTTCCTCCATTCCTTTAAATACAAAGAGATGTCTGCTCCAAACAGTTTGTGCAAGGACTGGACTCCAATATAGTAACCAGGGATTCCCACAGCCACGTGTAGTGTAATTTCTCCCAGAGGTGGGTTTAAAAGCCCCTTCTGGAAAACACCTGACCTCATCATTTCACCTGGTGCCCTGGGAAGCTCTTCCA
This sequence comes from Argya squamiceps, assembly GCA_037834095.1. Lineage (NCBI taxonomy): Eukaryota > Metazoa > Chordata > Aves > Passeriformes > Leiothrichidae > Argya > Argya squamiceps. The sequence goes on from JBBMKD010000022.1 coordinate 18,250,500, forward strand.
GTGCTGGACATCCTCCTTGGCTCTTTCTGTCAGGTTTTACTTCAAGGTTAAATTTGCAATTGCAAACGCTGGGCAGTTTAATTTCCCACCCCTGGAGTCACTGCTTGGCTTTGCAGAGTTGCTCCTGAATTTTCCCTTTCTCCATTAAGGAAGGAACAGAGCCTGATCATGGCCTCCCAGCAGGTTCCTGTGTGCCAGAAGGAATCCTTCCTGCTGGGATCATCCCTTGTCCCTTCTCAGCACTGAGGGATCACAGTCCCCCTTCATGGCAGCTTTAGGGCCACAGAAAATCTCCAGTGTCCTCCAAGTCTTTTCCCAAACTATTCATTTCTGAGGCAGCATCCTGTGAGTGAAACCTGTGTGTCTGGTTTCAGATTCTTCACCTTGTGTTTGACAGTTTCAATCATGTTTCTCTGGCATGTGGCCAGCTCTCCCTCATGTCAGATCCCAGGGTATTGATAGACCAATCCTGCTTCTTGTTCCCCTCCCACCAGTCTCGTTGGCATCTGCAAACTTTCCCATGACAAGGATTTATATAGAGTCATTCAGATCACTGATAAAAGTATTAAATAAAATGGCAACGGGAGTTTCACTCTTCTTTTATCCCAGATATTTTCAGCCAGTGTAATGTTGCTGTATGTTTATTGAGTTGTGGCTATTGGAACATCCAGTAAATATGCCTTTGAAGAACAGCCAGTTTCCAGGAATGCTTTCCACCTTAAATGTGCATTCCCAATCCATTCTGCTGGCAGCTGATGTCTGGGAAAACAGAAGTGTTAAGTGCATAGGTGTGTGTGTCACTGCTGGTGCAGGTGTTTGCACAAGTGTAACCAGATCATGCCCTGTGGTGTTGAGGCAGCTCACTGGCCTTTGGACCAGGAATTGACTCCTTGGCCTTCTGAGGTCCAGCAAGAGGTTTTGCCATGTGGATTGCAGCAGTTTCTGGGCTGAAGGCCCTGTTGTTTGGGAAGAACTCCTGTTCCTGGCTTTATGAGTCAGAGCTAGGCCTGAGCTGCAGCTTACCACAGTCATGCAACCCTGCTTTGTGCCACTGTGTGTCAGCCAGGCTGGACATCATCTCTGTGGTGCTGGACATTGTCCCTGGGTGGTCCCTGCCCACCCCCTAAAACAGTGTTAATGCACATTTTGAATGGTTTTTTTCAGTTTTTTCAGTTTTTTATTCCAGCCTGGATCCCAGAGGGGAACAGGGCTGCTCTGCTTGCCATGGGCTGAGCTGGATCTGCAGGTTCATCCAGAGCCAGGAGTGCACAGGTCAGTGCCAGCATTCCCAGAATGGCAGCGTGGCAGGATGATACCTTTGCCACAAAGGATACCTTTGCCACCAAGCCTCAGGTCTGTGGCTTGTTCAAGACCTCTCATTTAGATCCCTGGTTATGAGGTTATAAACCCAGGGAATTATTTATAAACATCCCCTTCACCCTCCAAATCCACAGCTGTCTCCTGGCTTTGGGAGGTGTGGGCATGATAAGATCTGGCTTCCCACTGTCAGAGGGCAGGGTTAGATGGGATTTTAGGGAGCAAATCTTCCTTATGGGGGTGGTGAGGCCCTGGCACAGCGTGCCCAGAGCAGCTGTGGCTGCCCCTGGATCCCTGGCAGTGTCCCAGACCAGGTTGGATGGGCCTTGGAGCAGCCTGGAACAGTGGAAGGGGTCCCTGCCCATGGCAGGGGTGGGATGAAATGATCTTCAAGGACCCATCCAACCCAAACCAGTCTAGGATTCTGAGATTTTCTGATTCTATGACCTGCCCCTTTTGCAGCACTTCCCAAGAGCAGAGGTGTCACTGGTGGAGGGAGGGACAGAGGGACAGAGGCAGCTCTTCTGCTGGCAGCTGTGTAGCAAATCTCCCTGCAGAAATACATCTCAGAAACTCAGAACTCCTCAGAACTGGCCAAATATCCCCAGGCTGGTACAGCAGAGCACAAAGGAAGTGGTTGATATTCAGATCTTGGTCTTTAGCTGTGCAGGAGCTGAAAGCACAGGCAGGGCTGTGCCTCTGGGCACAGGCCTGGGCAGCCTTTGGCACAGGAACAGCAGCTCTCCCGTGCTGTGCTGGAGGCAGAGCAGTTTTTATTTAAAGGAGGTGACTTGGCCCATGCAGGGATGCCTGAGCTGCCCTGCTGTGCACAGCCCTGATCTCACTGTGGGGTCAGCTCAGCACACACAGCTCTGGAGGAGGGAGCTTGGACAGGAACAGAGGAATTCTGACTGTACACAGATTCATCCAAGTGCTCCTTCTCAGGGCTGTTGCTCATGGCACACAGGCAGGAGGGAACAAGAAGGGAGGGCAGCTGAAGGTAGTTCCTGCTGCAGTCAGCTCAGTGTGGCCTAGGAAGGCCTTGGGCAACCTATCCACCATCCCTGTCTGCTTTTCATTATTGTTTTTATAGCCAGAAATAAGAGCTTTATTGGCTTTATTCATCTCCTGTCAGATGCCCAATCAACATCTGGCAACGCAGTAATTCCCAGAAAGTGCTGAGCTAGTGAGAGCCAGTGGAGCATGAGGTGTGCAGGAAGGTCTCCATCCCCCTTCCCATCCCTGGCTGCCCTTCTCATTATCTTCCCAGCACAAGTGGGATGTGTACCCCACCTCCCTGGACTTCAGAGCACCAGGCTCCTGGGACATCCTGGGGTTGGAAGGCACCTGACAAAACAGCTGGGCCATGGAGATGGGCAGGAGGAACTGAACAGGAGACAGGGCATCCCAAAAAACTGCTGCTGGGCTGGAGTCAGCCTGTGCATGGGGAGGAGATTGGACAAATGGATCAGAAAGGTGCTGATCCATCCTTTTGAGCAGTGCTGGGCCAGTGTAAGGGATGCACACAGCAGGGCAGTGCAGCTGAGCTCCCCCTCCTCCCATTTGCCTTCATTTGGATTTGCACAGGACTCAGAATGAGAATGCAGGGATCCTCCCCAAGGGACCTTTGATAGAGTTTCCTGCATGTTAGATGATTTTAAGATCCAGTAGAAGATTGAATAGAGAGGAACCCATTTTTATTTACTTGGGTGCATACTGGACTCATAATAAAACGGGGTGTAACAAAGCCAGAGGCAAGTTGTGTTCCACTCAGAGATTAGCCAGAGTGTGGCTGCTCCAGCAGGTCCAGCAGGTTCCCTGTCAGATCCCTGGGCTCCCACACTGGATCTCTTGAGCCCCCTTTTCCCACAGGGTCCCGCCCTGTCTTCTCCCTCAGGTGTGGGTGGCTGGGTTTGTGCTGGATTGTGGGACCTGCCTTTCCACAGCTTGGCTTTTCTTTGCCCCCTCTCCTACATTCCAGCTCCAGCCAGTTGTTCAGGGCATGTCTCCCTCTTCTCTGTCAGTCTTCTCCCCACATTTGGGTCCTTTTCTGCTGGCCACTTCCATGGCAAGTTCCCTTCTGTTCCTGTGGGACTGTTCCTGTCCCTCTGATCGTGCTCCTGTCCTGGACCAGCTGCTGCCCAGCTCTTTGATGTGCTCTCCTGCCCCATAAATCCTCCACAGCCCCTGTGGAAGCCCTTCCCAAACCTCCACCCTGAGACAGCATCTAACCAAGGCCACTTTGTGACTTAGGGTGGTTGTGTCACCTTGTGCCTGCACTTCGGTGCTGTGATGAGTGGAGTGGGTTCCCCTTTTCTCCTGCCCAGAAGTGGAGCCAGGGCAGATGGTCTTTGGCTCCAGGAGGGAAAAGCTGTACCCCAACATGGATATTCCCCCTGGAGTAGCAAACCCTGCCATGAAACAAGGACTCAGACCCTTGTGGCCCAAAGCAATGCCGGGTACCTGCAGCCCACTCCCATCCTGCCCCTTTCTGGGACGTGCAGTGTCCCCAAACCCCCAGAGCTGGATGTCTGTGCCCATCCTCTGCTCTAAACCCGCAGAAGACACAGATCACTCAGAGAAATGTCCCAAACTGCCTCATCAGCTGCCCACTCATGTGAGCAAATTCCACCAGTGGGAGCCGAGGCATGGCAATCCAGCCCAGAATGCTCCTTTGAAGACATTTCAGCAGCTCAATTAAGTTTCCACTTGTGTGTTTTCTTTTCACCCCCTTTGCTTTCATGGTCATTTAAAACAAATAAAGTGAGCAGAACACGGCGGCGTGATAACCACCCTTTAATTCCCTTCCCACGGGTCTCCTGATTATTTGGTGATTCAGCGGCAGCGGGGGAACGTTTACGGAAAGGAAGGCGGGAGCTTCCCACAGGGACGACAGCTCAGAGCCCAGGGCCCCCGAGCACTGGGGAGGAAATACGTGCCTCGGGCTCTCCTTTTCAGCGCCGTGGATGCGGTGAATGCGGCGCAGAGCCCGCGCCCTGGAGGAGCAGCGGCCCCGCTCTCAGTGCCCTCGTTGTTCTCGCATTGTGCTCCGGGGACGGCACCAGCGCTCGCGATGTATTTCACGCTTCTGTGCAAACACAATATGAGATGAAGAATTCATACCCTTGCACAAGACCAGAGTGGATTTTCTCATAATAAGGAAAAGCAGCCAGATCGGAGCCTGCCAATTCCTGCCCCGTGCTCCCGCCCTTCCCTAGGAAGTTGAAACAAGCCTTTGCTTTTAAAGTGGCGCAGAGAAGTGTATTACTTTTTTTAAAAAAAAAACTAACACAAATCCTGTTGGATCTTTTTTTACATTATTCCCCCCACCTCTGTCTCGGTAGTTGACTTTTCCAGCCCTCCCCCACTTGGTCTGCTGGGTGTGAGTGGGGGTGGAGGAGAATTCCATGTGTTTTATGTGTGTGAACAATTAATAGTGGGACTGCGTCTTGCTGGAAAAGCATGTAAAACACACCAGGAGGGGGAAAAGAACAACTGCCCAGCCTGCTAAACACTCCAGAGCTTTTCCTGTCCTGGAGGAAAACATGATGTGGGGGTTTGCTTATTCATCAGCAGCAGTAAATAACGGGCCTCACCTTGAGCTCTCCTTCAGCCACTTCTGCTTCTCCCCAGCCTCCAGGCTGGCAAGGAAAGGAAATATTTACTGTCCTCTGGGTGACAAATGTGGGGTTTATAGCTGTTCACATTTTAGCTTTTGTTTCCTCCCTGAAAAGCTCTGTTCTCATCCTCATGGCTTTGTGTTTCCCAGCTTCTTGGAGCGCTTCTGCCAGCCTGACACTGAAGGTGAGTCCTGACCCCAGAGCCTGAGCTGTCACTGCCACATCCCAGCCAGGCATTGTGCATGCAGGTGCTTTTCCTGGGCAGCATGCAGGGTGCACCTGAGTCATTCCATACATTAATAATCTGATCCCCTGGAACAGCTCTGTCAGCAGCTTCTCCTCCCTCGTGCAGCTCATGGAGATGTTTCCATCCCTGAAGTCCCAACAAGCCACGAGTGGCCAGGACCTGCCGAAGCGTGTTGATCCAGACACTGGATCCCTGAACCCTGGGCTTTCCCCAGCACCTGCACAAAGTGTCCTGGCTTAAAGTGATTCAGGGAGCACATTTCTGGACTGTCAGCGAGCTGCATCCATCACTCCCCTGAACATGCACCAGATTGTTAATGCTCCAGGCCAAATACCACGTCTTTTTTTAATGCCTACCAAATGTAGTGCGTGCTGCTGGCTTTATATTTATAATAATTATTAAAGTAATGGCAGTAGCTGCATTCCTATAGGCTAGAAGTGGCCAGGAACAGACAAAAAAAATGATTCATTGTTCCAATTAATGCTCGAGCTCACACCGGTGATTAATTAGCCTGGCGATAGTGCTATGCAAAAGATCAGGGTGAGAATTAATAGGGAGACACGTGCTGACTTTTAAGATGGTTCCAGCACTCTTTAGTGCCTTTCCTTGGGCCTGTTTAATTAGAGGCAGAGGCACAGGCTCGCTGTGCACCAACACCCCCAATGGCAGGCAGTGCAGAATATTTATATGACAGGGTGCCGTGGAAAACTTCAAAATTAAATTCCCATCCAGGTCTCTAAATATAATTCTGAAATGTCAGAGATGCTGGGAAGAAGGCTGGCGCTGGATGAAGTTGCTGTCAGGGAGAGGCAATAGTGTGCCAGATTTATACAGGCCTGAATAGGCAGGTGACTTTTCAAGCTGTGGTGTTTAAGGAGCCTGAGGTGCTCTGATGGATGTGTTTCACCTGGTGGGAAGCACAGGATCCAACAGGAGCACATTCTGGAGCCTTGTGTGCCTGGCGTGGATGGGGGAGATGGAGCAGGGGCAGCTCCCAGGAGCCTGCGAGTTCCCAGGAGGCACAAACCATCCTGGAGCACCAACCTCTGAAGGTGAGCCCTGTTGGCAAAGTTTCTCCTCCTGCTTTTATCCATCACTCCTTCTGTTGCCTCATTATCTCCCTTCTGCACGTTGGTGCCTCCCACCACCCCAATTCATTTTTTTCCCAGTTGCAGCAGCTATTGAGTGGTTTATAGAGATGGGGTTGAGGCAGTCCCCCCTGGCTGCTCCCAAACTGCTGACGAGGCCAATTCCTCTGTTCACACATCAATCTGTGAGCACCAGCAAAGTTCCATCTCGGCTGACTTAATTGTTAGGAGCTGCAGCCCCAATGTCTTTGTAAATAAAATAGTTTAATCTCATGGGGCCTGCCTGGAGAGAGGGGAATAAATACATCAATATGTAAATGGAGCCACAAGAGGAGGATGAACTGGGACTTTGCAAAACTGATAAAGCATCTTAGGAGATGTGTTGTCACTGCACTTTGTGCATATTCTGATGAGGCAGACAGTGAGGCTGGATCTCAGCCTGGGCTGGGGAGGGAGGGAGGGAAATGAAGAGGGAGGGAGGGAGGGAGAAGTGTGGGCACCAGCACACCGTGACTGCAATTCTTGTATGGATTGATTTGACTCAAATATATTCTGAGGCTGGTTTAATTGCTCCTTTAGTCTCAGGCTTTGATTTTCCTGTTGTTTTCACATCTCTGCCACTGAGTCTTTCCTGCATTTCAAACAGCCTGGCTGGGGCAGTGTCCAGCCTGAGCTGCACCTCTCTGTGGCTGAGAGTCAGCACCTGTCCTTGCCCAGCCCTTGCCCAGTGTCTCTGCAGCAGAGTGGGCACGTGTTAATGACAGCAAAGGTCAGGCTTTTGCTGGACAGGTGTTTTAGCTGTGTAACAGCATTGGGGTTTTTTTGGAAAACAAAGCCTGAAGCTTTTGGGACACCTTGTTCATGATGAACCTGTACTTGCTGGTGTAACTCTCATAGGAGATGGGAGGGAACTGGGGGAGAGCAGCTGCAAGGAGAATGGCCAGGAGAAGGTGCAGTGGCCAGTGTGCATCCTGCTTTTCCTTCCCTTCCCTTCCCTTCCCTTCCCTTCCCTTCCCTTCCCTTCCCTTCCCTTCCCTTCCCTTCCCTTCCC
>JBBMKD010000022.1:18258461-18281037 GCA_037834095.1 Argya squamiceps
TTCCCCGTCCCCTTCCCCTTCCCCTTCCCCTTCCCCTTCCCCTTCCCTCCCTGTGCCCACCCCCGGCATTGGCGGCTCCCGGGCCCTCCCACGGCACAGGTGGCGATGCCGAGGCTCTCCTGACGGCTCCCCTGTGTCAGGCAAGAGCAAACCTGTCCCCACCCCGGCATCGGGCACTTCTCCAGGATTTTCCCGAGCAGGAGAACGCTCCCTCCCGCCGCGCTGCCTGCGGCGCTGCTCCCTCTCCGCGGGCGCAGCTCCAGCCCTTGTTTTGCAGCGCGCCACGTGGAATTTTATCACCTTCAACAATGAAATCTGTCACCTTCAAGCTGCCTTATTGTGATCTGGGGACTGGTGCCCGGCCGCTGGAACTGGGCTCTGTCACCGAGCACCGCGTCCCTCCCCAGCGCTTACACCCACGACCAACCTGAGGGAATTTTAGGGACCACGATTGTGCTGTTTTGTCCCCGGGATCAGATCGTTAATTGATCTTTTTCCTTTCTTTCTCCCCCTCTGCCTCCTCCTGTCTGATGTGCGTCTCAATCGCCGTCTCCTGGTGGAGTTTCACCCCCCCCCCCAGCTCGGAGAATAAATCCCACCAGAGCCGCAGCACAGCCGGTGTTCAGGAAGGATCTGGGATGTTAAAGAAGCACAAATACGTGTTTTAAAGGATGGCATCCTCGTGTTGCATCAGGTGTAGAAACTCAGGTGTTTGAGTCATTTGCTGCTGGACCTTTTTTCTGAGAAAGTGATTTAATGGTAAAGCCAGGGAGTGGTGCCTCCTCAGCAGACATGGTTTGGATGTCACAGCTCTTCAAATGGGTTTTGTGGGAGCCTTTCTGGGGACAGTTTGGTAATAAATTGACTTTTATTAATCTGCTTTAATTACCTGCCAAGATTAGAATGCTTGCTGCATTTCTCTGGTGCCTATTGTAGCTGCATTTTTTCTTTAGGGGGTGAGTAGTTTCCCCTGAAATGCAGTTATGTACATTGGCACACACATTTGTATGGGCTAATTATAAACTCACCATCAGAGCTGCAATATCTGTACAGCAAAAGAGTTGTCACTGCTTGGAAGTGCCTGCTTTGGAGCAGAAATCAGACCTTTTTTTGTCAAATCATTTGGTCACATCTTTGGGGTTTAGATTTTCAATGAATAATCAATACCTGTAACAAAAGATTTAAACAAAAAGAAGGTGTTCATTGAAGTTTCTCCACAGGAAAAAAATCGATCCCATGTATTATTAAATACAAAGAGACTTATGTCTTGAGTTTCATCTCGCCACAGCTTATAATAACCCTTCAGAAGCTTGAAGCAGGGCTTTTTTTCATTAAACAAAATGTTGGGTTCCCCTGAGCAACTCTGCTTCATTACAGGCATGTGTTGGAAGGTGCCTGTGCCCAGCAGCTCTGGCCTGGAGGGCTGAGCTCATCCCTGCCCCTTTTCATAAAAAATGGGAATAGTTATTTCCAAAGTGGCTGCGTGAGGGGTGTCAGCACATGAACAGTGACAGGGCAGCACATTTTCTGGATGGCAGGTTTAAAGATCTGCCTCCTGAGCACCTGGGTAGGGAAGTGGGGCCATGGAGAGGTCACTGGGACTAAAGGTGCAGAGGGTGATGCTGCAGCTCAGCCCCTGGTCCCCCCAGCCTGTGATCCCTGAGCCCAGAGAAGTCCCCATCTCTGTGCAGCTGCACTTGGACACTTTAGGACATAACAGTGTCCTAGGGCTGGCAATTCAAGGATTTCCAGCACCACAAGCAAGGAGCTGGGAGAAAACCCTGATTGCTCTGTCCCTTTCTTGTTGGATTTTCCAGAGGTGGGACTCCAAGGCAGCCAGGCAAACTTGGAATAAAGAAATGCTTGAGTCATATTTTCATTCCCCATGGCTGAGTTCCAGTCTCCAAAATAGGATTACCAGGGTGAGATGCAGCTGAGTTTCACCTCTGCCAACCTTCAGCAGCTTCTGTTGCAGCCCTGGGGGAGCTCTGGGGATGCACTTCCATGGGATGTGGCAGGCTGGGATTGCTGCCCCCGGCCTGTCCTAAGCCAGGGTGTCCAACTGACTGACCCAGCTGCAGAGACTTTGTGACAAGCCAGTGCAAACCGTTCCTCCAGCACACACAGAGATTTGTTTTGCAGGGCAAAAATAAGCAGCAACGCAAATATCATCCTCTGGTTTATTTCCCCCTGCCTTTCTTCCCTCTTTGCTCCAGGAAAGCAGGAGGAGGCGAGGCAGGATTGACACTTTCTCCCACCGAGGGCTTTTCCTGAGATGCCTGCTGGGAACCCTCCCGTGTGTTTCTCTTTAGGTGGGAGCTCTTTTGATTTCCTCACTGCCGAAGTGGCACCGAGGTGCCTGGAGAAGGATTTGCTGCTTGCTTATGAAATCCATTCTCCCTCGAGGATCTGCTCTTTCCAGCTTGATAAACTCTTAATTCTGGCTGTCTAACAACACCCAGGGACTGTGTTTTGTGCCTTGATGAGTGTTTGGTGATTGATGTTCATTTGTGCTTGCAGGAGATCAGTAACCTCATTTCAGTTCTGCCAGAACATCGGGACGAGAGCTCTGTGTCCTTCCCCCTTCTCGGTCAGGTACAAATGAAAGAGAAAGTGAAGAGGCTGCAGCCTGTCCAGACCTGCCCTCTCACCACATGGCTCCAGTCCTGGCACTGTTTGTGCCCCACGTTGCACAGGGGCACGTGGGAAAGGGAGCACTCGGCTATTTTTGTTATTTTGTTATCTGCTTTTTAGTCTTGGTTCTCTTCACTGTCTGGGATATTTGGAAGGAGCTGTTGTAACTTGGCATGGGAGTAGATTGCTTAAATATTACCTCACAGAGTCGATGTAAATTTAGAGTAGATAAGACTTGGACCCCAAATACCTTTATTAACCCTTTACTGTCTTTTCCAAGTTAATTTCCTCTGCTCTTCCTTTCCCTCTCTCAGCAGTTTTGAGAGGAAGATGACTCCTGTTTTATCACTTATCTGTGATACCCAAACAGCTTCTACATGGCCAGCAGAGAGATCCTGCACTCACCCCTGCATGTACACACACAGGTACATCCTGTGGGGAAGGATTTGTCAGCAAAGAAATCCCAGAGGAAAAATGCAAATTCACAGAAAATACACAATCCTACACCCAGACAGCCAGATAATGTCACCACTGTGACGCTGCTCTCAGAGAGTAAATGTCATTTCCCTTTAAAAACCCATTTTCTTTCCTTAGGAGAAAGGACACTTAGAGCACCTGTACTGAGAGGGAGAAGGTGGAGGAGCCTGTGAGCATTTCCTGCCTCCTCTGATCTTACACACATTCTAAACACAGGTCTGCTTGCTTCTTATATATATTTATTTTTCATCTCTGCTTTTTTCCTTTGAAGTATCTGCCTGTGTTCTCAATGAAGAACAGCTGAGAGATCAGGAAAATGGCTTAAGGATTCAGCAGGCTGTGAGCTATTTGGATTGAAAACAGTGCCTGGGAGAGAGCTCTTCACACTGCTCTGCTAAACAATCTCCTCCTGTCACCATCGGCGTTGCTGTCCTGTGTTTGTCACCTTCCCTCTGACTCTCCAGAGCCTTCAAGGAAGAAAAAAGAAGGATGAAGGAGGCTCCTTTTCTTTTTTCTTTGTTAAATTCCCCCAAGCCCTCGTTTTAAAACCCACAGCACAGCCCTCATGGCCCATCTGCTGTTGTTTCAGGTTTGCTCCATGGCTTTGTTCACCATCTCCCCATTAAGCAAACCCTGGATCCCTGGGAGCCACAAGCAGGACCCTGAGCTGCAGCTCCCCCTCTGCGTCGTGCCAAAGAGGAGCTGCCCACAGGACACTCAGGTGCACATTCTGGAGTGTCTCTAAAGCCATTTTTGTGCAGAAATTGTTGTTGTTGTTGTTGTTGTTCCTGCTGACCTCTGTGGGCTGTATCTTTTCCAAATGTTTCTGACGTTTCTCACAGGGTAATCTGTGAATGTCACAGACAAGAATTCTGCTGACTTCAGTTTGGCCTCTGTTCCCCATTGGATGAGCTCCTCTCTTTATGGGGGAATGCCTCCAGCCCAAAGGAGAGGAAAAACCCCCCAGCCCCTGAGCTAAGTGAAAGCAGGCCCAAAGGGAAGAGCATTCCAGCCGCAGTGCCTCTCTCTGGCTGGCTTCTGCTCCATGCTTGGGGATGTGCCAGACTCCAGTGCCTCCGTGCTTTTTGATTCCTGTTTATCCCCGGCAACATGATTGTCTATAATTATATATAATCTCCTCCTTGTTTACTCTTCTTCCTCCAGGTCTGAACGCAAGCTCGACGGCAACTCTCTGCTCCGTCTGCCAGGGCTCCAGCTCCAACCCGCTCCTCTCCATCCTCCACCTTCTTCTTCCAAAGTAACAAAGCCATTGGATTTCCTCCCACCCCTTCCCTGTGCCTCCCCTCCCCCTCGCTGGCACCGGGGTTATTTATACAGAATGTGGAAACAATTTGCAGGAAAGTGAACAATGTAAGCGGGAGCGAGGGACGGGAGGCAAGTTTGTTGTGCACGCTGAGAGCTGAGACGCTGCTTTTTGGGGAGCACAGGGAGCAGAATGTTTTCCTTTCCTCCTTCTCCCCTCTCTCACCATCTCCCTGAGCTCTTTCCATCGTGCTGGAGTCGAGGCCGAAGCAGAGCAAGCAGATCTGAGTGCGTTTTGGAGGCTGTTCAGGTTGGATCCCGCCCTGCACCGTGAGGCGGTGTCTGTGTACTTAATCCCCTCGGCGGTTCTGCTCTGGGATCGTTCCTGCTCCTGGATTAGCATTAATGAAGAGCATGTGTGCTCCAGAGGTCCTGCTGCAGGCCCCAGAGCTGCAGCACTGCCTGGTGTTAGGCACAGCTACTCCCAGGCACAAAGAGGACATTTCTGGGAGTGAATGAGGCAGGAACTTTTTGCAAAGTCTGATTTCGGTCTTTCTGCCCTCACCTGCTGAGCATTGCATCTCCAGGGCATCCCAGCACCTTGCTGGCTCCACTGGGAGTGTGTCTGTAAATCCAGCAGTTTCCCTGAGTGCTCTGGGCTGGGGAAGCTGAACCAGCACTTACTCAGCACCTCTGAGCACTTCTGGGCTCTTCAGACCTTGCTCTGCACGGTGAAGTCCTCCAAGAGAGATAATCCAAACGCACACATCCTTTGGGGATGGGCCACAGGCTTTGCAGAGGGAAGGGAAGGTTGTCCCAGGTTCCAGGTTGGAGCAGAGCAGCTGCCCTGGACACACTGGGGGCCTCCTGCCCTCCTGGGAGCCTCCTTTCCCAATATCTTCCAGCTTTGGGATGGGATCTGTGCATTGTGCTGAGCTGGTAGGGCAGGGCCAGGAAGCTGCCAAGTGGGACAGTGTGTTCCTCCCTAAAGCAGGCACATTCCTGGCTGAGAATTGGTGTAGCTGATCCACTGTGATCCAGAGGCACAGAGGGACAGTCAGAAGGAACCTCTGGTGGGTTTGTCATTCTTGACAATCCATCCTGTCCACTTTCCAGCTCTTCCTGCTCCTTCTCAGTCATTGTCCACACACACAGTGTGAGCTTCCCGTGGATGTTTGTTCTGTCACCTGCCATGTCTGCTCTCCCACATGGAATGGCAGCTGTGTCTGGACAGGCTGGGCCTCCCAAAGCTCAGGGCACAGCAGAGCCTGTCCCAAATGCTGCTCCTTCAGCCAGTTCTTGGCTGAGTTCAGAGCTCCAGGGAGGGCTGAGCAAAGATACTTTGGCCACTGATGTTTTCTGGTCAGGGCAGTTCAGCTCTTTGGGTTCTCCTGATTCTCATTGACTCTGAGAAGGGTCCAGGAGAACAATTTCTGTTTTCCCTCCCAATCCAGGCACCAACATGGACTGGGAGGCTGCAGCTGGGAGCAGACAGAACCCAGAGCCAGCAGTGGGGCCTGGTGGAGCTGGGGGGTCACCAGTTCCCACTGCAGCCACGCCGTGTCCAGGAGCACTGTGTGAGCCACAGCCTGGCTGCTTCCCATCCCTGCTCCTGGCAGGAGCCTGCTGGTGTCTGAGCACCTGCCCAGGCTTGTTCCACACTCTGCTTCCCTGCTGGCAGAGGGAAGGATGGGAGAGAGCTGGAATCTATTTGCCTCTGGAGAGAGAGCCCCTCGTGCAGGCTCAGGGAGGAGGGCAGCAGCTCTGCTGCTCAGAGAGGTGTCTGGGCACCCCTCTGAAGGCCTCAGAGCAGACACAGACATTTCCAGTCTCTCTCTGACTCCCAAGGGTCTCCTCTCACTCCTGGAGAGATGCAGCCTTGAGTTACCCTGCATGGAGAGCTTGCAACTCCCTTTCGGCAGGTTTGGGCAAAGTGGAGGCTTGAAGCTCCTGTAGAGACTGAACTGCAGAGACCAGAGGGAGCAGGGGAATTTCAGGGAAACAGCCATTGGAACACTTGTGCTCTTTCCCTTCTGGTTCTAAATGTTCAAATTCTCACAAAACTATGAGACAAACTCTCCTTGGAATGACTGTGCTGCTGAAAACATTTGGAATTGCCTCTTTCATCTGGTTCTTTCTTTTCCTTTTAATTATTTTGAGGGCTCTTTAGATGAGAACAGATTTGTATTCCTCTCTCCCTGCTGCTCACTTCCCACCTGAAATCCTCAGCTGCTCTTTGCAGTTCCCAGCACAATGGTGAGTGAAATCCTGAACGGAGCATTCAAACTTGAGGTGAGGAAAAGCAACAGCAGCAGATGGGCTTGTAAACAGCAGAGACCTGGCTCGGGCACAGAGGCCCTGGCTGAGCAGGAAGGAGCAGGAGGGCTGGTAAACATGGAGCAATTTCCATTTTCTGGGCTGAAATGTGGGGATCTGGGGAAGGGAGGGTGGTGTAGGAACAGCAGCTCTCCCATTCTGGCACAGTCAGCTCTTCCCAGCAGAAGCTGTTCCTGTCAGAACTTGCAGCAATTGGGAGAAGATGGGAAAGTGGGGGACGTTTTCCAGCACCAGGGAATTTGTGGGTGATGAAAACAAGATTTCCAGCAGCCCTGTTCCACTAGTCTTGGTTTCTAAAGAGGTATCCTGCTGTTTTCATGCCATTCTTCCCTTTCCTTGAATTCCTTCTGAGACTCAGACAGCAGAGTTGGGAGTAACTTCACTGATACAAAATTCCCCAGAACTACCTGAAAGTTTGCAGCTGGACAGAGGAAGAAGAAACCCAGAGCAGAGTCCTCATGGGTGGAAGAAAAAAGCAGAATAAGGAGGCTCAGTTCCATAGTTTATTGAGCCCAGAGGGATTTCTACAAACCACATGGCATCAGGTGTCAAAGAAATGAGGGATGAAAACCAAGGTGGAGCAATGGAGCAGCCCAGAACTCCCACAGCCCAGCGAGGCTCCAGAAATGTGGGAGAGGCTTAAACAGCCCCTTAGGGTGAATGTGCTGGCCAAGAGCAGCCCCTCCACCTTGTTCTGCCAGGAGAAAGTCCTGGGTCATGTCATGGGTGTTCTTTCCTGGGACAGGGAGACTCTGCACGTCCTGTGCAGTCCAGGAGTCACAGAAAACAGAGACTGATGAAAGGTGGCTCCAGGCTGGGATTTCAGAGAGGTTTGTGCTTGATCTAGGGTTGAAGGGCTGTTGTTTCTGTTTTTCTTGGGGATGGGGAGGGGAGAGGTTACTGAGTCCCTGAGCCTTCGTGTAAAATGATTAGAATCTGGAACAGATTCCAAACCAGACATTTAGGGACTACTAAATGTACAAAGCAGCTTGGATATCTATCACCAGAATTCATCCAGTCCTGGAAAAAGCCTCTGAAATGGGCAGTGCTTTAACAAAGTACAGATGTCTGGGGACTCAGAATTCAAGGAAAAATTACGAGGAGGAAGAGATAACACTTTCTCCATTTCTTAGAAAAGGAGAAAATGCCAGAAAGTTATTAATTTTATTCCCAGGACTGTGGTAGCTGGACAAGGATCCAAGGTGAAGGTGATCCCCATGACCTGACACTTGCAGAACAAGTGGGCTCCCTGCACCCTGACACGAGGAGTTCTAGGGAGATCTGTAATCCCAGCAATAACCTTGGAGGTTAATTGGCATCTGGAAATGAGTTTATGTGGTAGGTGGGCTAGGGGGGGGTTAATTACGTTTTAAATCAGTGTTGCTTCAAGCATTAATTTTGCCTGGGAAAGGAGGGTGTAATGTCAGCAGTGACACTTCCCCACTGCTTGGATTGGGATACAACCTGGGGAACTGGAGAGAGCTTGGACTGTAGGGGAGGATGGGAATGAGTAAAAATATCTCTTTGTTGTTTTGGGCCAAAATTCCCTGGACTTCGTGTAAGGCCCAGTTCCCTGAGAATGTCACTCAGCAGTTTTTGGACAGCCAGGCTGTCAAAAGGAATCCCTCTGAAATACACATTGGATCTCTTTTTTTGGGCCTTATTTCTCTTTTCTGCTTTGTGTCATATTCTCCTCGCAGCTTTCCAGAGCAGAGTTACTCTTCCACTTGTTCCCTTTTGCCTCCTGCTGAGTCAATTCCTTTCTTTTCCAACATTATTTGTACTGTAGTCACTCCCAGAATCTGGGAAATCATCCTCAGAAGTCTCCCCATCTCCTGAGCTTACTGCCAACTCTCCCACTAAAGCTTTGAATTCTTTGTTATAAAGAAGAATAAAAGGCCAGCAAAGTGCATCTCGACACCCATTCAGGTGCCATTACCCTGTAATTCTTTAAAAACTCCGTGTGCATTTATAGTCACTTGGAAGTGCTGGAGTGGGAAGCTTCTGGACTAAATTGGTGTTAGCACATGAAAGAGAAGCAGTCCTGCGTGGGGCAGTGAGCTCTGGGCTGGTTTGGTCACTGCCTTGCTCGGTGGGCTCGGGGCAATCCTTCCCTGCCTGTGCCCCTGCTGGCAGTGCCCAGCCCCAGCTGTGCCCCTTTGGATGAGGAGACACAGCCCATCCCCGCCCCTGGAGCTGCAGCAGAGCCTCAGGTGGGCAGGGAACACAAACAGGGATGAGAGGAATGCCCAGAGAGCAGGGCAGGGTTCCCAGACACGCAGCCCTGTGAGCACGGCTGGAACCCTGGGTGCTGCAAGCTGTCTGCTCCCAGCCCTTGGCTTCTCTCCTCACAGTGTTCACCCCTTCCAAATAGCAGTGAGGTGAACTGGCAGCTTCCCAGTTCCACTGGGAAATGGAGGGAAATCACTAAACTCACTTTGCAAACTCAAGTAGAGCCTGATCAGATCCTCCATCCTGCCTGGAGCTGGGCCACCTCCCTGCAGGTGAAAAGCTCCTTGCAATTCCATCCCATCCTATCCTATCCCACTCTGCCCATGCTCCAGCCTGCTCCAATTTGCTAACAAACCCATTTTTTCCCATCCTCCCTTGTCTGAGGAGCTGCAGACACATCCCTTGGCTTTCCCTCCTCTCCACAGGCTTTTCCAGAGCCCTTTGCTCCCGTTGTTTGCTCATTCCCTGCACTCCATCCCATCTTTTGCCTCCCTCCCTGGGTTGATACAGCATCTCGCTGGTCCTGCCTCACACTCTGAGCAGGGGTATTAGATGGATTCCCCATAGAGTATAAATTGAATGGAGAGAAGTGGCTGGTTTCCCAGCAATAATTTATCTGATTAAAAAAGTACTCCCCAAACTCCCCCTCCTCTGCTGGTCCTACACCCCCTCCAAAAAGCACCACTGGCACCAGGGCTGGTGTTTGAACTGTGATATTCAAATTGCTGGAAGGGGGATTTAGATGGGAAAATAACTGGCAAAGGATGGATCTCGGGGGATTTTCCCCTGAGTGTCAGCACTGAAATTTGGAAGCTGGGTTGTTGTGTGGGGAAGGCAGAGAGTAAATAATTGTGAGTCAAGTACGGGGTGATTTGTACCTTTGCCCCCATGCACCACATGCCCTGCCTGGATGCACACTCTCACGTGTCTGCCCACCACACACATTGCACTGAGGAGCCCAGCTCTGGGGCACAGCACGCTGCTCCTGCTGTTCCCTCTCTCCTCTCTTTTTTCCTCTTACCTCAGGGTTGATTCCAAATGAAAGAAGGAATCTGCCTCACAAAATGCATGTCACCTTGTTTGTTATTTGCACGGGCTTCGCTCCTTCCAAACCATTTTCTTCTCCAACATTCCTGTTGTAATTGTGGGATGGAAAAGTCACCCCAAGGCCCCTCTGGGCAGGGGCCTGGGCAGTGGGTTTGGCTGGTGCCTGTTCCTGTGTGGGTGACAGGCAGGTATTTGCAGGTAATTAATCCCAGAGTGCTCCCAGAGCGCCAGGATTTACAACAGGGGCTCCCTGGTGCTGTCAGGGGCAGCACTGCTGCTGCCACCCCAGTGCCTGCAAACCATTCCAGGGGCCTGGCCTGGTCCCAGCTCCCCTGGCTGCTGGACGTTCCTCTGCTCTCAGCTGCTTTCTGGCCACGGGGTGAAACAGGAATGGGCCTGGCTGCAGCTTTTCACCCTCAAGCCGGTGGCCAGGGCTCAGGTTTCCTGCGTTTTGACAGAAAGGCTGCTCAGATGAAACCTCTCTCTGCTCCTTCTGGAGGATTTACACTGCCACAAGTCCTCATTTTTTCCAGATGTTTTACCTAATAAATCAAGGAGTCTCATCACAGGATTGGGATCCAAAAGCTGTTACCATGACTTCAAAGGCACAGGCTGGAGTGGAAAGAAGCAGTACAGACATTTTATACCACTCTGTATGCACTGATCATGAAAATATACTCTGCTCCCAGGATTTTTTTTCCTGTGGATACCAGAACTCCAACCATGATTAAATAAAATGGTGCTGTGCTCCTTCAGCCAACCTTTGCTGAAAAAGATGGAGCTGCAGGAGCCTTGGGCTGTAGGGCTGGCAGGAACCAGGACGGGGCTGGTCCTGAGAGGGGCTGAGCTCTGCCAGCCCCCATCCAAAATCCAGGACCATTAACTCAGGGCTGAATTCACTCCATCTTCTCAGATCAATATTCAACTACATATTTTCTCCCTGTACTGGTTTAAGCAATTCCCACATAAAGGAATCAGATGTTCATCTTCTTCAGATGTTGGGAGAGAGAAAGATAAAAAGTGTTACATGGCTGTAAAATATGATTGTGACTATTCAGACCAGTTTGTTCCTTGATCAAGAATGTAACTTTATTTTTTTTTTTAAGTAGTGAAGGCTTTCTTTTTACAGTGTCTACATGGTGTCATTTTCTTTCACTGTTCCATTTCTAAAGATAACTGTGTTTGGAGAAGCTGTTACGTGTTTCTATCACTCCATAGCACAGGGTGCTGCAGGAGAACAGAATGAAGAAAAGCAGCTGAAGAAAGGAAAGCTGATCCTGTGGTGGGTGAGTACCAGGCCCACAGGGTTGGATTTTGGTTCCCCCTTTCCCAGAGCACTGGCCTGGCATCAGAGATGCCCAAGCTCCTCACCCTCTGCCTTGTCTTCCCTTGGAACCTGTTGGATTTGGAATCACAGAATGGTTTGAGTTGGAAGGGACCTTAAAGCTCATCCAGTTCCACCCCTGCCATGGGCAGGGACACCTTCCACTGTCCCAGGGTGCTCCAGGTCCCATCTAACCTGGCCTTGGACACTGCCAGGGATGGGCAGGCACAGCTTTGTCTCCCCTCCCCACTCAGGGCTGCAGGGCTGAGGGGATGGGAACAGGCTCAGGGTTGTGGGGAGCCCCTTCAGCACAGACTGAGGTGCCCAGGTCAAGTGTTCAGGTTCAGGAGAGTTCAGGGCTGCCCTGAAGCACAGACATGGACAGGAGAGGCTCTCACAACCTCCTGGGGGTAGCTGCAGCAGGGGAAGTGAGCAGAGACTTTGGCTTGTGCTGCCTTAGGATTCTGGGATGTAAATAAGTTGCCACTTAACAATGGTGGGAACTGTAGCACTTGGAGTTCTGGGAAAATCCTGTGCCCCCCCAGGAGGCATTGTAGTTATATAAAACATATCTGGGACATGAATTCCCTGCAGGAAGACTGTATTTTGTGTTTTTTGTGGGGAGCAAGAGGGCATTTGGTTCTGCAAGATGTTTAACCATGGCTGCACAAGGGTGGAAGTTTAGGAAGAGGGGAACTGCAGCCAGGTGGAAGGGACCAGGTATAGATCCCCTGTGTTATAATGGTACATTCAGATTGAAAAACAGCCTCATCTAAATATTAATATTCAAATAACAGTCACCACAAATCCATTTGTTCCTGCCACAGACTTCAGAAAAATTGCTGCCTGTCTTCCCTCCCCCACGAGGCTGAATCCCAGCACCCCAGATTGTCGTGACTGCCTGGGATTGGTGACATCTCCACTGAAACGTGTTGGAGCATCAAAACAGAGTGGGAGAAGCACAGCCTGGCTCCGGGAGCCAAAAATAGGTACTATCACTTCTGAGCTGAAGCCTCCCTTCTCCTTCCCCAGGCAGCCCTGCCTCCCTGGCACGTGCAGCACACAGTCGTGGTGTTCCCATGGGACCAAGGGAAAACCACACTCCTAAAGCAAGCAGGGCATTCAGTGGTGGCCTTGCTCTGGAGGCACAGAATGTTAGGACATGGATCCTAAATTAGGGAATATCAGTGGTGATGGTTTGCAGATTTTCTGTGGGGAATGGGTGTGGAAAAGAGCACGGCTCATCTCCTGCAGTGCCATGTGGAAAAGCATCAGAGGTACACCATAAAATGAGTTCCCTTCACTGGACAGTTGCTCAAATCCTTGTGATTGAATGAGTGAGTGATGAATGTAGCACATTGGATTTCTCCCTAGATCCTTTTTCTCCTTTATTCTGTGACTGTGAATCTCAGTCATGCTTTTACCTGTTTTTTTAAAGCCTGCCCACTGGAGCATTTGTCCTCTTCTGCCAAACCCCAAAAGCTCCATTTCATTTTAAAAAAGGGATCATTTGGGAAGGGTGAAGTTTGATTCACAAAGATAATGCCCTTTGAAGGTGTCTGCTCCTTTGGCAGTGACTGATTCAAAGGAGTTCCATTTCAGTGTGTCTGTCCTGCTGCTCCCGAGGCCTCACAGAGCAGGAGGGATTGTGTGAGGCCATATAAATCAGGGATGTCAAACACAACTGCACCACGGGGTGCTCATGGTGGGCAGGTGAGGGAGGAGTCAGAGCAAGTCAGAACCAATGAAGAAAAGCCACAAAGCTCCTGTGTCTGGTTCCTGGTGCTTCCCAAAGTGCTGTGTCTGCACACTCCTGTTCTGCCCTGGGAAAAGCGCGGGCTGCTCCTCTGATCCATATCACATTTTCAAAGTGCTCCAGTAATTGGATGAGTAGGTTTGGTGGGAACATCTTTGCCTCTCAATTCTCCCATCAGGAAAGATCTAAATGAAGCTATGTTAGCACATCTCCAGCCCAGGCTGCTTTCCCACATCACTCCACTGGATCTGTGCTCACCTGAGGCAGCGGTGACCAGGCCACTGGACACACAGCAAGGGGCCTGCTGGATTAAACTTCCACTGGAGTGGAGGAAGAAATCTCCCAATCTTTGTGCATGCAAATAGGAGTTTCTACCTTTTCCAACAGCAGTCAAATCCCAAAGGTCTGACTCCAGTGAGTTCCTGAGTGCTGGTGTAAGAAGTGATTTGGGATATTGGTGTGCAGCTTTTGGAGAAGGGGCCACTGCTTGTGCTGTCCCCCTTTCCTCAATCCCATGAGCATTCCAGGTTTCCAGAGGTTCCAGCTGGCTCTTTCCACCCCCTGCTCATCACTCAGACTCAAGGCTGCCTGATGGACCCTGAGGTTTGTGGGCACAGAGCACAGGGGATGTCACGGGGGAACAGTTTTCTCACCCACAATGATTCTGTGATCTTCACAGGTTCCCAAATGCCTTTTAATCCAGGAGAGAAGCTGAGCTCAAACCAGAATGAAGCTGTTAGACCTTTAAAACAGGCCACGAGACTCCCTTTGTACAGAAGGAATCCAGGCTGGTGGAAGGTTTCAGGGAATGGCTGTAGGTTGGGGACCAGGATTGTGGATGACCATTGGACAGGCTGTGCCTCTGCACATCCCTCTGAGCACATTCCACTGTGGTTTCTGCACTAGTTTTTGTTATTTCTCAATATTCCCACTAATATTTCATGTATTTATCTCTGTGTTATTTCAGCAGTGAAAGTGCTGACTCTGGTGTCCTTCTGGGACATTGGCTCGGGACAACCCAACGGTTTTGTGTGGGCCTGTAAAAAATCTTCTGCCCACTGGTTTCCAATCCCAAGAACATTCCTGTTTTCTCTGCATATCCTTATGCCCAGCACTGATAGAAGGATTACATTTGTGTAGAGGAATAACCCAACAATTACAAATATTAACTATTTTCCAGGACTGCTGGGTCACTGGAATGATGGGACAGGAAAGACTGAGGTGTAGCTGGGTAACTCCAGATCCTGGCCAGGGGGTTTGTGTCTCCCTTCCAAATCACACTAAGCAGAATCTGCTCCTCCTCCTCAGTCAAGGGGGTGTGTGAGGAAGTGGGAGCTGGGAGAAAGGGGGATGTTGGCTGGATCTCATGTTGTCCTCTGGAAGGTTTTAATGAACTTTAGCTTCCACATAGAAAGGCTCCTTCTGGAGCCAGGAGAGCTCCTCAGTTGAGGAGCAAAATCAGGGGCAGCTGCAGCCCTCAAGCCTGAGATTTACCTTTCTCAAACACCTCACATCTCTGGACCCCAGGGTTAGATGGGGTATTGGGCAGGAATTGTTCCCTGGGAGGGTGGGCAGGCCCTGGCACAGGGTGCCCAGAGCAGCTGTGGCTGCCCCTGGATCCCTGGCAGTGCCCAAGGCCAGGTTGGACATTGGGGCTTGGAGCACCCTGGGACAGTGGAAGATGTCCCTGCCCATGGCAGGGGGTGGAATGAGATGAACTTTAATGTCCTTTCCAACCCAATCCATTCTGGGATTCTATAAATCCTCTCAGTGGCCTCAGGCTGACCCTGTTATTTGATGTCCTCTTTCACCTTACTTTAGTTAAAAAATAAAGATTTTTTGTGCTGTACCTTCCACCCTGGCTATTAAAGAGGGATGACTAGTTTAGCAGTGACACTGAGAAACACCATGGCAATATTGCTGCTCTCCCTGGAAAAGCAAGGAACTTCTAAGGCTGCACCCAAGCAGAAATGAAATGTACACAAAATTTAGGCACCTTAATCCAAAATCATGGTCCTGGAAAATCTGCTCTTGGCTTTCCCTGCTGCAGGAGCTGCCTGGACAAGGCAAACTCTTAACCCTCAGTGTTGAACTTCTTCCTCTGCCATCTCAAGACACTTGAGGAGATATCTTTCCAGACAGACCTTTCCTGCTCACAAGACTGACTGGTATTTCTCCCTAAAATACTTGGATGAAAATGGCCTCAGTGTGGTGGCAGAGGGCAGGAGCTGCTGCTGCTGGGCTGGCCATGTGTCCCATGCTTGGAGCAGTCCAGTCCCCAAAATAAGCCCATGTCTGTTCTTGAAAAGGCCAAATGACCTCGAGTACACTGTCCAGAAAGTATCCCATGTTCAAGGCCAGCCTTGGAACTCCTCCTAAAGCTCCTTGTGCTGAGGGCCCTTGTGCTGCACCTTTTGGGAACAAGGAAGATTTTCATGACTTTTCCACATCTCCTGCCCAGGGGTTCGTGTGTTAACTCTGAGTGACATCATTAATTTGTTGCAATTTGAGGCACCAGAGGGTCCCAAACCACGCTGCAAACAGGGCAGGTGGCACGAATGGAGCTGAGCAGTTTGGAGTTAAACCCTCTCAGTTATTAGGGAATTCACATCCTGGCAGGCAGAGCAGTAAGGACAGTGAGGTATCACTTCAGGGTGCGCAAAGAGGGATGGGGAGAGCAAAGCTACACCCAGCTAAGTCTGTAAGTCAAGACTAAACGACCTCTAATTGCAGCCAGGTGAAACACTCGAGGAGACCCTCTGCAAGTGCTTTACAAAAAGTGGAAAGCAAAAGCTTTTTGTACAAGCATTAATCTTGATGCCTCACTGGGGTCAGCTGGGAGTGCAAGGAGAGAATTCAGCGCAGTCAGCACAGGGCTCTAAAGATCTATGTCCAGCTTTGCATTTCATTCTGTTTATCTGGGCTATTAATTAGCTCCTTTCAGTTTCCCTGGGAAGATCTGTGTGTTAGGGCTCCTGAACACTCATAAAGATCTGTCATTGATTGCTTGGGCAGCTAAATTGGGTCGACACTTCACTACTCAAAGGTGTCTTAACTTTTCATCCTTTTCTGCTGGGGCAGGAATACTGGGGATGACTTCAATCTTCTCGTACACATTGCTTTCCTAATTTCATGCCTAGATATGGCATTTCCATTACGAAGGAGTTGTGTTGTTGAGCTCTGTTGGTCTGGGTCTTTCAGGGGCTGATCAGAGCTTCTGGTCATGTGCTTGTGCTCTTTTCCCTCAGAACAAAACATCCTCTGCACAGATCCTGGGCTATCAAAGCCCCCGAAACAGTTCAAGTGCCAAACACAACCCCAACGGCAGCCTGAGAAATGATGTGTCCCAGTGGGGCTGTTGAATATGCACAAACGTATGGTCTGTTTTCCAACGTGCCTGTCAGAGCCCTGCTGCTGCCTCCAGCAGAGAAAAATATTTGTCATAGGCCATTTCCCCCCAAACTTTACTGCTTGCAGGAAATAGAAAGTGTTCTTTTCCAACATATTTATTTGTGTTTGACTGTAATCACAAAGGGTTGTGTTTTTCCCCTTTCTCTGGTGACCCAGCAGGGTCCACTGCTGTCAGTTCTGTCATTATCTCTCACTGAGCTGTGAACCTTCTCACCCTTTCCTCTGGTGTCAGCTGGACTCCAGGTAAAAATTCCATACAGGAGATGAGCTTTTAGGTGGGTGTGCTCCTTTCAGATTTACTGAGCACCCTGTGCAGGTTTTCCTGTTTTTTAAAATCTCCATTCTCTTGTTCAGATACCTGGGGAAGGTGTTCTGATGTGAAAAAGGCTTTCCAACACAACCGTAAATGCTGCTAATTGTTCACACCAGCTCTTTTGCTGTCTGTGTTTCCCCATACATTGAACAAGGGATCCCTTTGGTCAGAGGGAAAATCCCCACTGTGGGAGCTGACATAGAGCAGTGCCACTGCTCAATCCCCAAAGTCTGCATGAAGCTTTTTGTTTGGGTTAAGTTCCTAGAAGTTTGTAGGTTGGTGTCCAAATTGAATATCCTCTTGTCTTTGTGGTTTGGACCCTCCTGCTGCAGTGTCACCTCACCCACCCCGGGTCCAGGAACTCCAAACAGGGATTTTGTCCACATTCCAGGCTGTGTTGGCATTCTCACATTCTTGATCACAGAATCCCAGAAGTGTTTAGGTTAGAGGGGACTTTAAGGACCACCTTGTTCCACCTCCTGCCATGTGTGGGAACACCTTCCACAGGCCATCCAACCTGGCCTTGGACACTTCCAGGGATGGGGCAGCCACAGCTGCTCGGGGCACCCTGTGCCAGAGCCTCAGCAGCAAACACAGCAAAGAATTTCCTCCCAATATCCCATCTAAACCTACACTACTTCTGGTGTCAATTTTAGGGGAAGTGCAAGACATCTTACCTTAGTCACTTCTAACATGACAGGCATCATTCACTTGTCTTGACTGAGAATTAGTGAAACCTTTCATGGGTCAGAGCCACCTGTAGCCAGGAACAAGACCAAGTTCTTCCTCTTCCTGGTGTGGAAAATGCTCCCAGCGAGGTACCTGCCCTTGTGTCTGAGTTCCCACTGCTCCCTTCCCACAGCAGGAGCCTGTGCCCAGCAGCTGCTTCTTCAGGAGCCTTCTGGAGGCACCACACCCCATGCACTGCTGCATTTGCCTGAAATTGGATGCAGAATTTAAAAAAATTAAAAAAAAGTGAGTAAGGGAACAGGAGTGGTTTTGAGATTTTTCTTCCTGATGTCTTTCACTGTTACTTTTTTACAGTTTTCTTTTTAAGCTGAGCATAATTCATGAACTCTGCTCTTTAGAAAAAAACCCACACGTTAACAGCAGTAGTAGCAGTAAACATAGAAACAAATGTCAGTCATACTATTCCTTGTGGTCCCCTGTGCTGCCTTCACCAAAGGCAGTGGTTCCCAGAATGTCCTGGCAGCCTCAGGAGTGGTGGATACCACGATGACACCCCAGCAGGAGCAGCTGAGTGCTATGGATTGCTGGAGGTCAGCAGGAAAATGCTGGACTCCCATCTGAAAACACAAACCCAATGGATCAGGGACTTAGCAGCAGCATGAAAGAGGGGTCAGAGGCAGATTGCAGCCCGTGGGGACTGGGAAAACAGGAGATTTGTGAGAAAGCTTTTCTCCCTCTGTCAAATCTCTGTTATTTGTTACCTGCCTCAGACGGCTCACGGCTGAAAAATACCATTGCTTTGCTTCATGGAATCTAAATGTCCCACGATACAGACATAAACCTCCATTTCTTCTCAGCCCCCACCAAAGGTTTTCGGTCACGGAAGGAGAGTCTTTTTGAGAAATTGATTTTTGTTGAATGCCTACACTTCTGTGCTTTCAGAAACGAAGGACACTTCTGATAACAACTTCTGATAGCCTGAACATTTTTCTCTACCAATTCACCACTTTTAGCAACATGTTTGTTCCAAGCATCTGAATCCTCTCCAGTTTTTGGCAGAGATGCCTTTTAGCTGAATTCCTCTGGGAATGTGAAGGCATCTTGCTTGTGCACAAAATGTCCATTGCCTGTATAGCAGAAGAGCATTTTCCTCCCAGATTCCCTTGCCAGCACATGCCTTCCACTATGGGAGGAGGAGGAGGAAATGCACTTCAAGTTTTGCTCCTTCTAAGAGCATCCCTTAAGAAATGTGTATTAGTGCAGAGAGAAGCAGGTGAAGCAACAGCCTGGGGAACATTTACAGTGTTTCTGGTCCCAGGGAACCTGGATCAACACCTTCACCTCTTCTTGGGCTGGTGGTGTTCAAACCTCACCGATCCCTGTTGGAGTCACCTCCCCACCTTTGGTTTCCTGCTGCTTCCTCTGCCCCATTCAGTGCCTCACTTGGACACTGAGTCCCATTCTGCCCTCTCTGAGACACATTTCATATTTCCCAGGATCAATCACTTCCGATGCAGTTGCAGGGCAGTCGATAAGTCCCGTCAGGTTCCGTTAGGAAAGTGGAGCAGTGGAAGGATGACATTTCTTAGGGAACTGCTATCCAGGCACATTTGTTGTTTCAAGTTGTCTGACTCCGGGGCTCAGCCAGGGGCTGCAGCCTGTAGCATTCAGGTAATTTGATTTTAAAGCTGCCACTCAGGTGCTGAGGGAGTAACACCAGTGGTAGGACCCTGTGTGACAGCAGAGCCAGCAATCCTGACGTGCCAAGTGCCCAGACCTGTCAGGGAGATCCGAGGGCTCATGGCTCCATCACCCATGTTCCACAGCCCTGGTTTGCTCCCCTGGCTTTGATCACCTGGGCATGGAAAGGTGGGAGAACCGTGGTGTTTTTGCAGAAGTGTTGCCCTGAGGGGATGTTTAAACAACAAAAAAGGAAGTGAAATGAATGTCTGTGAGAAGTGCCAGATTGGAGCTTGAGGAGTCAGACTTCACCTGTCTGAAGGCTGCCCAGATTTTCCCTGCCAGAGCTCTCAGTGCAGCACCATTCCTTGGCACAAAGTGTGTTCTTTGCTTTTTAAACTGTCCTCGTGCCCCTGTACTGCTCAATCCTGCAGCTGAGAAGGAGTCAGACTGTGCTGATGGGAGTAAGATGTTGCACTGGTAACACTAAGAAGGAATGTTTGCTAATTTACCCTGATTTTAGAGATGCTTAAGAATTGCAAGAGGTTAGAATGATTTCAAAATAAAATTTATGCAGAACGAGCCAAGGCATAACTCTGCTTTTAAAGCAGGAGCTGCTGGGAACAGAAGCTGCTTTCTCTCCTTGGCACACCAGGGCTGTACCCCTGCTATTGCTCTCTGGGAGGAGATCTCCATGCTCTCCTCTGACAGCTACATCAGCAAGGACTTGTCCAGGCTTTTGCTGCATTCCCAGGTGCTGCAGCACAGCCTTTCCTGGCAGGGAGGTGATTTGGGATGCACCATGATCACAGTGCACAGATCCTGTGGGAAAAGAAATCCCCCAGGGCTTCAGGCATCCTTCTGTGGCACACTGTGAGCTTGGGGAATGACATAAGCTATGAGCTTGGGGAATGGAAGCCCTTTGTAAGCCAGGTCTTGTTCTGAAAAGTTTAATTTTACAACTGTTCGAGCTTGTCCCTTTGTCAGACAACATGGTAAAAATGAAGAAGTCCAACATTTCCTCCATGAAAAATCCATTATATTTATAGGAAATTCCTTCATAGCATTTGAAAGGGTGATGAGGTTTTGTCTGAACATGCCAATTGGAGGAAGCAAAGCCAAAACCATGACTTTAAAGGGCTGTCTGAGAGTGCAAGAACAAGATTATTACAGCAAACAGGAGTCTGTCCCTGTCCCAACCTACTGTCCAATGTCTTTATTCCTCCCAGTTTCTGTGGCTCACTGTCCCTGTCTTCACTACATCATAGCAATGACTGGTTTTGAACTGTTTAATTAGTAGACTGAGGTAATTTTGTTCATATTTTCTCTTCCATCACAAGGCACTAATAAGGGCACTCTGCCTCCAGCTCCTGCCATTTAAAGCAGAGGGACACCACAGCCACTATGTCCAAGCAATGACTCCTGGAATCATTGTTTCTGTGTGTTCAGTTTTAAACACCTCAAATCACAGTCTGAGACACAGACCAAAAGCAAGGACACTTGTGGGAGCTGTAGGTGTTGACAAGTCTATCTGGCCTCAAGTTTTATGTGTGGACTTGCTCATCTAACTCTGGCTGATCTATTTGTATCTCTCACAGATAACGTGGCCTTTTCTTTCCATTTCCAGGAGTCCCCCAACACCTCTGACTCCAGCCATGTGGCCCAACCCCTCAGCTGACCCTTTCAGGTGACACACAGGGAGGGCTGGGCTGTGCTGCTGTTGGTTCCTGCCATGGGCAGAGGTGAGGGCTGGGAGGTGTGCTGGGATCCCCAGGAGTGATGGGCTGCGTTTTCCAGGCATCCTCTGCTGTTGGGGTAAGGTTATTTCCTTGATTTCCCAAGCCCAGAGGCAAATGACTGTTTCTGTGTGCTAAGCATCAATTCTTTTCCTTTTGTTCTCATCCTTTCTCCTCTCCACAGTTTTCCTCTCGCTTTGAATTCTCTCAGACCACTGCAATCTCACTTCTCCTGGCACAGGAGACAGAGCAGAAGCACTGGGACTCAGGAGATGTGAAAGGTGGCCCTGCTGGCTCTACCTCCACCACCTCTCCGTGGTTCTGCTTTCTGCCTTCCTGTCAGGATAACCTGGACTAAAACCCCCCCCTGCTTTTCCTGTGCCATCCTACGGTGTCTGACACAACCCCGGGTAAGACCTTTAGGCACTCCCATTATATGAATGAGAACAAGATTGTTGGTGTCAGTAATTAACATTCTTGTGGGATTGTTGGCAATGCTTTGGGATAAACACCACCTGGAATCCTGGTGTGGTTTTTAAGGTGCAGAGGAGACTGATCCTGTTTGCACGAGAGGGCATGGACCATCTGTCTCCACTCTTACTGCATGTGCAGAGGCTTTCAGTCCAAAGAGGAGTTGCTGTAGCTCAGGGAAAAGTGGGACACTGGAAAAGTGAGAGCACAGACAGTGGGGAAGAAGAATGGAGAGTCAGTGGTCAGTGTGTCCCCAGTAATGATCTCATCTGAGAGCAGGGACTAATGACAACCACCAGAACAGGGAAATACAGTCCCTGAGGATGCTGGGAGGGGCTGTGACATGGTGTCACCCCGTGACAGGCTCCCAGAGATGAAATCTCACTCTACTGACATGGATGGCAAAAATCCCACTGACTGCAATAACATCAGGCTTTCCCCTTGGGGGTTACCTGCATTTCTCTCCTTCTGGATGCCCAGAGACACATATTCCACATCATTCTGCAATTCCTGATAACAAATGTATTACCCTTCTCTTTAAAATTGTGGATTGGATTCCAGCAAACCCTGCATTTTGGATTCTAGGCTCCCTCCATCTACCTCTGAAAAGCCTAAATAAACAAACATTGGATTAGACCCCAGCAGCTACCTTGCTCAGCAAGGGAAGCCTTTAAAAGTGTTTCACACCAGCTGCCCTGCTGGTTTTCAGACTCTGGACTCCAGGAGCTCAACCTTCCTCTCAGCCATCCCAGGGAATTCACCTCAGTGATTGCAAGGTCTGCCTCCATTTAAGACCCTCCCTGATTCCAGTGAGGAGCTGGAGCTGCTGTTGACCTCAGGAGTGACAGAAATATATGCTGGGGTTGAAGGCTTTCTGGCATATGACCTGCTAACCTAGAATTTGCTTGGCAAAGTCCAGAGGATGACTTTTAACCTCAGAGCAGTTTGCAAAACCACATCTGTGACCAATAAATGTGAAAAATAAATGGAAAAAAAAAACCCCAGCCCCTACTGAAGGAAGAAAGACAGCACACCTTGCTGGGCACTGGTGCTGAATCAGGATGGAGACTGGGAATAATCAGACAGGCCATGTGTTGGGAAGGATGGGACAGGAAAAGTTCACAAATCTGATTGCCTGGCAAGAGATACTGAGAATATAAAACCTATGAATGAAATAGAAATGAAAGCCAGCTTTGAGATGTGAT
>JBBMKD010000022.1:18286582-18298793 GCA_037834095.1 Argya squamiceps
CTAATGAGGGGACGGGGGCACACCTGAGGGCAGTTGGGCTTGCGGCTCACTAATGAGGGGACGGGGGCACACCTGAGTGGCATCGGGCTTGCAGGTCACCCCTGAGGGGAGCCGGGCACGGGCGGGCTCCGCTCCAGCTCGGGAGGGGTGCTGGAAGCGGCACGGGCTCGGTACCGGCAACCTGTGGAGAGAGAAGAACTTGCCTGGGAACTGCCGCAGTAGCCCAGAAATGAGCGGTCTGGCAGCGTTTCAGCCGCGGTAGTTCTCACACCTTTTACCATTGTTGTCTTTAATGGTCTGTGATTGAATCCTGGTTCTTTATGGGCTACGGAAAGCGTAATCTCGCCCAGGTGAGGCAGGAGAAGGCTCTCTCAAAAGCCCTTGCATGAGAGCATTAATACCACAGAAGCCTCCTTAGCTTTGCAGCGATGTTATCTGCTCGTTATGCCAAATACTGGCTTTCAAAAGTAACTTCTTTATTTCCTTCTGGCCAGCAATAAGCTAGTAGGGAGCTTGAAAGAAAATCTGGTCTTGAATGCTGAGTGCTGGGATTAAAAAAAAAAATCCCCTGTAGGTTGATTGAATCCTGATATTTCAAGAGAGATTTCTGTGCAAGTGGAATATGGAAAAAACTGCTGGTCAAATGAGTGTTTTTGAGCAACTCGTTAGCAATTTGGGAAAGTGAGAATGGTTAAATTCTGACATGAAATGGTGTGATTGTTCTGTTCTGAATCACATTAGGCAGGATCTTCCACGGTGGTTCTCATCTTGGACACCACTGATGGAGCCATGTGTGCTGACTCCTGTTGACAGGGAATATTTTTATTTGTCCTCTTACACAGTACAAGCTTTGCAGATTCCAGGGCTGAAGCAGATTTTTTTTTTTTCTTTTGAAAAAATATTGCAGTTTGACTCAGAAATCTGCAGAACGTGTGTACCAGATAAGTTACTTAGTAATGTGTAAAATCCTGCCACGTGGTGATTCTTTTCTGATATTCCTCTGCTCTCCTGACAGCTCCGTGGTCTTATGGTTGTGTTAGTAGCTCTTTGCTAGTTTCAAATAATCCTGTATGGTTTGAGGAAATCAAATTAATAGGTGAAATTCTCTCTGTTGGAGCGAAATGTGTGAATTAAGTCTGCAGAGGGGGAGTGATGGGATAAACGAAATGGAATATTGATATGGAATAAAACCTTCATCGGAGCTGTTCATTGGAGCAGGAATTTAGGAGTATCATTGTGGAAATCTTGGAAGTTCTGGTGAACTCCTCCTCTCCTCTCTCTTGCCTTTATGCTGTGTCCATGGATGCTGTGCTGTGGGATCCCTGGGGAGGAGCAGGAGCTGGGCTCTCCCTGTCTGAGGGTGTCTGTTCCAGTTCCTTAGAGGAAAGGGAGAAAGGCTCTCTTAGTTCTTTGTCTCAATAAAGAGGTGATGCTTCGTGTGTAGTGGATGAACTTCATTGTAATTCACACTATTTCCCATCTGATTGCTATGAGGCTTTCTTAAATAAGGACATTCTGCATACTTTTATATGGGCAGGTGCTCACAGGAGAGGGAGTTGGGTGCAGATGTTCCATGGCATGAAAGTTCTCCCCTTGGAGTTTAGATGTGAGGGGGGCAGTGCTGTTTTCTGTTCCATGCTCTGGGGGAAGCTTGAACTCTTCAGGATGCTGGGAAGAGCCTCCTTAGGCTGATGCTGAGGGCTGGAGAGGCAGAGCAACACCAGATTCGTAGGTCCAGGTGGTGTTTTAGCTGTGGGACTCACAGCTATCCTTGTCAAGGCTGAAGTGCTGCTTGCTGTGTGCAGAACAGGGAGTTTTAACACAAAAAACCCCATGCTGGCATTTTGGTGTGGGTAAAAGTGCCATAAATGAGCAGAAGTTGCAGGTTTGGAAGCCCATACTCTTTGGATGGAGTCATGTGTGTTGAGGGACATTTGATCCTATTTATTAATAACTCTTCGTGGCTCTCTGAAGAAGAAAACAGTGCAGCTGAATTGTTTTAGGAAAAAAACGATATAACTTCATTTATTTGTGTATCTGCAGACATTAGTGTGTTTTCCAGTCTGCTTGGTTGCTCTGCAGATAAGGCGAGATGAGCTGCTGATTTTAGAATTGGGACAACATTTCACTTAGCTGAGGGAATAAAACAAATCAGGAAGAAGCATCAAATTAAGCTAAATCCTGCCTCCTGTAACTGAGTTGAGATGAGCATAAAAACTTGGATCTATACAGATTGCATTATTAGAAATAAAAATGAAGCTGGTGTCAGTTAATTTTTAATAGGAAAGCTGTGATAGCCTGTATACACCATTAAGATTGCAAATGAGATTATGCAGAAGCAGGAGATTTATTCTGTCTCTCCCTGGTATTCTTGAAGTCCTTGGAATCGATATGTTTTTTGTTTTTAGAGGACAAACTGCTGGTTTGGGAGGTCCCAATGGAGCAGAATTAGCAGTTGGTGGGCCTGGAGCTGCAGGAGGAGCCCAGAACTGAAGGGGCCTGTGAGCAGCAAGTTGGGAACTGCATCCAGGTGCTGCTGCCAGGGATGCTCCTCCTGGGGAGTGATGGGGGGGCATGGAAGGCTAAAGATGGCAGCACAGATCAGCTGGGGCCCCTAGAAACAGCAGGTCATCATTTGTTTCTGGTTTGTGTGTGCTGCTGGATTATTTCTAATTATATCCCCAGTTAAAAATAGAGCAGAAATATTCAGGTCTCGGTTACGTCCCACGTCAGTTAAGCACCAGTTTCCCTGCTTGATATTCCTGTCCCACATGGACAGGTTGCATATGGCTTTTGCAGTGTGTGTTTATTAGTCAGCTAAGAAAATTACTTGACTGGCTTATGAAGCTTTCCTAATAAACTAACACTTCAGTTTCAAAGTTGTCAGGTGTGTACACACCTGTGCCTAATGTTCATCGCAGTGAAAAGCAGCAAACAAGAAGTGTCATAAAAAAAAGCTTGGCTTAGTTACCTTGTGCTGACTTATCAGTGTAAGTAAGGCAGTTACATATGGTAGATATTTCCTTATACAAATAAGAGTATTTGGTTGTTCCCGAAGATAAAATGCCCTTGTGATTTACAGGGTGTTAACCTTCAGCCAGAGATTCAGTCAGAGAGGTCTGAAGGCTCTGTAGGCACCTAGCTGGGGTTTGTTGCATGGCCAAGAGAAGGAGAGTGATATAAATGAGTGAGAAAATGAAGTGGGAGTTTAGGAAAACTACACAAGCAGCAGTGCAATATTCTGCTTAAGTTTTCAAGCTATAAAAACATTTAACTTGAGCAACATCAGCCTGAGCCTCGCAGGAGGTTTGAAAGAGCATTTTATTATCATCACCAGTTTCATGAAGATAATTTGGTGTGTAAAGTGTGTGCCAATGTTTGTAGCCAACTTTCCTAAACATGCAGTGGTTTTATGGATGCAGGATGTTTAAAGTTTCACTTTGCCTATGAGGAGGTATAACTGGAGCTGTTGTCAGTAACTCATAATTAGTGCTGGTTTCCCATAGGGAATCAGCACTAATGCTGAGATGTCCCTTGGTGGAAAGGAAACTCCACTTCTGTTCAGCTGAGTTTTGGGGACTCAGAGGCTTCAGGGCCCAGATTGCAGCTTCCATGCTGGGTCCAGAAGGGTTTTTTACCTTCCTCTGAGGGTTGTGGACTGTTGTTCAGCCCCTGGGAGCTCTGAAGTCTTGGTGCAGCATTTGGGAGTGGCTGTGGGGGCACAGGGCTGTGTTTGCTGCTCTGGTGTTCCAGGCTGAGAGGGGAGAGCTGCCTCCAACACTGGGGTGCAGCTTGGATTGTCCTGCCAAAATACAGCTCTGGGCCTCCAGTATTGAAACATAATGCCTGAGGCTATTGATTTTTTAAAAAGGCAGAATAGTTCTTAATAGAGAAAATGCCTCAGCACAGTGGAAACAGTCATATTTTACTGATTGGGTGCTATTGATTTCGTCCTCCAGTGAAATTGCCAAGATGAAAGTGGTAATCCTGATTAATTCCATATACATAGATAAGCCTGATTTGTATGTGTACAGTTGCAGGGATTGGTAGGAAAACAGAAAGAAAGCCTGCTTTATATGTCTCTTAGGTGCTTTAATTTCCAGGGTTTTTGCCGTTTAGTATTCCTGCAGAGGAGCATCTTAAATGTACAAAATAAGCAGACTACCAATTTATGATAAATCCTTTTGGCATCAGTTAAAATATATATTTTTTTCTCATTAAAGCTGCCCTTACCAAAGGCAGTGAAGGAATTGGAATGTTCTTCCATTAAACTTTCTTGGGATTTTGGGTAATTCCCTGGAGTGTGTAACAACCACAAGCTGTTTGATTTGTGCAAGAAGAGAAGAGGTTTAATTTTAATGAAAAGTAATAAATTACTCTAAAGGATTTTTTTTTTTTACATCAACACTAAACTTATCACTCCACTTGTTGCTTCTGAATGTTTTTCACTGAGTGTATTAGTAGGAAAAAAATTACAGTTAAATCCTTAAAGGTGCTGTTCATACAGGACTACTCACCTTGGGAAGATCACTGGGGTCCAAATACATAAACTTACGTGTTTTTTTATGGCATCTCTGATTTTCATTGCCAGTCTCTGAACTTTCCTGGTTCAGTTTTGGGTTTGCTGTTGTGGTATGTCCAGGACTGAGTATGGCATTTTTGGGAAGGAATGTACTGGTCATTAAGTCATGTAACAATGTTTTATTTTCCTATTCCTCTGACATTTTAGTTTTCATAGTTTTCCAGTGAGAAATCTCATTCTAAGTTGATTTAGAAACGGTTAATTGTACAATAGAGAGAGCTCTTTCCCCCTCAAAATGTTATTCTGCATATGTTAGCTGTGAATTTTCTTCACTGTGGAGCTGTTTGTGCAGCTGGCTTGGTGCTGGTTTCTAGTGAAGAAATTCAGATGTTCTGCTCAGCCTGAATTTCTCCATTTGCACATTTTAATCTATTGATCTTCTTTTCCTTAGTGCATTGCAGGGGTTTTTGGCTCATGTGATGGACTGTTGTTGATGGTGTGGATTTTGATGATTCAGTTCTTTTGGGTCTCATCAAGGCACAGCAGCTTGGTGAGAATTTTTGGTATCTTCTAGTCATACAGTTTTGGCTGGAGATCTTTTAAAAGTGGAAAAGCTGTTTTGTGATTAAATTACCCACTAATTCATCTGTCTGCTCAAGGAATTTGTGCATTACTATCATTTGTAGTTAAATCAAATTTTAATGGTTATGTGTATGGGCATGAATGTTACTGTGCTTTTATTACATTTTGTTTTACTATTACCTTCAAACCCCATGTTTGTGTACTTCTGGCTGCTGATCCCTTAACATTTCACCTTGTCTCTCCTAGTAGGCACCTATGTCCTTGATATCCCTTGGGGTTTCAGTGCTTCATCAGTATAGCTCTGTTGGACTTTGCCATCTGTTTATGTTGTTTAACTTTCTTTTTGGCTTAGAAGTTTGGGTAATTTATGAGGGGTTTTAATTCTAGCTCATATATATGGAATCCAAATATATTTTACCTTTGTTTTTCTCTGATGCCTGTCTGAGATGTCTTGAAGCTGTCAGGTTTTGTGCCACTGGGTCAGAGCATGTGTCAGTAGCCAGCACAGTTGTCTGCTATTATTATTACGATACTTTGATGAATTTATCTTGTTTGATGTGTTTTTAACTCTGGTGACATGTGTCCAGTGTGCTGACCTCGGGGTGAGCAGCACAGAGCACGCTGTGTGCTGGGCATTCAGCAGGCTCAGGGCTGTACAGAGTAGGCTTGGCTGCTCTTTCTTGCCTATTAACATATTTAAGTTAAACTTGATATGGTGCTTATCTACAGCTTCCATTTATTTCTTGTTCTGCACGGAGTTTGCAGCCATTTAATGAGTGCTTTTCTGGGACAGTTTTGCTTTATTTGTGTACTTTACGATGATATTTTGAGCCATGGTAAATCTCAGTTTGTCTTCATGTTTATATGACACTATGAACAGATACAGTATCTTTCTATATTTCAGATTGTGTATTTATAACACAGCACTGCTCCCTGCATTGTCTGGGAAGTGAAAGCTCCAGCTCTGATTGGGTTGGTCCCATTTCTTCCTCTTTCATCTTCCTTTTGGCAGAGCCACCTTTGTATTGCTGCCATCACTAACAGACTTGAGCACTTGGAGGCAGCTTCCAGGGTCTTTTTTCATCCCCTAGTTCTCAGTGTAATTGTCCCACAGCTTGCTTCTACTTGGGCTGGGATGGAGTCAAGCCTGTGTAAGCTTCATCTTTCTTGGCTTTCCTCTGTAGTTAATGAGCCTGAACAGCTCCTCTTAACACAGCCCTGTGGTTTGTGCATTGGAACCTTGTCGTGTAACTGTGCTGAGGAAGGGAGAGCCACAAATAGAAGTGTTTGGATATTCCTTCTCAAAGTAGAACAGGCTGCCAAAAGTCATTTAAGCCATTAGACCTGTCAGGACTTTTAAAATTGACAAGTGAAGTCTAACTTGTGTTCAAAATTTTAAGAGGTCACGTTGCTTTAAAAAAAATAATTGAAGAATCACAGAATCATTTAGGTTGGAAAAGCCCTTCAAGGTCGAGTCCAACCTTTTCCCCAGCAATGCCCAGTCCACCACTAAGCCATGTCCCCAAGTGCCACACCCACGTGTCTTTTAAATAACTGAATGATTGCTTGAAATGATGGCTGTTGTAGTGTTGTGCATAGCAGAGAGGAAAGCTGGGTGTTAACAAGATGATGAAATATTTCCAAAAGTGATTTATAAAGCCAAATGTTCCTGTTTGAAAACAGGCAAGGAAGGAAGTATAAAACACTGGAAATAAAGGAAAACTGCATCCA
Organism: Argya squamiceps; assembly: GCA_037834095.1. Classification (NCBI taxonomy): domain Eukaryota; kingdom Metazoa; phylum Chordata; class Aves; order Passeriformes; family Leiothrichidae; genus Argya; species Argya squamiceps. The sequence continues at coordinate 18,293,418 of JBBMKD010000022.1, forward strand.
GAAACGTTTTTTGCTGTGGTAGGACACCTCAGCCGTTTGTGGCACGCTCCAGTGCTGTTGGGATTGGAATTTTTAGTGGTGGGCTGTCAGTGCTCACCTTGCAGAAAATCCAGGTATTTTGTTATCAATCTGTGAATCTCCCATTAGAAATGTGCTTGGGCAGATAGGAAACAGCCCAGATGAAGTCCTGGCCAAATGTTAATCCTATTTTGGTGTTTGGTTTCAGTGTTTCAAGCTGGCAGTGCCACTGCAGTCAGGGGGTAACTGTGCCCTTCCATTGGCTTTCCTAAGTGTTTGTGGAGGGTGTAGGGAATTGGATCAGCTCCCTGCTCTTCTGCCTGCATCAGTGCTCGTGCTGGCAGCAGGGACAGGGTGACATGGGCACAGGGAGTGCTGCCACCGGGGAGCCAGACTGCTTTTCTGTGGGGGTGGGATTGGAGTGTGAGCAGCACTGTGGGCAAAATAACATTGTGTGTCTCATGTCACCATTTTACTCTCTAATATTATGTATTGCAGCAGATAGATTCCAGATCTACAGACTGAAACTTTCTCAGAAAGAGTACACTATTTATTAGCAAATTCATTGAAAAACAAATGTTTCATGAAAGTTCATTTTCAGATTGGTAACGAATTCTCAGTTCAGCTTTAATTACTGCTCTGGTTTGTAACTTTTTTTTTTCCCACGCTGAGATTTCATTTGTTTGTCTGGTTCTGAAGTGGGAATAAAGCTACAGGTTTCATCTTAAAATACTTAGCCTTGAGGAAAAAAAATGCAAAACTGCCCAACCAATTGTGGTTTCAGGAAAGGATGGAGGCCTGACACTCACTTGCAGAAGTCCAGAGGGAACCTGGGTTAATGATGCTTGTCTGGTGTAGTGTATCATTTCTAACAGCTGCACTGTAGCTTCTTGGGGCCTGGACTTTCACAATCATCCCTGTATCAATAATGAAATCCTGTAAGGACAGCACTTCATGGAAACCTGGTTAGAAAAACTTAGATGTCATAGGGTGTGACAGTGTGGTCCTGAAGGGACGTTGGAAGCACTCGTGACAGCCAAACCAGCTGCCCCCACCAGAGGGAGGAGAATGCCAGCCAATTGAATGGCTCAGGATGACATTGTTTAATTCTTCTCAGGGAAAAAATGAACGTTGAAATGAAATGCTGGGGCTGTGTGTGTTGTGGGGAGCTGAGGGGTGATGGGGGGGTAGCTCAGGAGATGGAAAACTGCTCCCTGCCTGCACTGTGGTCTGCTTTGCTGTGTTCTACAGAGCAGTTAAGGGACAAAGTGTTTTGAGATGTCTTGGTTACCCTTTTTTACTGAAGGAGTTATTGGTAATGCAGAGGTAGAAATCATGGGGCTTTTAGAACCACCTCTGCCAAGCCCTGTAAGGGTGCAGTGCACCATGCCTTGTGTGTGGTGAAGGGACAGACAGTCCCAGGGATTCCACCTGAATCACAGCAGTCTGCTCTTACTCATTTGCAACAGCAAATTTAATACATTTTATGGGACACTATTTTCATTAGCATTAAGAGTCCTTAGAGAGTGCACCACAAATTTTGGGTGGGACAGCCCTCCATCATTTTCCCAAGTTGCTTCCTTTTCTGGAATCTGACAAGGCTTGTCTTCTGTTTGAAGTGTAAAATAGCTTATTTATCCAAATCTTCACATGTTCTTGTCTGCTCATACCTTCTTCAGGTCTTCAGAGCCTTAATTTTAGGTTCTGTAGTTCTTTTGTTGCTATGGAGTCTTTTTTACTTATCTCCTTATTTGAAGTTATGGTAGGTTTTGAGCAATACCTGGATAGTATGAGATAAGAGAGGGCTGAGATACCTGCAGTGATTTGGTAACCAGCTTGTGTTGTGGTTTTGTGTCACTTTTTGGAGATGTGGATGAAAGAAAACCCACACAAACCATAGCTGCAGAAAATAAAGTGTCCTGTTGGCACAACTGGAAAACCTTGGCAGTTCCACTGAGTGTAAATTCATTTTCTTCCCCTTTCAATGTGTTGTCTGTGTGCAGATATATAGGATTTCTTGTAGGTGATGTAAATATTGTAGGTCTGCTCTAAACTGAGGGGCCAGAATCTGCAAGGCAACACCACAGCATGTGAATGGAGGTTTTTGTATTTCACATCTGAGACTTTTGGAGGGGGGAATTGACTTCTGACTGTGGAAAGAGGAGAACCAGGCATCAGATGCACCCAAAGCAGGATCCAGGACATTCCACATTCTGGGTAGTGGTAGTTAAAGGCTTTTCCTGGTTCAGCTCAATTGGAATCTCATTTTTGTGCTCATGGTAACAGCATTAACAGCCCCAAGTCTGAAGTGTTGGTTTTCCACAGTAACATTTTCCAGTTGTTTTCTTTGCTGTTGTTGCCAGTTTTTTATTTCACTGAGGAAATCAGTCAAAATGGAAAAAGGCAGCATTCACAGGGCCTGAAAGTGTATCTGATCTCTGTGTGCAATTTGGTTTGTGCTGTTTGTTGTTCACTGTGGGACCTCTGTGGAGGCACCGCTGCTCAGGGCTCCATAGCAGAGCTTCAGCCTGTGCTGTGGGGTTTCATCTTTGCTTTCACATCATCCTGAGCAGACTTTATGACTTTAGCACTTTCAAGCATGTCCTTTACTGATTTATTAAAATAAGGACCTGTAAGAAGTAGATTTTCACCTTTATTTTTGTCTCATGTGATGTTAAAGAAACATTTTCTCCAGTTTAGCCTATTCAAGACATTTTTGTTTCTGCAGAGGGCTTTGAAAGGTTATCAAGTACTTGTCTGTTATTACACATTAATATATGGAGCATATCAATTGCTTAAATCTAATTTAGCTCCTGTCATGTGAGTGACTTTATCACTCCTAACGTGTGTGCTGAAGGGCTGTTGGTCATTGTGCATGAGCACGAGGTGATGGTGTTTATTTAAAAAAATAAAATAGTAACTGGCTATTGTGGCTTGTGGTACTGAGAGCCTTGTGGAATCATTACCAAATGCAAGGCTGGATTCACTGCCCCTCCTGACTCTGATTCCCTTGGGATGCAAAGCTGGATTGAATTAGTGAACTGAACCTCAAATCACAACACATTCAGTGAACTCCTGTAACTTGTGCAGTCTTTCAGTGTAGTAAGTGGATGGTAGGTTGAGCTGATGCTTTATATCAGTAACCCAAAGATTGAGAATTTATTTGGGTGACTCTTGTCACAGAACAAAACCTAGGAGTGGTTTTAAGAGATGAAGTTTTAGGTACCATTCAGGTACTGGTGGGGTGGGGCCAGTCTGTTCCCTCGTAGTCAGGGAACTGTGCTGGATGTTACTGCTGGTTTTCTTCAAACTTTCTCCTGAGTGGTTTCAGAAACAGGACTTTGTTTCCTTCAGGGCTCCCAGAGGTGCTGTGTGGGTAAGGAGCCCATCCTCTGCAAAGGAGCAGGAATATTTCTGTTTTCAGGAAGCTGTTACAGCTTTTTAGGCAGAGCTTTGGAATTCTGCTAACAAGAATGCTGTTTGCTTTATCACCTGGAAAATTCCTCTTCAGGCAGTTTTCCTAGAGATTGATAGACAGGTGTTAGATACTGACCAAACTGGGTATCACTGTAAGAGCAGAGCCACATTTAATTCATTCTTCAGCCTTTAATGATAATAACAGTTACATTTGTGCAGACTTGCAGCAGTTGGAATCAGAAACATCCATGCTCCTGCTGTAATTGCTTCTATACCTTCCAAGGCTGTAACACAGCTTTCAGTGGTGGCTGTGCAGATGTAATTTCATTTTGAGGTGCCATTTCCTAAATGCTTTTAGAATGAAAAAACGTAATACTTGTTTGCAAGCCTTCTGATCTGCATGTGAAGGGAAAGATGGATTGAGGAATGGAACTGGAATGGTCTCTGCAGGTGTGTTACTGCTCACTGTGAGCGAGGCAGGGTAATTAAAGAGTGAGCTGGAATAGACCAGTAGGCAAAAACCAACTTTCCAACCCCCCCAACCCTTTAGTTTATGTAACTGTAACTGCCCTGCATTTTTGTATACCAACGAGCACACACATGACTCAAAACCTGATTAAGATGGTGTAAATATTTGCCAAAAATAGCTCATAAATGCTATCTTTGAGCAGGCTTTTGATGCAGGAAAAGAGCAGCTGGACAAATTTGCATTTACAAATCATTTACCTTAGGAGAAAGCTCAGGTTCAGTGCCTTATCACAAAGGCATTGCACGTTAATTATTTATCGTGTGCTTTGATGCCGGGGTTCTTGCTTTAATAAACCATTCTGGGGGAGGTGGCTGCTGCTCCTTTTAGCTCAGCTCCTTCCTCCCTCCCCTCCGGGCAAACCCTGCAGTGCCTTTCCTCAGAGTTTGCCTTCCAAGTTACTGCTAAGTTGGATTTCACAACTTTTTGTTAAAATTAGAAACGTTTCTGTGATATGTATTTAATTGCTGTGGCTCTGCCATCCCTATGTCTAACTTTGTAGTCTCTATAAAGATAGAACTGGACCTGATTTAATTTCTCTCTTTTACATATGTTTTTCCACTTTCAGACTTTGTTTTACAGAAAACGATCAATAGAAAATGTTTATTGTGGAAGTCTGATTTACACTGTCTGTGCCATCTGTACTTGGCTTAAAAATAGAAATTTGGTGGTCTCAACACAGAAAATGTAAACTGCTCTGGTCAATAGGACAGTCACTTCAAGCTTGTAAATACTTGAGAAACTGTGCTGATAACTTGGAGATATTTTTGAGCATGCCTTTAACACTGTGTAAGATCTTTCTAAAGTTGCTTCATGATTTTTTGGAATACAAAAAGATTTTTCTTAGACTGTACTTCTGGAATGTGGACATCTTGTGTCATCCACAAGCTAAACTTAAATAGCAATTAGGAAACTGTAAGTCTTGTAGTTAAAAATCCCTGTTGGAGTTGTAATCAGAAATTCTCTGTATAGATCTGTTTTCTGGTGGCTTTTCTTTTCAACCCTGGGAAAATCCTGTATTTCCCTTTGCATCCCCAGCCCACAGTGTCTGTGGGAAGGTGTATGAGATGGATAATGTACACACAGTCATGGAATTGTTTAGGCTGGAAAAGTCCTTTGCAATCACAGAGTCCTGCCGTTCCCCCAGCATTGCCAAGGCCACCACCGACCCGTGTCCCCGAGTGCCACATCCTCCGGGGATGGGGACACCACCACTGCCCTGTGCAGGGCCGGACAGCCCCTAAGTGAAATAGAAATATAAATATATCCAACCTAAACCTCCCCTGGGGCACCTGGAGGCTGTTTCCTGGTGTCTGCGGGGACACCCGCTCTGCCCTCCTGGCAGGCAGTTGTGGAGGGCAATAAGGTGCCCCCCGAGCCTCCTTTTCTCCAGGTTTTGTGTCTGTCTGTCTGTC
>JBBMKD010000022.1:18308846-18336075 GCA_037834095.1 Argya squamiceps
TGCCCATGGGATTGCTGTATTTCCCTGGGCAGAGACTCCCTGGGCTGTGCCCATGGGATTGCTGTATTTCCCTGGGCAGAGCCTCCCTGGGCTGTGCCCATGGGATTGCTGTATTTCCTTGGGCAGAGACTCCCTAGGCTGTGCCCATGGACGTGCTGTCGTTCACTGGGCTGTGCCCATGGGATTGCTGTATTTCCCTGGGCAGAGCCTCCCTGTGCTGTGCCCATGGGATTGCTGTATTTCCTTGGGCAGAGACTCCCTGGGCTGTGCCCATGGAAGTGCTGTCGTTCCCTGGGCTGTGCCCATGGGATTGCTGTATTTCCCTGGGCAGAGCCTCCCCTAGGCTGTGCCCATGGGATTGCTGCCTTTCCCTGGGCTGTGCCCGTGGGATTGCTGCATTTCCCTGGGCTGTGCCCATGGGATTGCTCTATTTCCCTGGGCTGTGCCCGTGGAATTGCTGCATTTCCCTGGGCAGAGCCTCCCTGGGCTGTGCCCATGGAATTGCTGTCTTTCCCTGGGCAGAGCCTCCCTGGGCTGTGCCCATGGGATTGCTGTGTTTCCCTGGGCTGTGCCCATGGGATTGCTGTGTTTCCCTGGGCTGTATTTCCCTGGGCTGTGCCCATGGGATTGCTGCCTTTCCCTGGGCTGTGTTTCCCTGGGCTGTGCCCATGGGATTGCTGTGTTTCCCTGGCCTGTGCCCATGGGATTGCTCTATTTCCCTGGGCTGTGCCCATGGAATTGCTGTGTTTCCCTGGAGTGTGAGGCTATGCTGGCTCTGGTGTCCTTGGGTGATTTGGAGCCTGGCTGTGTTACAGCCAGCACTGCTAACCCTGGTCCAGTGCTGAGCAAACCTTGTCAGGACTATTTTTGGTAATTCTGGAGTAGAGAATGCCTGAGCATAAATAGACTTCCCCATGCCCTAATGAAAGCACTGGGCTTTAATTTGACTTGGTGTGCTGTCTGGTTATGCTAAATTACTTTTATGTGGCCCTTGTGGTTATGTATTGAATTTTTATTTTTCTTTTGCAACAAACTGGCTCCTCTGGCTTAAAGCCCGTGTGGACCAATGCTGGAGCAGAATTTGCTGGTAAAGCCTCAATAGGTGTAAGCACAAGAAAGAAGACTTTGATTTGTTCAACTCTAAGTTTTGTAAATGTAGTTTGGGGCAGGGGTAATGCTTTTGAATGAAAAAGCAAATTTCAGCCTAAAGGGAAATTTTAAATGCAGGCTCTAGTTGCAGACAAAATCTCCAATGTGGGTAGGACTCCCTAGTGTGCAGGATTTATTTTAAATTACCACTGGGCTGAAGTTTGCCATGCATTGGGTTCCTAACTGTGCCAGCATTGGGACTGCTGATGATGGAAGTTTTCCATGAGGATGAGGTAAGCTTTAGGTGGTTTCCAAAATTTTTACCCAAAGTATCTTCAAATTTCCACCTGTCTCTGTGTAAGAGTTCAGCCTGCTGTTTTCCTCCAAGGTTTGAGCCCCTTTGGAAGCCCCTCTTCATGTTTGTAGTGATTTTATTTGGAGGTATTGGGGATTCTCCTAAGGACCTTGTCCTTTTTTGTCTCCGTGTCAGAATGGTGCAAGAGATCCTCCTCAAAGCGCAGCACTTCAGGGACAGTGTCAGGTGGGCAAGGGAGCCCCTTTGCCCTGGAAAAGTGGTTTTGTAAAACCTCAGGCAACTGCTGTGGCTCCTCTGAGCTGCACCAAAGGCAGATGGATTCAGTTACTTCAGATTGTTTATTTATGGCAGAATTCACTGAAGAAATGTCCTGAAGTGATGCACGTTTTTAAGCAGTCAGTCCTGGGATTCTCCATGAAATAGTGGCCTGCCTTTGGATCATGTGTGAATTGTGCCTCTCCTTATTCTTACTCACCACAAAGAACATAAATTATTTGCCTTTGACCATCTTGAACAATCCCCTGTGCTCCTGGTGTCTGAGTTCACTTCACCCGAGGTTAATTGAGAAGAATTGGTCCAGTCTTTATTTTTGCCATGTGTGTGATGCACAGAGAGGTCTGAGCTTGCACCTTTGCTCTGGTAGCTGCTGAGGGGGAAGCAGATCTTGGCGTGGAGCTGGAGGTGTGGCTGAGTGAAGGGGTGGAAAACAGGTCTGGAAGGAAAGCCAGAGCTGTGGGGTCTGTCACTTCACTGCTCCAGGAGCACAGTGGAAATGTGTTTATTTTAGTGGGAGCTCAGTGATGAAGTTAATACTTTGCTGCCTGGCCCTAAGTACTAAAACTCTGTCTTTATCTAAATTTGTCTCACTCTTCATGAGAAGTCTGCTATTATCTAGGAAAATAAAAGCAGTCTGAACAGCTGCTTTGAGGATTGAAAAAAGAACCTTTATGTATTGCTTTGTAGCAGTTGCACAGTTCATGGCTGGACTGCAGCAGATCACATTCCTGGAGGCTGCAAGCACCTTCCCCAAAATCAATAGGTGGGCAGTGATGTCAAGCAGTTGGATTTGGTCATGCAAAAATTAAAGGCTTTATCAGAACTCCCTGTCAAAATGGGGTGTCAGATGTGAAAACTCACAACAAGTACTGCAGATTCAGTGCTTTTCTTGTGTCTCAGGGTGGAAATTTGTATTGTTCAGTTCTACTGATAACCATTGACCTCAGGAGAAATCGGGTCATGTCCTTCAGCAACAGTGGCCTCGTTAAGATGCACTCTGAACAAAACAGCTGAAATCCAGGATTATCCAGGAGAGGGGCTTGATTTAAGAAAAATGGCCTTACCAAGGAATTAATTTAGGCTCCAGCTGATTGCATGTTTGCATTTGATTTCATTGTTCTATACTTAGAGTTGTTAAAACAATTTGCAAATGAATTGTTTCACCTTGAAGCCTTTTGCAGATTTAATAACTTCAGTAATTGTGCAGTGACAGCAATATAAACACACACACACAGAGGGGATGGGGTGAACATCCAGCTGCTGTCTCTGGCTGTCCATAGCCTCTCCAAGGAGGGGCAGTTCCATCAGATGGATATTCTGTAACTGGTCACTGCCTCGGTGCTGGGGATAATCCTGTGTGAGGGTGCAGGGAGGCTGTCACTACTTCATCCCTCCTTTCTGAGGAGGGATCACAATGCCTGAGCCCGTGGAATAGCAGGGCTGCTGCCTTTGTTCATTGCTTCCCATTGGGGGCATTGGGATTCTGAAATCCCCAAGGCTTGAAAAGAACTTGTGATTAAGACCTTAGATAAGTTAGAGGCCACTTAAAAAAGGTATTTGCTACTATTTCAATTTATTGAGTTGTTACAATAAAATTGCTTATTTTCTAAGGCATTTCTTTAAAGGAAAGGAGGAAAAACCCAATCCTGACATTCAGAACTCTTACATTAAGGTCATAAATAATCTTGTCCTTTTTTAAGTCCTGTATGTGCACATTCAGCAGGGGTGAAAGCTGGTGTCACAGCAGAAGGGATTTTGGTTAATCTAGCTTTTTGCTGTGCTTTTGCTCTACCAGAGCTGTATTAATTATTGACAAGACTGGCTTAATCCAAAGTCACTGCAGGCTGGAGCATTAATTTACCCTGTAGCCTGCTGTGAGTAGGGAAAAAATGAAAATTGAGTCTCTATATGTGAGTACCATATTCTTGAAGCCAGAAGCATGGCTTGATGTGTTGGGTGTTAGTCTGGGGTGGGCTCAGCCTGGGCTGGAGTGGTGTGTCCACAGCCAAGCTCAGCTCCTCTGGCAGAAAACAACTTCATGTTCACTGCAGAGCCACCCAGGGCAGCCACTGCTGCTGTGCTGGAGGGGTGAAGTTTAGAGAATCTTCTGCAGAAATGGGGTTAAATATTGATTATTGGTAATTGCTGTAGCAGCACTCAAGCTTTGAGCCATCAGCAGTGAAAGTTAAGGTAACAGGATGTTTGAGTCTTGGCATTCCAGAGAAATGGTTAATTATGTTTGGAAGGTCGCATTGCCTTGGGTTTTTTTCTGTTGAGCTGTGCTGTGTTTCAGAGTCCCAGTGGCTTTAAAACACTTAATTTGCATCACTGAATCAGTTATCCTCTCGCTGACTTTTTAATTTGCTTCCTCCCCCCATCTTGTAGATTTGCTGCTAATCTGCCCTTCATTTTGAATAAACACTCATCCCCAGTGCAGGAGACACAATAAACTGGTCAGTCATCTCAGATACTTTTGTAAGAGCTACTACAGAGCTGTCACCTGTGGTTTTACATTAACAGCAGGATATTTCTATTTATATGTGAATTTCAGAGAGTCCCCTTGTTCTGTGTAAAGAATTTCATAACATCTCATCCACATCTGGGAAAAAAAAAGGCTTTTTGTAGAGGCTGTCCAGAAAGTATATTCTGTATATTCTTTCTTAGATCTTACAATGGGATTTGGGCAAATCAGGGGAAACTGGTTTGGCCTTAGTGATATTTCCATTATTTAAGTTCTTTATAAAATTAGATTTGTCGTGTGGAACTGGCTGGGTGCCCGAGGGAAGTGAGCTGTTTGCAGGTGCCTCAGTAGGCTCTTAGGTCCTTGGAGGGCAAATAACTCACCTGGAGTGGGAGCTGTGGTGCTGGGGAGATGCTGCTGGGTGAGCAAGGGAGAAACTGCTCTGGGGGGAAAAATATAAATTTGTGCCAGGAAGTGTAAAAAGGAGATGAATGGGTTTTGGGGCTGCTGTTACAGTGTGGGTGTTTGCTGCTCTCTTCCTCACCATGGGCTCTCAATTCTCACTCTTCATCCCTGGTTACCTTTTTCCCCCCTTGTACCACCTGTCATGCATGAAAGATCCAGTTCCTGTTTATCAGAGGTGGGAATGGTGACTCCTGTCCCAGCCCCATGAATCTGGGCACTGTGTAACTGTGTTTGGGGGTCCCCCACAGCACCCAGCCCTGGAGTGGCCCTGCTGCCTCACACAATGCTATCCTGTGGTCTCTTTGCCTGGCTGTAACTTCTTGGTGTCCTGGGGGACTTCATAAAGATCACTTCCTCCAGCAAAGCTGCTGACATGGAGCAAAAGGCATCAATAAATTATTCATATGCTGTTCATTTTCTGTGTTTAGGAATTAATGCAGCTTCACTTCAAAATTCCCTTCCCTGGCTGAAGTTGAGTGAAATTGTTGCATACTAAGTTACTGTGTTTTCATTTTTGGGTGAATTGCCCTGCATCTTGGAACTGTGGTTTTGAAACAAAGTTGCATAAAACCTCCCACTGTAAAGTTAAATACTGTCAGTAGGTGCTATTTAAAAGGATTCATGGGGTTTACTGCAAGGAGAGCTGGTTTTTGGACAATCACTTATGTCAAGTGAAGTTGTGTACTGTTTCTAGGATAATTTGTGATACTTTGTGAAGCAGTAGCTTCAAACCAGGTAATTCTGAAGTCTCGAGATGTTGGTTTTGTTAAAGAACAAAACAAAACCCACAAGCCACACACCTCGACCTCTCCAAATCCCCCAGGCCTGTGGTGTTGATTGCTTCTATCACATTTGTCACGTTATTTTTCAGGAACGTGTTTTCTTTGTAATTTGAAGGAAGTGTGAAATTATGTTCTTTATCTCATTTTAGCAATTAACCAAGAGACAAAGACATAGATCTGCATATAACATGTGCATATATCTATATAATAATTCTGTAATACTCTCACTCTTCACTTGCCTTTGGTTCTTTAAGTCTCAGATTGTGCATCTGGACTTGTGGGAAATAATCACTTTTCCTTAGACCACAGATTTAAATGTTCATGAAAATGTCCAATTTTCTTCCACAGGCACTTTATTTCAGGCAGTGAAATGCTGGGAAGAACACACTGTGGAGGTAGATGGGGAATTTATGTCTTTGAAATGACATAAATCTCAAAAGATGTAAAGATGTTTGAAAGCATCTTCCCGTTTGCAAGGGCAGCAAATGAGCAGTGCTGTTGGCCTTGCTTATGGGAAGCAGTGACAAGCATTAGTGTTTCCTGCCTGGTTACTAAAGGAGCACTTTGCAACAGCTCAGTCATCTCAAAACCACTTCTATTTTTCAGTGTTAGCACAGCTTGTTACTGCAGTTTGCACTGAATTATACAAAAGAAAAGAGAGTCAATGTTTAATTTCTGTGATGCCCTAAAAGGGTTTCTGTGATTTGACAGCATTTGTCCTGTTACTTTGTCTGGAGGTGTTTTGCCTTGGGCACAACATGTAATTAACTGTAGCTTTTAAACCAATTTCCTTCTCTTGTTGTCGGGCTGAGGCTGGAGGAGAGCCTGAGGTAGACCCTGGAGTGGGATAAGTCACTTGGTGAAAAGCTCTGATAAGGAGGAGTTACAGAGAGCCACATCCCACAGTGGGGATGGAGCTTTTGGAATTTGCTGCCGTGGGAAGCCCAGAGCAGGGGGACAGAGGGGATGGGGGTGGTGGGGAATGGCAGCAAAACTCTGGGCAGTGATTTACCCCCAGTGATTTCTGTGTGTCAGCTGGAGGTACTGGAGGAGTGCAAGGGGAATGAGTTTCAGGCAATGGTCAGGGCCTGGTGTTTTCATTTACAAAGTAATAATAGAAAGAAGCTGCTGTTGTTTTGCTGGAACTGAGCTGCAGGTCTCACCCAGTGTGGTGTTATGTGTGTTTTCTTAATCAAAGTGGAGACAACTCTAGGAAATGCATCCTGCTTGAACAAAAATCAGGCTTCCAGCTGGTTCTCATGCTTTCCCTGCATCCTTCTGTGACACTGCTGCTACACCTCTCCATGCTGGAGTCGTGTGTTTTGGAAATTGTGGCTCTGTTGTGCCCCTGTGTGCAGTGAATGCTCTCTCCTTGCTTAGTGCACTGCTGTGCTGGATAACTCAGCAAACAGGAGTGGCACTCCCTCCTGTCCCTGACTGGAACTGGGAACTGTGGATGTGCTCCCAGCTTTGCAGGCTGGTTGCAGTCAGTTCCTGTTAACCAGGAGTTACAGGGTTTATGTATGGTTGCTTCAAAAAAACCTCAAACCAGTGTGCCTTTTTAGGATGCAGGATGTTCTGTGATGGCAAATACATCTCTGAGAATCTTTCAGTCTCAGTGATGAGGAGCTTTCCACACTTGCTGCTCATCCAAGTGGTCAGTTATGTGTGTTAAAACCAGCACTTCTCTGATGAAGATTTATGGACAAAGAATTGAGGTACATTCTAATGCTGTGTGACATCATTCTGTGCAAATAACTACTGCTTTGGAGTTGCATTCAAATTCCTCATCCTAAAAATTAGGTTTGCTGGAGGGGCTTTCTGCATCACTGACTTTTGTAGGCATTTGTTGTGTTGACTTCTCAGTTCATAAGTTTGGCCTCTGTTGAAGGAGTTGAATCTTAATGTAGATTCCTAATTTTTTTTACCCATATTGGGCCAGAATTCATATTTCATGTTAAATTTTTGTGATGGTATGACTGTAGAGGGGGTTATGGCATGTGTATTTCTATTGGAACTGGCAACACGGGACTATGTGGCACTTAGGGACATGTTTTAGTGCTGGGTTAGGCTCAGCCTAACTGTTCTGTACAACCTAAATGGTTCTATGATTTAATGGTTGCTCAGGATTTGAGGTTTTTGGAGCATTAGCAGATTGATGCCTGTTCTCCAAGTCCATATGAGGAGAGGTGTGAAAGGTTGGCCATGGCTTTCATTAAATATCTTGAAACCTGATTAACAGTGTTTGTTAATCACTGTTAAAGCTGTTACTGTGTGGATTTTTGTGGATATTGTCTCACTGCCAAGTGCACCAGAGAGCTCCATCTCTGAGGAAGGAGCAGTTGGCATCCAAGGGCTCTGAGGTTACAGCTGAAGCTGGTGGCAGGGCTGGCATCAGCCAGGGGTCCCCTCTGACACCAGCAGGCCCCACATGGCCTTTGGCAGCTTTTTCCTGGGAGGGGGCAGGTGTGGCTGTCCTGCTCAACGTGTGGCACAGAGATGGGTGTCAGGAAAGTCTGGAATGAGCAGTGCTTAGTGCACAGTGTCTTGGAGAGCAGGAGATACATTTCCAGTGCTTGGTGCTAATAATGGGGTGGATTTGAAATGGACCTTCTACATCCAGAGCAGGATGAAAAGAAAGTTGTTTTCTGGGAGCAGTTGTGTTCAGCTCCGTGCACAGACACTTCACAGAGCTCAGAATGATGCAGAGCTTGTGAACACCCAGCTGTAAATTGGGGGAGCTCAGTGTGTGCCCTCCTACAGCGGAGAAAATGTGAGTCAGTTCTCAATTCTGCCAGAATCACCTCACTGAAGGAGCACCACTTCCATGGTGGAGTCTCTTTGTCAGGAAAACCAATGTTCTTATTCTGAAGTACAAGATTTGCAGCTAAGGCCTGGGCTGTGTTAAACATGGTGAAATTTTACAGTGTGAATACATCACATGCCTGACAAAGAGTTAAATAAGGAGAGAACAGGCCTTGGGAGTGGCATTGAATCTGTACAGGAGAGTTTAGCAGAGACTAAGCCCCCAAATCTTTCCTTTTTATGTTTAGAAAAGTGCTGTTGTTTTTGTATAAACATCTGGCTGTTTTGTGTTGGCTGCTGCAGCCTCATAGATACAACGTCTGCTGCTTTTATTTCAATTTCCCCTGAAGACACAAATTCAAATGAAAACCCCACAAGCTTCCAACCATTCCTGCTGCATGTTGCCGTGGGATTCTGCTCCTGAAAAGCTGCTTTTAGGCTTTGGTGGCTTCTTTTCCTGCAGGGACAAAAGAACACACAAGTCTGAATTGCAGGAGAGGAGGTTGGAGCCACTGTAGGAGCAGACCTGGGGGACTGAGGGTGTTCATAGCAAACACTTCCAGGGTGGGGTGGGAAGGAATTTACCCCACTTAGGGACAAACTGGAGGGACTCAAAGGAGACTTTGGGGGACCCTCATGCAAGCACATCTTTGAGGGACTTGTTTAGCTGAGTTTAGAGAGGAGATTTGCTCCTGGGAAAGGCAAGCCTGGCCTTGGAAAGAGCTGGAAAAATGTGACCTGCAACAATGTCTGTCCAGCTGACTCTGGATTAACTTGTCACCAACAGCATTTCAAAGCCACTCTGTTTTACAGAATTCTCCAGGGTCAGGGATATCTATTTCCTGGGTGTGGAAGATTAATGCTGTTCTGTTGGTGATGCCCATCTTTGCAGATGGCTTGTTTAAGAGCACTTGTTGGAATGATTTTAATTTTTGTTAAAATTGGTTAAATAATAGCTTCAGCTTTTTCAGTGAAACTCTTTTAAAGGCAAACTGGCATCCTGGGAAAACCAGCAGCTTGCAGTAGCCTTCAGTTTGCACCCAGGAGTTGAGAAATCACTTTCCTTTGAGTGTGTCATGGTGTTGTTAATCCACATCTGGCACTTCCCTTCTGTATACAGTTAAAATCCCATCACTGTTCTGTGGAGGATGGAAGCAAAGCATCCAAAACACCATTATTGAAACTGCTGCCATGGAAAGCTTGCTGCTGCTATCTCTTGATGTTATATTCTTTCATGTTTTGAAATTGCACAGCTTAACCCCATTTTTTTAAAATACTGCTTGAATGATATAAACCTGTTGAACTTGCTAGGTATCATTATAAATGTAATTTCAAATGGAAAATACTCTAAGCTTTATCTTTTTTTCAAGAATGTCTTCTTATTTCAGTTAATAACTGTTTTATTCTGTCTCTTTCCAGGTTTGGTTTTTTAAAAATTATTATTTTTAAATAAAAATCCAACAAACCAAATTGTTTTCTTTGGAATGAACCTGATGAAAAAGGGACAGATAAATCCACCAGATAAGGCAGGTGAAGGGGAAAGTCTGATAAAGCAAACATGGACATTATAGGTTGGTATCTGCAGGAAGGTGACTGTCAACAAGGAATGCAAGTGCTGCCTCTTTGCAGCCTCTTCTCTTTCTGCTCACACCTCGGGGAAAGGAGATTGTGGTCCAGCTTTGGGAAGGGAAGATTGGTTATTTTAAAGTGCTTAAAGCCCTGGCCTTTCATAGCAGTAATTGGGATTTCTGAGTTTCCATCCAGCCTTACTGGCCCTGGAGCTTCCTGAGCAACTTGGCCAAGAAGAGTAGGGGAGGGGAAAAATTGTTTCTAAGCTGAACTGGTTTTGTGTTTACCTTGATTTCATCCTCCAGACTTTGCCCTCAGCACCTTTGCTGTCCAAATCCATTCTCTTTCACGTTGTGGACCTGGCTTTGTTTCCTTTGTGGAGCTGCAGAGCTGCTCTGGGCTGTGTCAGTTCTCATCTGGAGCACTCTGAGTTGGTTAGAACACGTGGTCTGGGGCTTCCTTCGAAATTGTACAAAATTCTGAGTAAGGCTGGTTTTAATTTTGACTACTGCCTTCAGGTTGAGAGAGACAGGAATTCAGTCAAGTATTTCATTACTTTGTCCAGTTTTGACACTGTCATGTCTCTCCTTGTTATCTCATCTTGCCCTTCTCAAAAGCAGGATTACTTCTGGGAGACCTGCCTGGCAAGAGAGGATAGTTGCCTGCCTGAAGATAGTTGGGTTTGTCTGCTGAAGTGTCTTGGGAAATGCCTATCCACAACCCCCATTCCTGTATGTTTATCAGCTTATAACCCTCCCAAAAAATAATAAAACACCATCAATCTGGTGAAGGCTCAATGCACAGAACTAGCAGGTGGCCCTGTGTCTGTGGCAGGGAGTTGCTGTGTTTTTAAGCCCCAGAGCTGGGCTGAGGGAGGACCAGGACCTTTTTTCCCCCAGAAGAGCCATTGTGCAGAATGACAGCATTCCTCACACAGGGCACAGCCCATTGTGTTGCACTTGTGGCTTGTCAAGTGCTCCGAGGAAGAGAAGAGCTTGCTGGTGGTTGCTGCATGGAGCCCCTGAATGGCTCAGGTCTGAAAAGAATCCCCTCTTTCCCATGGCTCGTCTCTGTAGGAGGCCAGGCTGTGTGACCCTCACACAGCAGCACACAGGATGGGGCTGCAGCAGCCCGTGCCAGTGGAATTCCTCTGCAGGAATGTCCTGGAGCAGGAGGAGCAGGACCTTCCCTCACCAGAATCCTCTTGTAGACACAACAATGGGAGCTTGGAAATCCTAGGGTAGATTTCCTTTTCCTCCTTGCTGTCCCTAGAGCTCAATTTGTCACTCACTTGGGACCTTTGGGGAAAACTCAGAGTTTTTCTCCTCATGTTGCTGTGAGACACCTTGAAATTGCTTTACATTGCTTAAAATGAGGAGCATGGGAAGTTTGCAGACTTGTGTTTTATTTTGGATGTGCTCTCCTGATCCCAGTGGAGGATCCCAAACCTCTGAGGAGTTGGGTTTGTGTATTTCTAAGGGAATTTGCTCTCAGAGTGTCAACTGCTGTTGTTCTGCTTTGTGCAGATACAAAGGGATGGTGATGGTGGAGATCTGTGTTACAACTGCAGGGAGAAATCCCCCCCCCTTCCTGTGGGAGAGGGATGCTGTGAGGAACTGCAGGCAGGGCAGAGTGTGCAGGAACAGGAGAGCAAATCAGCCTTGCACAAGGATCCTCTGGAAATCACCTTCCAGACACAGCCGTGGATGTGGGGCTGGGGCTGCTCCAGCTTGAGCAGGAGGTGGAGACTGAGGGATTGGGTTTCCCTTAAAGGCTGCCAGGATTTCACTAAGTGGAGTTGTGGAGACTGAAAAGTTGAAGGGATTCATTTTTCTTGTATTTTGTTGCTTTTCCTACTAAAGTGTTTTTTTGGGCAACCTACCCAAAGAACCATGAGTGTTAATAAAGTGGCCCTTGCTTTTTATCCCACTTTGGAGAATTTCACTTTTTTGCACTTGATGTTCTGTAAGAGAAACTCCCTGTCTGCGCTCAGTTAGGGGGTACAGGTTACCACCTTCCCTGCCTGCCATTATGAAATCATTAAATGTTCATATTTTATAGGTGACTGGCCAA
The DNA here is from genome assembly GCA_037834095.1 of Argya squamiceps. Taxonomy (NCBI): domain Eukaryota; kingdom Metazoa; phylum Chordata; class Aves; order Passeriformes; family Leiothrichidae; genus Argya; species Argya squamiceps. Next base: position 18,320,683 of record JBBMKD010000022.1, read on the forward strand.
AAAGGAATCCTAGAATTCTCCATGCTAGACAGTTATAATGGTAAGGAATCATCTCAGCTTAATTGAACTAGAAACATCTTTTCTTATTCTGATATAGAGCTTCTGAAGCTTTACCTCTCTTCTCCTGCATTATTTATTGTTCATAATCACATGTAACCTTATGAACAGTAAGGTTTATTTGTAAGAAAATGGATTTGCTCCCATTTGATTTCCAAGGAGCTGCTTACACACACAGGTTGTACTATAACAATGTGCAATAAAATAATTCAGTACGAGTGTGTACTCATTATGCATCTGCCTTATGTGGGTTTATCCTAAAGCTTTATTCAAGTGTGTTTTATTATGGTTACTTCTTGTGCTGATAACTCTCGTGGTTTCTAATGTGCTCACAGCATTGCAAGCTGATCTGTAGCTGTCTGGTGAGCTGAACTGTACATGCTTTCTAATAGTGTTTTCAAAAACTTCATTTTTATTATTTTTTGGTAAATAACATGTGTGTGTGCTGTTTTATCATCTTCCTGGACTCTGGCTTCAGTTACTATGCCTTTCTTCCTCCAGTTGTAATGAATGAGTCACTTCTGTTTATAAGGATTTGGTTGTTTACTCTGACAAACCCTTGATAGGAGACACTCGACAAGATCTCAGTAAATCAATTTGTTCAGGATCTATAAGCATCTCATTAGCATTTATTTGCAATGTTCATTGTAAGCTCAGCTGCAGCTGTTGAACACCCTGAATCTCCCAAAGATTTCCAGGATTGTAAGCATATGTTTTGGGATTGTGCTTTAAGTGGAGGAATTTTCTGAGCTTTTTTTCCCTCTTTTCATTGCTGCTGCTAACAAAGATCTTTTTGAATGGAACTGCAGGCTCTGTGTCTATAATCTTTCCCATTTCTGACTGCTGAAAGCTCCGTTGGAAAAAAAACATTATTGCTGGAGTGGCGTGACTGAGAGACCATTCTTCTGCCCGTCTTGCTTCTCATTTCCCACTGGCGGGCAGGACAAGGCTCACATTTTCGCCGTAGTTTCTGCAATAATGGTTAAAAGGAGCGGGCCAGGCTTTCACCTTGCCCAAACGCCGTGTGGAGCCGGGTGATGCCATTGTTCGAAGCCGGGATCGCGGGGCACGGGCGGCTCTGCCGCAGCCGGGCCCGTGTGCCGGCAGCACAAAGGGAGGCCGGGGCTACCTGCAGCTCCTCACCATTGATTTCCTATCCACATCGCTAATGGGCTCTTGTGAAGGAGCGCCGCGGACAGCCAGGCACATCCCAGCAGCTCGGAGGGAGCTCACAGCCCAGCCCGACTTATCTCTTGTGAGGTTTTTACAAGGGGAGCTTCTTCTCGGTTTTGTTTTCCTTCCGCAAACGAGGCTGCAGGGAATGAGAAAGGGAAGTGAAATAACAAACAGCTTTTTGGGAGAGGGAGTGGGTAATTGAAATAGTGCCCAGCCCAGCTTGGAGCCAGGGCTGTGTCCAGGGCACTCAGATATCACACTGGTGTCTGTTAAAGCTTCCCTGTGACTTCTGGCACTGCCAGGCCTGGGAAGGAACATGTGTGCAATATGGTTCTTTTTTCCCTTTTGCCATAGCAAGTGGCATACTGGCAAAGCAAAGGTGGGGATTTCACACTTATCCATAATACTTAAATTCCCCTGACTCCCTGCCATCCATACCTCTCCTTAACAGAGATAACCCGAGTTTATTTTCATTTGCAGGCTGGAGAACTGGAGCAAGCTGCCTGCTGCTCAGGGAGCAGGCTTCAAAAATCACCTTTGTTCCTGCAAGTGGGGATCACATTCTTTCCCTGTAACCAGTGCCCAATCTGCTGACATTCTCCTACAAGTAGCCTGCACTCCAGCAAGCTGTTTAAATATTATTTTCTAAGTTCCTTTCCTTGTATGGCATCGGAAATGCCAAGGCTCATTCCAGCCTCCTGCTTGCAGATTCCTGGTGCTCTGTGTATCTTGCTGGGCTTGATCTCACGTGATCAATAGTTCAGTGAAAATTGATAGTGTGTTTTCAGCTTGGCCCAATAATAGATCAATGATTTGGGGAGACTCAAAATACCACCTGTACAAAATACTTCTCATGGAAAAAAATAGTATTTATGGCTGTACCATTTATGCTGAAAAAATGATGTAGTAGGGAGCTTGAGGTGGAATTGCAGGGCTGAATGCTGAATCTGAATGTACAGCTTTGGAGTGAAAAGGAAAGCATTTATCACTTAGATTGTGGCAGTATTCCTTTTCCTGCAGTGTGACACCAAGGAGAGCAGAGTTTGGAATGGGCACAGAACTCCAAGGTTGTACTGCAGAAGATTGAACTGAGGTAGCTGTGAAGACAAAGGGCAGGTGCCCATTTCTTGAACTAATGAAGCCCAAAAGGCCTGTCCTGATCCTCCAGGAATGGCCATGTGGCCATTCCTGTCCCAGAGTGGTGCTCCCGTTCACCTGAGGCACCAGAGGAGTTTTCCAAAGCCTTTCCCAAGCCCTGAGTGCTGTTCCCTGTTGCTCTTGTTCTCTGGCCCTGGTCCCTTCCCTTTGGGTGTCTCAGGGGGCAGTGGCCACATCCCCCTGGCAGCCAGGAGCCAGCCTGGATTCCTGCCTGACCCCTGGCATCCCTGGGCAGTCCTGCCTGGCGTTGGCCAAGGGTTTTTTCCATCCTGGAGCTTGCAGTCATGACCTAACAGTACCTTCCAGCCTTGGGGAGTAGTAGCACACCTTCCTCTCAGAGATAAACCCTATTGCCTCTTCTGCTTTGCTGTTTTATTCCAGAAGCATCTTCATGTATTAAATGATCAATTTTAAATTCTCTTTGTCAATTGTGAAATGGCAGAGAGTGGATTTGTCCCATCATCACCCACAAGTAACAGAAGAGTGGCCAAATCCAGCCATGGCACTCAGTGCTGGAGGTAAGCCTAGGAATTGTTCTCTCCTCACACTGGGATCACAAAAAGGCAATGACAAGCGTGTGGCTAAAAATGCAGCCTGAATTTCATTTCAATTTAACCTTCAAAATAGTGTAGTCTGGTAGGATACTCTAATTGTAGCTTGAAATAATCTCCTTTTTTTAAGCCCCTTTGTCTTTCTTTAGTAGCTCCACCTGTCCTCTTTTCAAGGTTACTGGTGTAAGAGGGGAGGAGGAGCCAGCTAATAGGGGAAATTTGGAGTGAATGAAATAGAAGGGGTTTTGTGTGGTGACTGAAAGTGAGGGTCTGAGGCAGTTCTTAACAGTCCTTGGTGAGCTGCAGTTTTAACCTTGAATTCTGTAGTGGGGGAAGAGCTCCCATTTCCCATCTGATCACTTAATGAAGACTCAATTAGATTTTTGGCATAGCATTTAGAGAATGATCTATGAGTTGCATGCAAAATTAATGACATTTAATTTAATCGATGAGATATCAAAGACACCTCAGTCTAATAGTAAGTTTTGACCATGATTTTTTTTCCCTATGAACTAAAAGCAAGTTCTGCAAACTTAATGAGCTGCTTTTGCAGTGTTCTCAACTTGCTGCTTGGATGTGAGTGTGACATCTGCTGGGCTTTGGTTTGGTGGGCTGGTTTGCAGTCACCAGCCCTCCAGACAATTGGGTTTGGTGTAGAAAGGACTTGGGGCAGCTCATTTTGCCTTGTGATTGTGGGATCTTGCATTTCTCACTCACGTGTTCCAGACAGAGCCCTCATTACAGTGTCCTTCTGTATTCTGTTTTTTCTGTCGTGTGGTCCTGCAGCATAGCCCCAGATTTTCAGTATCTCGAGATAATTTTTGTTCTCAGAGCTCTGATTAATTATCCTCTGGTAAAAATAGCTCACCTAGATTACCAGTTTGGAGAGGTGGCACAGGCGTTCAGACTTCCCTTTGTGTCTGTTAACAGTTAAGTGGGGAGATGACCCCCAGGGACTGCCGACCTGCCACAAGTGGGGCTTTGTGCTGAGAAGCCCTTGGCCAGCTCAGCTCCCACCTCCCTGAACTTGAGAGGCTTGTGAGGAGCACTGGGGCTGCTGGAGCAGCAAAATTAATTTGGATGCTGAGGTGGATCTAATGCTATCGTTGGTGGAGTCTGAAATGATTTTGTCTGTGCTGTATCAAAGCCCGTGGGTTTATCAGCTGCCCTGCTGATAGGTCCAGCTTAATTTTTGCTTTAGAAGTGCTGATGTGCATGCTTTTATACAGAAGTGTATAAAAAGAAGTGAGTATGTAACTCAGTGTAAGATTTTTAAGTGCTTGGCTTTGGGCTGTGTGCACCGTGTGCAGGTGACCCAGCTCTGGGTGCCCAGATTTGATATTGTTACATAATGTCTCATTTCATAAGATTCCTGACACACTTTAGCCCGTGCCTTGCTGAGCTCTGGCCCATCTGCCTGCCCTGGTTGTGGTGCCTTTTTGTTATTGGCACAGATTCCTGTGACAAATATTTAACTGTCCCCTCAGCCAAGGCAGGGATGAAGCCCTGCATGGGTTGCTGTGGCTGGGAGGAGGTGCTGCTAGGACTGAAACTGCTAAGCAGAAAAACGGAGTATTTTCACCCTCCCTCTCTTACTTTGTGTTTACAAAGATAAAAAAAACTTCTATATATGCAAGTCATGTATGTGAAAACTTTGGGAGACAAAGTAATTACACTTTAATATTGGCTGTAAGAAATCTGTGCTGCAGAGGAACCCTAATCAAATAAAGGCAAAGCATCTTACTTTGCTTAATATTCTGTGATTTATATTCTCTCTGATGTGCAAGCAAGGTAATAGTGCAGCAAGGCAAGGAGGACCTCAGTAGTGCCTGGTATTGAGACAAAGCCAGAAAATCCAAGAAAAACTATGTTTTAATTGGTTTTGAATTTAAAAAAAAGTGAAGGTGATCAGGTTTTGTTTGTATTTGCAGAATGTGCTGCTCAAGTGCATCACCTCAGATGCTGCTGCTTGTGACCAGTTCCTGACCTCTTGTTTTCCCCCCTCCTCTCATAATCCCATCTGTAGCATGGATGTTCCTGTTACAGAGCTGATACAATGATTTTACATGCTCTTGTCTGGGACTTTTTCATGGTTGATGGTGACACGAGTGCTTGGTTCTCCTGCAAAGCTGCATTTCACCCTTCTTACAGCTGAAAGGAGCTGGTTCAATAGCTCTGTGTTCTGCTTGTAGTTCCTAAAGCAAACAAAAAAAACCCCACTAAGAAATTTTAGACATAAAAACCCCACCACATATTATATGACAATTTTCCTCTTGGAAATTTTTTTGTTTAGAAAGTGTAAATTACTCTACTAGAAAATAGAGCTTCCCCTTTGTGATAGTCATCGTGTGCTGTGAATTACGTGAAATAAAGCTTTTTTATCCCCTTAAACATAGCTTGGAAGTGCTAATAGCAGACTTAGAGGGACCACAATCTAATTATCTGATTATGCAGTGATTTAGGTAGGTTTAGGCTGGGAGAGTTTCTCAGGAGAAGGCTGTGCAGGCTATTTACATAAACCCTCAGCACGGACAGGGAAAACCAGACCAAAGGAATTTTGACTCTCTGATGGTGTCTGGTGGTGGTCAGTGCTGGCTCTGCCCTGCAGCTCCCAGTGTTTGTGGCTTTCTCTGAAAGGTGCTGCTTGGGGACTGGGACAAATTGCAGCAGCACTTCTGACAGAACCTGGGAAAAGCTGTGCTGTTACATCTTCTGGAGCTGTGTAAATGCTTTTTGTGTTTTAATGCAGCCTTATCGATGTGCAGTATTTAAAACAGAAGGCTTGTTGTGGCAGGTGCTGACCTTGATGCAAATGGGAAGGATGTGCCAAAAACGTTACCTTGATGCTGCCAGGCACCTCAGGTGGAGGAAAAAGGCTGCCCTGGCAGTGTGGGGAAGGTTGGATTTAAAGGGAATGAAGCAAAGACAGCAGTGTAAGGGTGGTGGTGATGTTCAGTGTGATGGCTGTGCTGACCTGGGATGGAGCAGTCACGTCAGAAGTTGGAGCAACTCTCCCCAGATGTGCAGCTCAGGGGTGGGATCAGCCTGTGGCTTGGAGCTGGGCCAGAGTCAGGAGCTCAAGTGCAGAGATGTTTGGGGACTCTGAGGGGCGTCCGGGGGAGGCTCTGAGGGGCGTCCGGGGGAGGCTCTGAGGGGCGTCCGGGGGAGGCTCTGAGGGGCGTCCGGGGGAGGCTCTGAGGGGCGTCCGTGGGAGACTCTGAGGGGCGTCCGTGGGAGACTCTGAGGGGCGTCCGGGGGAGACTCTGAGGGGCGTCCGTGGGAGACTCTGAGGGGCGTCTGTGGGACTCTGAGGGGTGTTTGGGGGCTCTGAGGGGCACTGCAGCAGTGAACAGTTCCAAGTCAAGCTCAGCCATGCCTTCATGTGTCTCTTGATCACTGGCCTGGTGTGCTGGGCTCTGGGAGCCAGAACAGCCCAGGTTACAGCCAGGAACAGCCCAGGTGGTTGGTGGTGGTACAAATAAACCCATCACTGCAATGCCAGCCAGCTCCACACCAGGCACTTCGTGTAGCTTTTACTGCTGGATTCCTCAAAACAGATCTTTCCTGACGCTGCCATTATTGTGGTTTTGGGACTTTGAATTTGTAGATGCTTAACTAAAGCTCACAGTTATGATGTGTCAGGAAGGAAATAATGAAAAGCCAGTTTGGGGGTGTGTCTCTCACTGTGCCTCACTGCTTTGGATGCTCACACACTTCTTGCTTGCTCTCTTCAATTGTTGGGAAATTGTTCCATGGGGGAGTTTGAAGCTTGCCTGGCCAGATCCCTGAGCAGCCTGATCTAAATAGACTTGCTTGGGGCAGCTGGCTGAACTAAATGAGCTCCAGAAGACTCTTCCATGCAAAGAATTGCATTCAGATGATGATTGATGAAGTATTATCATCCAAAATTTTTGGTTTGGGCCGTGAATTGCCAGATACTTTTCATCTGCTGTCCGAGCAGGTTGCAGAGCTTTTTATTGCACTGAAGGTAAATGTTTCTGTGGTGAAAACACTTGGATTTGATTGCAGTCTGTGAACTGGAAGAACTGTTGAGTGCTAGATGCTTTGTGTGCTGCCTTTCCCTAAAAGCCCCTGTTCAGTTGCTCACATGCAGGCTCTGCCTGCCCAGGTGAGGCTTTGCATCTTCCAGGCAGGGAGGGCTGAGCCAAGGCTGGGAGCAGCTTGGTGTGCCCAGGCCTCAGGAGCCATCTGCCACACGTCTGGGACTCGGGCAGTTGGCACTGCTGCCAACAGGTACTGCTCTCTTTTCTGTGGAGCTGCTACCTCCTTCTGGAGTTGTGTTGCCATAATTAGCCAAATTAATATTTCATCAGCTCTGTCTGTTTGTTTAACACCTCAGCAATGAAGTGGTGTGAACGGAGTGCTGTTCTCTGACACGACGAGCAGAGTGCAGGTCTGGGGCCTGTTTTGATGTTATTATTTCAGCTGAAAAGTTCTGCTTCATGTTAAGCAGAGCAAAACCTTGCAGGGGAACCTTTCAAATACCCACCCAGGTAGCTGTCAGTGCGTGCCAATCCATAGCACAGGCAGGATTAGAGGGAAGCAGCATACCCAGAGCTGTGCAGCCAGTAATACCCATATCTATATGATAATTCAGTTAATACATGCACTAATTGTATTTCCACTCTTACATAAGTTCTTTGGAAACTTACTTTCCCACTTTGAAATAATCTGTTTTATATAAATGAACAGATAAAGCTGTTTTTCCCCTCACATGTATAAAACATTTGCCAAGCTAATACTTGCAAATGTTTTTGCTAATATATTTGCAAAGCTACAGTTGAGCTTTTTCTTTCATTCTGACAAAAGCTGTGCCAGTCAAAGCTCCAGTGGTGCCTGGGAATCGGGGAGGTGAAGGCAGTAAACAGGGGAGATGAAAGGTGCTGCTTGTCTTCACACACTGCCACAGGAAGTGTTTTCATTAATGCCCTTTGAGGAGAGACAAGAATCTGTGTAAAGCTTTTAAAACTGCTCTTTCACTTCATTTTACTGTACTTTCAACTGAGATCAAATGGGGCAGGGATGGCTGTTCCACAGGCTCCAGTTACAGCCCAGGCTTGTGTTCCCTGTCCAGTGCCTTGGGATGGTGTGGGAATGGCACAGACACCCTGGGCTTCCCTCTCCCCTTTCCCTGCCAGAGAGGGGGACAGAGCTGTGTGCCACCCACTCCCCTTGGGGAAAAGGAGACACTGAGAGTCAGGGGTTAAACTGAGGCATTTGGCTCTTTTTCTTGTAGCTTTTCTTGGCTTATGAGCACTCACAGCTTAGTGGGAATCTGTTAGAGAGAAATGTCAGCTGGGTAAAATAACACGGCTGCAAAGTTACAGTAAAGGATTAGTGCAATTAGATTTTCTTAATAGATCTGTTTAGAATACAAATACACTGTTAATAGGCTGCAGTTGCCTCCCTGAAGTGTAGCTGCTTGATTTCTTATATTGCAAATAATAAACAAAAATCCAATAATTTGCTCTACTCCATGTACATTCGCTGTACTTGAAATAATTAAGTTGTGGTAAATAAGACTTAGGGATATTTTGGGTTTTATTCCAGATAATTTTTGTGCATTTTATGCTGAAGGGTCAGGAAGATTTGCAGATACTCCTGGGCCAGGCAGAGCATTGGTGAATGGGAGCAGCCACAGCGTGTAAAAGGCATTAAATGTTCCCGGATCAATATTCAGAGTTCACAGTGAGAGGATGAACAAAAGCCAAGGAAACCACGGCTTGTTGTGGAGGTGGCACAAATGGAGAGCTTTATCCACTGCTCAGAGTAAAGAATGAGTGACTTGGAGGAGCTGCTGACTCCACAACGGGTGTTTGAGTTCCTGCTTTAACTGCTTTCCTGGGGGGCACAGGGCTGGGATGTCGTTCCTTTGCTGCTTTTCCTGACTTGCTCAGATGAAATGGTGCTCATTTGAGTATTGGAGCTGATCTGGCTATCAAGTTTAAATATTATATACATTTTTACCAGTTCTGGATTTGCCAAGTCTTCCTGAAATCTGGTGCAGTAACATACTGCTTTTGTAAGCCTTGTTATGTATTATTTATTTTATTTGGCTCATTCATTGATGACAGTAGTAAGATGTTTGGTTGATACTTTTGGTGAGTGTTGTAACTTTTGAAGGGTCCCAATGCTGTGCTGTGGTCCTGACCAGAGTGGGCATCTGTGAGGGCTTCAGCTTTGCACTCTACAGCTTTTAGTTTGGGCTTTGCAAACACAGACACAAACCCTTATGCTTAGTGAAAGTCCAGGCAAACTGGGGATCCTGCTGGTTCTCTCTTATTTCCTCAGGGTATTACCTTGGTGCTGGAGTGACTAAAACCTGCTCCAGTTTTCTGTGTCACTGAGGGCACCTGCTGCATCCCTCTTTTCCTGTGGCTGGTGATGTGCCTGTCATCCCACTCCTAACCCTTTCTGCTAAAAAGCCTCAATTTGGGGCTCTCTGGTTGCCAGCTCACTTTTACAGGAGTGTTACAAGTTAAATTTGTGAGAGGCAGGTTTTATTGCACCTGATTTATCCCTGGGTTAAGCCACAACAGCACCTAATGAACTCTGCAAATAAGGTTGGATTTTATGGGATAGAAAACTGGTGTAAATGTGTTCTTAAAATCAGATTCTTGGTAACATTGTAGCCTGTTTGTGGTAGTGTGTATGTGCATCCTTTCCCCCTTTCTGCTCTTCCTGTTTTTCCACTACTGCCCTGAAAGATCAATAAAAGCCTCATGAACACATTGCTAAGGTTATTATATGTTTAGATATTGTGGCTCAGTGGTGTGATTGGGCAGTGCTTGGTGGGAAACCAGAGAAGGGAAGGGCTGTAGGATCAGTTGTGCTGAGTGTGCAGAATTTACTGATTATCCTGATCTTTCTGCACTAGTGCCTTAAATTAGGGCCCCCCAAATCAAATGCTGAACTCGGATTTGTTTTCCCTCTCCCCTTCTTCCTTCCTTCTCTCCCCAAAGGCAGCTCTGAGGTGCTGCCAGAGGTTGTGCTTTCCCTCCAGGAGCTGCTGAGCCAAGGAACAAACCCTGGAGGTGCTGGGGCTGCCCTGGGGAGCTTTGCTGCTCTTGGTTCTGCCCTTGGGTGCTCCCCAGCCTCTGCTCTGGGCTGCTGCCACAGGAGGCTGAGTTAAAGGCATTCCTTCTGCTCTGATCCAATGCTGCTGTTCTGTTTCCAGCTCCTCTCAGATATTCCTTGCTTGATCTGACATAACAGGTATTTGTTAAGAATTTTTTCCTCTTTCATGAAGTGTGACAATGGTCTGTCTTTAGAAAGACACTGGAAGTGATATTCAGCAACTAACCATTTGATTCTCCCTTGCATCTTTTTTTTCATGTTCATAGTTTTTTTCATTTTATGCTTCCTATAGAAACCAGTTTCTTTTTCTTTCCCTCCCAATATTTCTTCCTGTGTGGCTTTTCTGGCCATTGCTGTGATTGGAGCCCCCCTGAGCTGATATCACCATTCCCTCTGCCCTTCACACTTGTGAGCATCCCTTGGCACCTCCCTGCTCTGCCCGGAGCCCTGGATGGAAGGAGTGGCCTGGGGGAGGGAGATCATTCACTGAGTGCAAAGCTGGCCTCACTGAAAGAGCATCTTAAACTGAATTAGTTCTGTTGGGTGCCCCATAACCTCGTTGGCATCTGAGAAGTGGTGAAGCTGCTTTCCCCTTGATGCACAGCTCTTGGATGCTGCAGCGTGTTTACACTTGGGAAATATTTAAGTAATTGGTTTCAGCAAATAATTCTCTTGTGATGTGTGGGGATTTTTTTCTGTATTTATATTCTAAACCATTTTTGAAATACCAGTCTGGCAAAAAAACCCACCCTGTCTGAAGCAAGGAATCTGCTCCCTGATTATCTGGGCTTGGTTTGCAAAGCAGCATCTCCACAGAGAGCTCAGTGTCTTGTCTGGCCTTGGGAGGGTTTGGGGAACCAGTTCTGTGCCTCTGAGCAGGGTGGTTTGAGTGCAGCCCAGACAGGGGGAGCAGGGCAGCAGGAGGAACCTCCTTGCATTGTGTGCAGTGTGTATTTGGAGCCTTACAAGTGGGTTTGCTGTTTGTCCTTAACCCTCAGAAAGCCACTCTCTTTTCTCTGAAGAGGTAAATTAGGTGCCTGAGTGCTCAGAAGGCTGGAACTCTGGGAGAGGAAATCCATTACTGCAGGAGAAAATGGAAATTCCTCTTCACCTGCTGTAACAACTGTAGCATTGTCAGGAGCCAACATCTGGGAGCTATTTCTGGGGAAAAGTCAAAGTACTATTGTTCACCGGGAGGAACAGAAATTCATTTTCTTCCTTTTGTAGGTGTCTTTACAGTGCCCTCTAGTAAACTTGTGGAGAAATGCTGGAGGCATGTTTCTCAGCCCAGGTGGAGAAAATAATGAAAACAGTCCCTGGAAGAATTAAAAATTAAATAAATAATGGGGCTGTGTTCCCCTGGGAGTTGAGGTGCTCTTTGAAGGAAGCACTGCTGATATTAAAAACTGATAGTTGCTTGAAATGAGTAAAATGGCATTAGCATTCCACAAAAAAAGGGAAAAGGTGGATAAAATCCTTTAAGCTCTCCTTCTAAAATGGTTAGGAGAAGGAATTTTGCAGTTAGGACCTTCAGAAAAGTTCCTTCATTGACTTAATTCAAATATAGTGTTAGATGGTCTGACTTGTGTTTTCTTTGATTTATAAAAGCAGAATGGCCTTGAAAGGATGTTCTTGCACAAGGTGAGAGGTTTGTGGGGCTCAGCTGCTGCATGTGAATTCTGTGAAACCCAAGGATATTTTTAAACAACCTGAAAGAAATCCACATTTTTGGGCTTAGTGCTTATAAAGGATTTTTTTTTCCTGGCACACCAGGAGGAACAAAAAGTGCACCAGAAGTTGTTTTTGAAGCATGGCTGGTAGGCAGCTTTTTATTTTCCTTTTATTGAGTGTGGGTTTAAGGCAAATGAAAAAATCCTTGTGAGTAGGAAAGAGTTTAAGAGTGGGAGTGTGGACTGGACATGAGGAGCACCTTCTTGGTGGGGAATTTTTGGGATAAGTTGCACAATGGCACCACGAGAAGTGGTTCTGGTGAGTCCTGCCTTAGGGGAAGAGGAGTTGGTGCCATCTTTTCTCCTGCAGCTTTCCAGAACTGCAGCCCCACAGTGAAGGGACAGAGAGGTGACCTGGTGTGACAGTGCTGGGGAGCAGCTGCTGAGGGGAGCCCTGGCCCAGCACCTGGGACAATTCACTGTCAACAATCAAATCACTTCCACGTGGTCCAAATCCAGGTACAAACGTCTGGCTCTGAGGGGTTTGAAAGGCTGTGGAACTGAACACCAGATAAATGCATCTGCACAGACATCTGATCTTGGAGATTACAATCTGTGTTTGGATTTGGCTGCTGATCATTATCGTGTTTTTCTTGCCATTATTTAATAATATATGAGGTGATGGTATCACTTACAGAGGGAGTGGCTGGAGGAGATGCAGGGATGCTTCCTTGCAGTGATTTACTGCAGGCACACCACACTCTTTGGAGACTTCTGAATTCTATTCCTGCATGCTTTTTAATGGGCTCATTTTAAAAATATCATTTTGTGCTTGAGGTCCATCAAGAAGGTCAGTTGAGATTAAGCCAACAATAATTTGTTATTTAACAAATGAAAGGTTACTGGCAATATAAACAAAGCTCTAAAGGCATTGTTACAAAATACGGCTTACTTTGCTTGACTGGTTCTTTGTTTATTGGCTGTGCTGTCTGGGTACTCCCCAGTTACTAAGGCCATATTACCTCTTTCTCTGTTACAAAAATTTTTGTGTTCTTGTTGGTCCATGATGTCAAACAGTAACATCCCAGAATGTGGGAATGGTTTGGGTTGGAGAGGAGCTCAAGGATTATCCATTTCCACCCCAATCCACTATCCCAGGGTGCTCCAAACCTTGTCCAGCCTGGCCTTGGACATTCCAGGGATCCAGGGGCAGCCACAGCTGCTCTGGGCACCCTGTGCCAGGGCCTGCCCACCCTGCCAGGGCAGGATTTCTTCCACATGTCCTCCTCCATCCTGAAAGGATCTCTCTCCCTTGGGGATTTCAGAACAGCCCCTTCCCTTGTAGGTGGGGAGGAATTTGAGGCACCACAACATTCCTCAAGCACCATTCCTAGCCCACAGTTCCCAACCATGCTGGGGCAAAGAGGAGTTACTCTTTGTGATGGATATCTTTGTTACACTGTATTAAATCATCAGAGGGGGAAATCTGCTTGAGCTGAAGGAGGAAGGAATCTAAGTCTGGGAAAACCTGGATTTATACAAGGCATTACTTATAACGTTCCTTCACTTGCTCTGCCAGGTTCCACTGCCAGCCCACTGCTCTAGTTATGGAAGTACCAGCAGGATTTATTCTGTACTCTGCAGTCAGGGGCAGCTCTTACACTCCCTCTTTTTTTTTTCTTGATGCTTAAGTGCAATTTAATTTTTGTCTGGTATAATTTGTGGATTGCAGAGCCTTTGTGAAGCAGGAGCTAAAGTGGTGTTTGGAGAACAGAGTTTAGAAATGTCACCTTGATTTTTGAGTGTGGTGAACTTGCCCAACACTCTGTGTTTGGTTGGGCTTTGGAAGTGCTTTATGAAAGTAAAATCAGAAGGTGTTTGGCTGGTATCTATTGCTGTTGTAGTTTAATATGATCAGGTGGTCTATAATCTCTGTTGCCTGTAAAGGGAAAAATGTAATATTAAGCAGAAAATACATCTTTGTCTAAACATTGGTACGTTGTCATATCGTAGATAAATTTTGCTTATTGGGGAATGCAGAATGCTCCTGATGCTGTCAAGGAAAATAAATCACCAAGATGGTAACATATACATTTATTTAGAGCTTACCACATGCAGCAATTTGCCCAGATAGATAACGTGCTCCTTAGCCATGAATATGTGAACAAAACCACAGAACAAGTTCCCTGGGAGCTCCTGCTGGCAGCCTGCAGGGAATGGTGTGGGGAGCATCTTCACTTCAACCACGTCTGCCTGATTCTGGAGGCAGCTTTTTGTAATGATGTGGGTTAGGAAGGGCATAACACTGTCTTTAGGATTATAGAGGCCATTGGGAACGTTCATTAAATTCTGGGGAAAAGCCTTTTAAAAGTGCAATCCTGCAGCCAGAGAGCTTGGAGCTTTTATCATTGACTCACAGCACATGAGCAGGGGCTGTCTAACAGTTCCTGCCACTCTGATCAGGATTTGTCAGATGCTTCTGTTCTACATGTCAAGCTTGAAGGGTGTCATATCCACTCTCCTCAATTGCCTTGGAGCCAGAAGGACAGGTATCACCCCCTGGTCAGTATGGACAGGTGCCACATCATTCATTCCTCAGCTCCACTGAGTGATCTTTCTTCATCAAAGCTCAGTTTGACTCCTAAACCACAGCCTGGTGTACTGCTCATCTCAAGTCAGCTAATTGTGATGGGATTTATCATCCTGTTTGGAAAAAGGGGTTCTGAAAAGATACCTGTGCTTCACACCTTCCTTCTGGATGGTTGTTGCATTTGGTGCTTGTAAAATGTGATGTGGTTTCTTTCCAAAGTGAAGGGAAGTGTGTTGTTGGAGGCCTGTGCTTGTCCTCAGGAGAACAGCACTGAGGCTGAGCAGTTCTGGTGGCAGCACTGAGGGCAGGTGACATCTGTGGCTCTGCTGGTGACATCTCAAGGCACATTGCCATGCACCAGTTTGAGGTGATGTATGTGGAGCCAGTAGACTGAGATCAGAGTGGTTTTGTCTGGAGTTATTTTCCTGAGTGCTGTAATTTCTGATGAGCTCGTGGCAGGTGGTTGTTAAAGGATTCATTTCAGTGATTTAAGGTGGGTATTGGAGTGCTTCTGTCTTCCAGAAATTAACTGGATAACGAAGGGAAGCTTCTTCCCACTTGTGCAGCTGCTTGGCATTTTCTGTTCTCCACATTGCTCACCTGAGGCCTTATAGAGATGCACCTCTGCACAGAAAATAGCCAGGACAGGCTGGGAGCACTTCATGGCTCTATACTGTCACATCACTTTGGGGTGATGGGTTCTGTCTTGGCTGAAACAGTGTCAGGACTGATGGTTAATTGTGACAATTTGAGCAGAGAGGAGATACAAGGAGGACTAGAACACCCCAGAGTATTTTTAATAGTTAATAGGGTAGGAATGTATGAAAGTAGTTTGAAAATTTGGTTTTCAGGTATGATACCTGGGTATGAAAATTTAATTTGGTATCAATTCTTGGACAGATGGGGTGAGGTGAACAAGCTTATATTTCCCAAACAGAATCCTGAAATTGTTTGGGTTGGAAGGGACCTTAAAGCTCATCCAGTTCCACCCCTGCCATGGGCAGGGACACCTTCCACTGTCCAGCCTGGCCTTGGGCACTGCCAGGGATCCAGGGGCAGCCACAGCTGCTCTGGGCACCCTGTGCCAGGGCCT
>JBBMKD010000022.1:18340614-18368644 GCA_037834095.1 Argya squamiceps
TTACAAGTCACAAAGGTGTGAAAACAGTAGTTTAGCACAGCCCAGGGTGGAAAATTGGGTAGTTTTGGGATTCTTAGCATAGAGATAAATAGGGGACAAGGTGGAGGATTTAGGGTGTTGCCCTAAGTTCTCCTCCTTCTTCCTCGTCCTTCATCTTCTGAGGTGGAGATGACACAAAGTAGTTTGAGGGGATTGGGTTAAGGCAGAAGTGACCTTTCTAGTACAGGCACTAAACATTGGCACAGAATAGTAAATAATGGACACGTGGTTCTCTGTGTAAGAGCAAAGCCAGGCCCCAGGGGCGGGCAGTGGCCTCGTGTCCAGCCCTGTCCGGACCTCGGCTGGGTGCGGAGAGAATTCTGAGATATCACATAATAAAATTCTGAGATAGCAAATAATAAACAACACGAGAAACCTGAAAACAAGGCCTTGAAGACTCCTTCTGAGATATCAAATAATAAACACCATGAGAAACCTGAAAACAAGGCCTTGGAGACTCTGCTTTTTTCCACGTGACATGGCTCGGGGCTTTTAGAGGGCCAAGGACTCTTAACAGCCGGAATCACGGGAGTAAAAACCAAACCTGATAAAAAACTAACCCCAAAAATTTCCATGCTGTTTTCCAGAATCCCTGGTGAGAACCTTCACTCCTTTCTACTTCCTGGTGGAGCCCCTGGACGTGCTGGCCGTGCGTGGGGCGTCAGTGATCATGAACTGCTCAGCTCACTGCGAGAGCCCCCCCAGGATCGAGTGGAAGAAGGACGGCACTTTCCTCAACCTGGTGTCGGACGACCGGCGCCAGCTGCTGCCAGATGGATCTTTATTAATTAACACTGTGGTGCATTCCAAGCATAATAAACCTGATGAAGGATATTATCAGTGCGTGGCAACTGTGGACAGCCTGGGGACCATCGTGAGCAGGACAGCAAAGCTCACCGTGGCAGGTAAAGCTCTGGTTTGGGAGTGTGGCTGGGATGGGGATGGAGAGGAATGCTCTGCCCTTGGAAAAATGGGAAGGTGCTTCCCAAAGAACACATCAGCTGTTTCCATCAGGGAAACTGGGATCGTGGCTCTCATTTTACTGGCTGGCAGTTGTTGTGTGCTCTGCTCCTGTAGGCAGCTTAATGTGGGGTGTTTGTCAGGAAAGTTGCAATGAATGGATTAAGAGAAGTGTCAGGTGTCTGAAATGACAATGGAGATTTACCACAGCTTAGAAAGGGGGAGAAAACAGGATTTTGCTGCCTTTATGTATAAATAACCTGAAAATAACTTTCTGTGTGCTTGTATGTGGAGAATTACCTGCTCTGTGTGAAACATTTGGGAAGCTCCTAACAGCAGTGTGTACGATCCCTGCAGGAGTGGGAGATGGGTAGAGAATGGAAGCTGAGGAGTTGTATTTTTCTGTTTCTTGAGTATCAGGTGTGAAGAAGGAAGTTTGAAAAGTAACAAGCAACCAAATGCATACGATGTTTCATTAAAAAGCCCAAGTCATAACCTCAGCTTTCGAGTATGCTTTAGACTTGATAGGTTTATTTTGGGGGGTAGAAAGCAGTGAGGGAGTGAAGTTTGCAGGTAATAATAAAGATTATGTCTGGAAAAAGTGACCTGTCACTGGCTTATTTCTCAGGGCTTGGTGTTGTCAGTTTGTGTCTTGTAAACAGTAAAGCAGGACCAGACTTGTAATTACTGAGTAAGGGTGAGACTTCAAAAACCAACCAAAAGAAAAAAACAAGGTAAACTAAGGCACTGTAACTAGGGAAAAAAGCCTATGAAGTGATTTTCCTTTGTTTCTCTAATGATGTTTGCCAGCCTTTTTCAAACAGTTTTTTTTTCCTTTGCTTAATAAATGTCTCGGGGTAATGAATTCTTCCTGACTGGTGCTCCTGCATCTCCCGGAGCTGCCGCTTCCATCGTTTGTATTCGGATGTTGTTCCCATTAACTTGCCTTGTAGCATTGTTGTGGAACATCAGCAGTGTCAGAAAGAGAAAAATTGGGGTTTTATACCTTAAAAGAGTGACTTTGAGAATCTCTTAATGAGGAATAGATTTCCGAGCTTCTTGGCAATGAGGACAATAAAGGCAGTTCTCCCACACTTCTCTGGAGCAATTACCACCTCCTTGCCTCGCTGCTGTCGGGATTAATTCTGCTGCTTTTCCACATGAGAGCCTTCAGCCTCCTGCCTCTGCTATCAGCCTGCTCTATGTGATCATTAGGTGAGGTTAATGGGGTTAAAAATGAAGGTAAGCCAAAATGTCTGCCGAATTTCCACTTCCATTTTCTCCTGTCTAGGTAGAAGGTACTGTTTCAATTGACATTTTCTAAAATGATGGAATCTTTAAGAGCCTTTTAGTGCTTGAGAAAGAACCCACATACCTGGAAAAAAAAAGAAAAGAAACCCAAGAGCCTACTTTTAAAAAAACCACAACAAACAACAGTGCAGTTCTGGTGAGGTTTTTTTCCCCAAATAATCTTAGCTAGAAAACAGAATAAATACAGTCTGGCCCAAGACAATAAGGGCCTTCCCCACACAACCAGTTGCCCCTTTGGCACACACTGGCCTGACAGCTGTGTATTAAGGTTATTGATTGATTCCATGCAATAAAAATGGTACTTTTATTGCCCAGAACCAGAGGAAATGCTGGTGACACATGTTGTGCATTGCCTTTTGCCATCCTGTGCCTTGGAAAGCTGCCCCAGAGCATCCTCTGGCTGCACTGCTGCAGAGGCTTGGCAGATGTGGGTGTGTGAAAACCTATTTACCACCCCAGTCAAGTGCCAAGAGCTGGGCAAGACCATGCTGAGTTTAATCCTCTTGTGCAGGGGGAAAGGCGTTTTGGTTGCTGGAGGCTTTGGAATAAGAGGTGGAATATTTAAATGCTGGTTTAGCCTATTGCTTTTCTTGTCCTCATTTGAATGCTTTAGTTTTAACAGTGGTTTTTAATATTCCTTCCCACTCTCTTTGTTTTAATTGGCAACTTTCAGGCTGTGGTGAACGTGGGCATTGTTAGCATAGTAAGGGCTCCCCTTGGCCTCAAAATTCCAGTGGGAGGGAGCTAATTCCCCTCTTAATTGAGCAGTGGTATGTGGGGTTCCTCTGCTGTGTGAGTGGTGCTGCCATGCACCTGATCTCTAAAAGGGAACATTGTGAAGTGGAGGTTGCATGTTTTAACAGCTTCTTACTCATTAAATAACCCTTGAAAATGGCAACTTCTGGTGAGTCATGGAGGCCAGGGCAAGGAAATCCAGTTAAAACATGTTGTGTTCCATCACGTGGATGCAGGGTTGGAGTTTGCAGTCTTGGAACTGCACAGCCAGTGGATGATGCTGAGCAGGAAGGTGGCCAAATTTGGCTAAGTTTCTCAAGTTATTTAGAGGACTTTCTATATATTCTAGTTTGGGGGATCTCAAATGTTTGGGTTTTGGAGTCTGAAGCTCTTTTATTGCTGTAGGGTGACAGGGATTTGTTTAGTGAACCACAGTATGGAAAACTGAACCCAAACCACATTCTCTGAGTGCCTGGGCCTGGGATTGAAGGAACTGTGCTGAGACAGCCTGGCTGGGGTTTGCTCAATCTGTGTGTGTGACCCTGCTCTGAACGTGGCAGGGGAGTGCAGCAGGGCAGCCTCACTGTGCACTGGGCAATGTGCCTTTAAAGGGCCTTTCTGTGTGTGATGGTCCAGGAAAAGACTTTGCCCTTTGGGTTTTTGGAGGTGTGAGGGTAAAGTGGCTCTGTGGCAACTGAAAAGAAACTGATCTTTGCTGCCTTTAGATTTAAATAAATCAGAGGATATGATAAAATATTGTGAAGAACACTTGAATTAGTCTGTAACTTGAAATTTTGGGCTGCTACACCTTGGTAGGAAAGTGTTTGCTGTCCTACCAGGCTTGTAGTAGTAAATCCTTGATTTTTAGGAACTGCAAACAACAATAACTGTTAATGTTCTATAATGAGCAGCAGTTTGGGGATATGAGTATCTTTCCCATTCAGTGTGAGCCTCCACAGTTTGGCTCCTTCAAGCAAATGAAGGTTGAGTTTGTCATCAACAATTTCTAAAGGGCAGTGGAGGGAGAAGGTGGTCATACAGTCCATGTAATGTGTAGGATTTTCCCCTTGTTATGATGGATTTGAAGTAGGGAAAGTCAAAGGAACTGCCTAATTTATGTAAAGCCACAACACTTTAATCAGTGCCTTGGTACACTATGTTTTTTAATTGCCTTTTGAAATGCAAATCTGTCTTTGATACTTAAGTGCCAGTTAGATCTTAAGAAGGGTAGAGGGCTTAAAAAAGCTGCTGTAAAACATGGATTAAAAATAGATTTACTAAGTTTTGGAGATTTGTGTCTGTTATTCATCTTGGAAAAATAAATATGTATGTATTTTAATAACAAAGTATAATGACAGGAGCTGAAAATATTCCCGGGACGATTTTTCCCCAGTCACTGGTTACTGTGGCTTGGTTAAAGCTTTTATTGAGAGAACAGACACATGAGCATCTACAAGTTGGGAAGTGTGTCAGGGGCACTGAGTTTGATCATGCAGATTTATTTGCTCTGTAAATCCATTTCAAGACTGCTCACTAAATTATTTGTTTCACCTCTTGTCATCTTCTTTCCCCACGTGAATCCAGCTGTTTTTCTTCCTCTTCTTCCACTTATCCTTGCATTTGATAATTCTTGGCTTGGAGCTGTGTGTCATTTGCTTGGCTGTGATGAGGCAGCTGTGGCACTGCCTTGGTACAAGCTTCAGGTGTGTCTGAGTTTCATTAATTTAAAAGCACTTGCTGATAACTTCTGACTTGTTTTTTCCCACCTCAACTAAATAATCTCCTTGAATTATTATTTCTCATTTAAATACTCACAGAAATTTTATTTTCAAGCCTTCATTTTGTAATTACTTTTAGAAAAAGTACAGACAAATAACTCCTGTTAAGAAATGCTCCTGCTGTGTAATGTCAAACTTTAAAATGGTTCAGAAACCAGGGAGATTTGATATGTACTTAGTAAAAGTGTAGTAGAGGAGGGACCTGCCCTCTGTTGGGTCTTGCTGCTCAGAGTTCCTCCAGACATCAGATACAGGGAATGGGCTTTGCTTGGCCACTTTTTAGCTGACCATATTTGCTTTTTCAAGATTTATTTGCATCTTGTGTGTGTCCAGCTTGGGGCTTCCAAACTGATGCCTGGGAGAGCTGTCCTGGAATTGCAGGAGGCCTGGAATGGGCTGTGGTGGTTCCTGAGGCTTGGAGGAGTTAATTGAGTTCTGAGCCAGGAGATGCCAGGCTCTAATCCTGCTTCTGGTGCAGCTCCAGATCTCCATGCCTTGCCTTTTCTCCATGGGCTAATAAAGAACTTCTCCACCATAAATTTAAAGTATTACATTTTATAATGCACCAAGGTGCTGCAAATGAGGAGGGCAGGTGGAGAGAAGGAATTCTGTATCCATTACAGACTCTGGATGATGGGCAGGGGCTGAAGTCATGGCCAAGAAATGATTATCTGGGCCATTCCCTGAGCACAGCCCGTGGGAGGGAGCAGCACCCTGCAGGGATGTGGGCTTGCAGTCCAAGGTGGAGCTCTGCAAACCCAGCAGCAGAGGTGTGCTGTGTTTCCTCCTGGGGTGTTAGAGTGCTTAGCTACTGAATATCAATCACTTATTTCTGTATAAATAATGGTGAATAGAGAAGGATTTTTTCCCAAACATTAATTTGAGCTGAAGTTTTATCTTTGCTTTTTGCCACAACTACAAGGAGCTGCATGGAAGTAGCCAGATTGGTTCTGTTTGCTCATGTCCTCTGAGAAGTTTGCCAAGCTCTAAAGATTACAGCTGAGCAGTGTTTTATTTCTCACTAGACTGTGTGTGCCATCCCAAAGGGTGAGAGAAAAGCTCAGGACAAACTGTCCCAGCCCCACAGAGACGGGGTTAAATTAGAAATAACAGCACATTTTTACCCAGGATTGCACGTTTGCTTTAACAGCAAGGAGAAAAAAGTAATCTTGATCAGACCTTTGTGAATAAAGAACATTCTGTATCTTGGAACTGGAAAAAAACCCCAGAGCAGAGATACTTCAGAGGAGGGTGCTTAAGAGCACTTAGCCAGTAAGTGGCGTGGGTGATAAATTTTCCTTGCAGAAATACATTTTTCTCTGAGAAAAGCATCTGTGTTTTCCATAAATTGGCTTAGATCAAAATGCATTTCTTCATGACAGGTAAATGGTAAAGGTGGTTTTAACACGACTGCAGTTTGTACAGGTTCTGTCAGCTGTTACTGAGAGTGTGAGAGCTTAGACACTTAAGACAATAAATGTTCTGTGTTATTTGTCATTCTCAATTCTTGCAGTCCACATTTGTCCAGTTAAAGCAATGAAGAAAATCTATGTGAGCCTTTGAACTGGGCTTCAGTTCTTGGACTGAAGGCAAAGGTCCAGTTTTAAAACTATTGTAAATTTTTAGTCTCAGATTGGGATTTAACACCCAGAGCCTCTTGCCCTGCCCAGGGCAGAGAAGGGCAGGACTTGCCTGCAGTGGATCACCACTGGAATCCTGGGGAAAGCCCACAGCAGGGAATGTGACCTGCTTGTTTTGAAACTCTTCATTCACATCTAACGACCAAGTCAGAGCCCAGGTGAAGAGACTCTTAATTTGCTTGCTTTTTCCTGTTGAAAAATGCAGGTTTTCTTAAGCTTTTGTATTTCAAGTTTATTTCACCTTATATCAAACCAAATGCAGCAGCTCATTGTGACTAATACTATCCCTGTCCCAAATTCTGTGGGTCAGTGAGCCACTTAAAGCTTATTTGTGCTTGCTGGAGGGTGACAAATGCTCTGCTGAAGCTGGAGCAGAGGGGCACAGGGAGATGTGTGGCACTCGTGCCTGAGCTTCCTGCTTTAGTCATGATGTAATAGCTCTGCTCAGGAAAAAACTTGTGTTTTCTAGACTGGAATTCAAGTCCAGTGCAGTGCAAGGCTTGTAACTGGCAAAGGGAATTTGCCAGTTCTTTTGTGCATTTAGTTCATGGGCAAAGTTATGTTCATGTAGTTCAGAATAACATAAACTCACTGTAAATCATAAGAAATGGGAGCTCTTTGCAGCACATGTTCCATCTTGACCTTTGCCTTTGAAAATATGGCAGGTGACAGAGTTAATCTGTGGAGAAACAGGAATTCTGTGGGAGGGAGCCGGGGCCCCAATCCCTGAAATCCCATGGGCTGGTGCTCGGCTCGGGGGGTGAGACAAGGACAAAGTGTCACCATACTGATGGTGCATCAACACCCCTAAACAAGAGCTCAGCTGAACTTTGTTTGGATTGGATTCTCATTTGTTCATACTTTGACTGAGATCAGATTTTCCCTCTCTCTGCTCTGCATGTCAGCAGCAGCAGTCCCTGTGTAATTCTGTTTGACAGGTTAGCACGGAGCTGGCTGGGAATGCCGAGCTGTCAGCAGAGTGGTGGTTACATCTGCAGCCTGTGCTCCTCACTCCCTGCCTGCACCAGTGTGGAATCAGAAAGAGATTTTGGCTTTATTAGTGTACAGTGAAGGCTCTGAGTGCTGACATTGTTCAGGTCTCTGACTGACTCAATATTGCTTTCTGAAAACTCTAAGAACCTGTACTCTGGCCCCAAGTGAAAGGTGACACAAAAGCAGATGGGGTAAGAAGTATCAAGGCACAAGGGCTTCTCTGATTAATGTTTTATTTTTCTTTAACAAAAATTCAAGATGAAGTTTAATGACCCTGGAAAGGAAACAAAATGGAGGAAAATTATTTTGAACAAGGAAAATTAGGTTATGACATTAGGTTATGACATTTGCTTAATTAGTTTGACATTAGGTTATGACAGTTGATTTCAGTGAGGTTAGTTCTCGGTGACATGCTTAAAAGCACAGGGTATGTCTCACCATTCACATAAATACACTGGAAATCAGGGTGTTATAAATGTTAAAAACTCTCCAAGCCCTATTCATTTGCATGTAGAAACCCCTCTTTTGGGGGAACATGGAGAAATGTCTCTAGATAATTTATATATTTCTCTAAAGGTGTTCCTCTTCCTTCTGTAACAACTTCTGAAGTCAGTCCTGGCTTAAATGCACTGTCAATCTGCTCTTAAAAACAGAGTAAAAATTAGGCAAAGAAGGGCTCTGTTGTGGAGAGACCTCTAACAATCTCTTGCAGACACTCAGGTTCGTGGCCAGCAGTGCTGGAGGGGTCGGTGGTGTGCTGATGCCACCTGAGCTGTGCTCCTGTTGGATCATTTGCAGTTTCACGGCTTTTAGCGTTTGCCTTTATCCCGCCACGCACCCTTGTTGTCCCCAGACGTGTCTTTGAGCTGCGTGTTTGTGTCTGTACAAGTTCTTTGTGCTTTGTGTTTGTCTGCTGTTCTGTCAGCCTTCAAGCAGCCTGCTTTTCCAGCCTGCTTTGCAATTCACGCATCCCGAGGAGTTCGCGGGGAAATTGTTGCTTATTTCCTGTCTCTAAATGCCTGTTGTCAGGTACCAGCTGTCTTTGTCACTGTCTATAGAGTTGCCTCTAAAAGTTTTTCAGATCT
Source organism: Argya squamiceps (assembly GCA_037834095.1). Lineage (NCBI taxonomy): Eukaryota > Metazoa > Chordata > Aves > Passeriformes > Leiothrichidae > Argya > Argya squamiceps. The sequence continues at coordinate 18,349,156 of JBBMKD010000022.1, forward strand.
TTCCTTTTCTTCCAGTTTTGTGATAAATTTATCCTGACAGTCCTCTCTGTGCATTAATCTTCTTTGAATAGCTTGTTCACATGAGCTTCCGTAATTGATAGCCTCGCCTGGAACTAAAATTATTTAACCTGTCAAGCTCTTTTCTTTCACCACAACCCTGGGATCTTACTCTTCTTTTGTTATGGCTCTCGATTTTGTTTTAGAAAGAGTAATTGTGAGCCTGTAGGGTTCTTATTTTGAGGCAGTCTATTGATGAAGACCTGAAGTTCCTTAAATGATGAGGCAATCTGTGTGCCTTATCTTTAGGGCCTCTCTTGAAATCCCACAGGCCTTTCATTGGTCTTGCTATTAGAATGATCTTCAACAGCAGCAAATAAATGACTCCATGGTTTGCATGCCCTCAATTAAATTTTTCTAGCATTAGAATGTTGTTTTAGCAGTTTCTTGGTGGAGATCAGATTCGTTGTGGCTGCTGCAGCTTTTCCTGCTGCTGCTGGAGCTTTTGTGTGGTTTGGCCCCCCCTTAGCCTGTCTCCAGTTTTCCTGATACTATTTCACCTCCTCCATCAGCAGATCTGTTTTTTTTCTGTTTGTCTGTGCCATTCCTTGCAGCACTTCTTGAGCCTGACCCTGTGGTATGGACTGACATCCCCACTCACTCCCACTGCTTTTCTTGTAGCTGTGATTGTCAGTAGTGACCTCTGTATTTCTGAAGATCTTAATTCATTTTGTTGATCCCATTTCACTCCTGAAATCATTTATTGATCTCTTCTTGATATCACCTAATTAGAATTTGGATTTGCTTGTTTTGCCAGGTAGAACATCATATTATGCTGATGTGTTTTCCTTGCCCAAACACCCTCTAAAACTTTTGGATGTGCAGTAGATATAAGGGAGAAATTGTTGCCTGTGAGGATGGAGAGGCCCTGGCACTGGGTGCCCAGAGCAGCTGTGGCTGCCCCAGGATCCCTGGCAGTGTCCCAGGCCAGGTTGGACAGTATTTTGTGTAATATTTTGCTGTTTCTCACTATGATTTTTTGTGTACCTTCTCCATGTCATCAGATAATCAAGCTTGAAAGGCATCTTGGGACATTTGGAGTTCAACTGTTTGTTCAGAACAGCTCCGAGGTGCCAGCAGGTCACTCAGTGTGTCACTGTATGTGACAGTACCTGTGTCTGTGTGTCACTGATGTGTCCAGTGACATTTTCCTCTCCCTTCACTCTGGCCAAGGGACACTGGTGTTGATCAGCACATACCATGTCCATGCTGTCACAGCTGTGTTTAACCACGTCAGGATTCTGGTTGTGCACTGACATTTCTCATTTGTGCTCTGTGTTCCACACTTCCCACTTCTGTTCAGCCAGCAAGGACATTTGGTAGGTTTTCTTCTCTCCATGTTACAGTCCTTGTAAAAATCCTCTTCCCCTCCCTGAGGAGCTGTCTCCTGCCTGGATTTTTGGTTGCATTCTCCCCTGTCTGGTTTGTCTAAAACAAGGGGAGAGAATGATGTGCTGCTTGGTGTTTGTAGCAAGGACTGGAAGCATCTGGCCTTACCCTGATTCAGGTGGTGCTGGACTTGTGTTCTGCAGGATTGTTTGTAATTACCAAGTCTGCTCCATGTGCCAGTGAGATCTAGGAAATATGCCTCATTAACAGGAGTGTATTTTAAGCCATTTCACACCTCTGCCACTCCAACAAATGATGCTGAATAATGTTGGAGAGAAGGAGCTGTGATAATTTAATGAAGTGTCCACAGATGGCTGGACTTATTAATTTTTTAGCAGGGTTGGGGTGAGGAGCTGATGCTCTAACAAAACAGGCAGCATCTTTGTGATCTGCTGTGTTGCTGAAGGGTAGCAGATGTTGGAGCTGTCCTAACAATAGGGGATCATGTTCCCATTCTCCAGTACCTCCTTGTGGTGCTGAAATCTCCATCCACACTTCCCAAGAGGCTGCCTGGGGAAAGGAGTCATAGTTATGGATTTGTCATGAGTTCAAATTCGATCAGGCAGACAGGAATGGGGGAAAATTCAAGTGGCTGAACATTGTGAGCAGTTTGTGGGATCATTCACAGGCTGGTTGGATGAATTTCAGATTGAGAGTGGAAGCTGTAGGGTGAAATGTTTGGAGCTGGTGCTGCTGGAGTTAGTTTAGAGTTGGGTAAGTTAGGAGGAACTTGAATAAAAGTTAACTCTGGGCAGCAAAGGCTTTTCACAGATGGTATCCAGGAGAGAACAGGATGGAAACCCTGCCAGCTGCTCCTGTGCTTTACTTTTTCCATATTGGAGTAGAAACAGGGGGAAAAAAGGGAAAACATTTGCTGAGCACTCAGAGATGTCACAAGAAGGCCTGAAACCAGCTTTGGGAAAATGTTAATTGCACAAACATGTGATGTGTGTGTGTGTTTAGAGCAGTTTAATGCTTGTACAAAGTGTTATCTTAAATTCCAGTCAGAGGAAAACACTCAGAGAGGCTTGTGACCACTCCTACAGCCCTGCCACAGGCAGGAAAAGGGGATTCCTGCACAGCTTTCTCTTCCCTAGAAATGGGGAGATGGTTCTCTTTTCTCACTTTCCTTCTGTGGTGTTGATTTGGTGAGAAAGGTCCCACAAGGGCTGTAGGACTCTGTGGGGATTAAAGGTGTGTGTGACAATGGCATCCACATTAAACACAGCAGCGTTTGCAGCCTTGCTGACAGGCTGCAGAGCAGGGGCAGGTGTCACTCCGGAGTTACCACACTCAGGTGAGCAAATTGTTCACTAATGGTTGATAATTAAGGCTTTTTTTCCTTTCAGTCTCCTTGGAAATGATTGGCACTGGCTGCAGTCACAGGGAGGCTGCTGGACTAGATGGGCATCTGGCTGAGGGCAGTGAATTCCCTGATTCTGCAGACTCCAGGAGATGAAATACTGCCTCCATTGAGGGCAGGAGACTACAGGCAGAATTTTAACCATCTGTGTTTTCCAGGAGCATGGGAATTATTGCTCTTCCAGGCACATCTTTTTCAGAAATGGAGACAATGGGCCACAAATCTCAGTAACGCTGAGGCTGGGAATGCTGATTGAATGCACCACATTTGCATTAATAGATTGTTCATTCACATTCCTACCAGTGCTCTGGGCTTGGATGAGGGAAAGGCAGAGACAAAAGGGGAGGAGAAAAGAGGGACAGAGTTGACTTACCCACCTTCTCTGCTATTTGCATTGTCCTGGCAGAAATGAGGGGTTTGGGATGCATCTAATCCCTGTTATATGCACACGAGTGCCCTGTTGCTTATGAATTCTCCTGCCTGTGTTTAGAGAAAATTCCAAATGGAAAATCATCCTTCCTAAATCGAGTTTATTAACCTGAATTCTTGCTAGGTCAGTAGTATTTTCCTTTGGTGTCCTAAAATCGATACCTAATGTATGTGCACTGCCACAGAATGATTAATGTGTGTACAAACAGGAAAAAATTGTCTTCAATGTCACAAGCCCAAAGTGTCATTTATCATGACATTCATTTACCAAAAGATGGGCTGATGTCTGCAGCACATGGCTGAGGAGTGGGGGCTGCTTCCTCAGTTAGGAATGTATCTTCCATCCCTGGCAGTGTCCCAGGCCAGGCTGGATGGGGTTTGGAGCTGTCCTGGGATGGGGGAGGTGTCCCTGCCCATGGCAGGGGGTGGCACTGGATGGACTTTAAGGTCCCTTCCAACCCAAACCATCCTGGGATTCTATTCATCATTAGAACTTCTTGCTCAGCCTTCTTGATGGAAGTGTTTGGGAAATACAAACCACTGAGCAAAAAGTAGCAACTTTTAAGAAATTTAACTTTAAAAATGGTTTTAAAAGTGTTTGTAGTTTAACTAGACTCAATTGGCTTACATGGTAATGCCTTTAAAAATGATTATGGAAAGTTCAGGGAATGCTGGCTTAGAAGTTGATGATTGATATTTTGAAGAGAGCAGCTCTGTAATGGAAAGCTTCTGGGCTGGGAGATGAAAGGGTATTTTCTAGTGGCTCACTGCTGCAGGAGGTGTGCCAGCACTCTGGGACCTGCTCCTGGATTTATAAACAGATCTCCAAATTAATAGTAATTAAGGCCTGGATTTGGAGTGCTTTTTATAATGCATCATGATTGTTCTGTGGTTGTTTGTTGGCTAAAGCAAAGGGTCCTCCTCCACAATGGAGGCTTTTAAGCAGTGCAAATTGCCAATAATTGTAGAATAAGAGAAAATTACTCTTTAGGACAAAATTATAGGCTAAGTCAAAATGTATATTTTAAAACCACACAGGACTATGATGAAATACAGGTTTTAGTGGCATTTAAGATGACTTGGAAAATGAACTGTGATTTCATTTCTAGTGAGTAATGAAACCATCTTGAATAAAGCTTATTTAACCTCGGTGGAGCACTTGCATACAACAGAAGGCACAAGGTCTGTCTTGTCCAGGAAATGAACAGTGCTTGTAAGGGATTAAAATCAAAGCATATTTGAGCTGTGTGTGAGAGATTGAAGGGCTTCAGTCCTCCAGGAATGTTCTTGCTTGTCCTTGAAGTGGCCAGTGTGGGGCTGTACAGTGGGAGCAAAGAGGTGGCAACAGGTGAGGTGAAAACAGGAGTCACGGGGTCACCTGGCTGAAGGAGGAGACTCAGGATTCCCTCCCAGGCTGGGGAAATAACTGGCTTAATATGCAGGGCTCTTAATAAATGAGAATATTGAGAGAGATAAGAATCAGAGGTAATTATGAACATTTAATGGGTTCTGTCAAGAAGGAGATTTTCAGAAAGGACAGAAGCCTCAGAGACTGGAGTTCAGAGGCTCAGGGTTAACAGCCTCATCAACTGTAAGAACAACCTATTTACCCATTGAATTAGTGAGTGTGGCAAATGAGGAGACCTTGTTACCCTTGCTGTGGCCTCCATGGTCTCACAGAAGAATTAAATAATGCGCCAGACTGACTGATGATGGAACTTCTGAGCACAGTGTGCAAAGCCAGGCAGGTGCAGAGTTACCTTGGGATTGTGCTGGGACAGAGGGATGGGTGATTCAGGAGAGGAAAAGGTTGCTTGGGCTCTAGGATTGATGGTGCAGAGCCACTGAGATGGTTCCATCTTTTGGGAAGATCTTTTCAATAGACAGAGAAGCAGTTTTGTAATATTTCTGTGGGTGTTGTGATGTTACTCCAGGCACTGGGGTTTGTCTTTCTGCCGGGGTGCTTGGTGGGAGGGCAGGAGGCATTGGGGGTCAGATGGAGCAAGGGAGGTTCTGACTGGGTTTGAAGAGGGAGTTCTGCTCCATGAGGTAGAACAGGTTGCCCAGGAGTTGTGCAGTCTCCACCCTGGGGGATTTTTGAGGTCTGGCTGGACAAACCCCTCAGTAACCAGCTCTGACCTTGTAGCTGACTCTGCTCTGGCTGGGTCCCTTCCTTCCAAAATTTTCCTACAATTCTGCATCTTTCAAGGTGGATAGGCTGTTAGGGGAATGAGGGAGAGAAAATAAAGGTTTTGTAGCTTCATTAAGCAGAAGGAAAGTTGAAAGAAAAGTTGGATTTTTTGTTCCTGTGAATACCTCGGAGGGACTGGTGGATAAATATCAAAGATACAAAATAATACCAAAACAAGGTCAAGATCAAAGGACTGTGAGTTGGTTGGAAGTACACTGGGAGGGGAAACTAGAAACAGAGCTTCTCAGAGGAATGAAGTTAGGGAAGGAGTCCCCAGGTGGGACTCTGAGAGGGAAGAAAATATGTAACAGTTGGAGATGAACTGTACAGGGTTATGGAAGGAACTTGCCAGAAGTGATTGATGTGTTAGGAATCTCCTGTTAGGATTCAGTCTGGCTGTCCTGCAGGATTGGTCATTCTGCTGGTACATTCCCAGTGTATTCATGGTAGGAATTAAGTGAGACTTATGGAAACAGGGGGTTGAACTGTGGCACATTTGATAATTTCCTTCTGCAGAATACTTGAGGTGGGGTGACTGTGGCTGGCTGCCTGTCCAGCTGTGCCCTCACTCTGCTCCTTAGCAGGATGGAGAGGAAATAAGATTAAAGTTACTGAGTCAAGATGGGATCACTCCCAGTTACTGTAATGGCAGAACAACCTTGACTTGAAGAAAATAAATTTAATTTCTTGACAACTAAAGTAATTTGAGTGGTAAGAGTACAAAACCAAACAAAAGCACCTCACCCTGCCTGCTCTCCATTTTCCACGTTCAACTTTCTGCTTTCATTTCCAATTCTTCAGCCTCATGCTCTACCCTGGTCTCCCCAGGGTGACACCCAAAGGTACCCTTCCTTCTCTCCCTCCTCCTCCTCTGACCTGCCTGCTCCAGGACTGTGCCTCACATTTCCATCACTGCTGTCCTGTGGTCTTCCCTGTCTTGGGTGTGCTTCATGGCTGTGCCCCCAGCTTCACTCCATGGAACCAGCTCCAGCTGTGTCCCCAGCCTCTTCCCACACTTCCCCCAAGGGTTTGGCCTCCCCAGCCCAACTGTGAAGCCATTAAGTGGGTTCTGGAGAACGTTTTTATGGAAAAGGTGACACGGGTTGTGCCGCACTGCTGAGTCAGCTCTGTGGTGTGCCCTGGAGAAAATCTGGTCTTGGCCACGCTGCGAATGTTCATATGCAAATATTTACCTCAATATTTACCTTTGGCACTGCACAGAGGCTTTTCTAGCTGGAGGTGGTAAGTGAAGGTGTTCTGTAGGGTGCATTGTAGAAGCTGTGGCTGCCCCATCCCTGGCAGTGTCCCAGGCTGGACAGGGCTTGGAGAGCCCTGGGAAGATGGAAAGCGTCCCTGTCCATGGGAGGGGGTGGGACTGGATGAGCTTTAAGGTCCCTTCCAACCCAAACCATTCCAGGATTCTGTGATTATTTGGTTTGTTTGCCTTTACACCATCCATGTGACACTTAGATGACACTTAGATGTCACTACCTATGTTTAACATTGTCCTGTTTTTAAAGAGCTGGAGAGCAACTTAACTTTTCAAAAACTCCATTCTTGAGTCTTGACTTGCACTTCCAAGCTTTGCTGTCGCCATCAGAACATCTCAGATGTGTTTCTTTTCTCGCAGGTCTGCCCAGGTTCACGAGCCAGCCGGAGCCCACGTCGGTGCCCCGCGGCGGCAGCGCCGTGCTGGGCTGCGAGGTGTCGGCGGAGCTGGTGCCGCTGCTGCGCTGGGAGCGCGACCGGCAGGCGCTGGCCCCGGAGCCGCGGCTGCTGCAGCTGCCCGGGGGAGCCCTGCTGCTCACCAACGCCTCCGACGGCGACGCGGGGCTCTACCGCTGCGCCCTCGACGCCGGCGGCGCCGCCAAGTACAGCGACGAGGCCGAGCTCAAAGTGCTGCCAGGTACCTGCTTGATAAAAACGGGCAGGAGACGATGTTAACTCCTTTTTAAATGCCTTTATTAAAGAAGCAGCTCTTCTAGAAGGAGGCGCCTCACAGGGGTGGGGTGGCCTCCACTGTAGATGCTGAGAAGGAAGGGGGATGGGCACTCAGCCCAGTGGGGAGTTCTGGCAGTTTTAGGGCACTCGAGGAACACGAGACAGAGACAGGTTAAGGGAAGGCTTCTGGTTCTTTATTCCTTTCTAATTATCTGACTCCATTGTTTATATACATTTGTACAGAGGTCAAGAGATTGGCTACGCAGGTTGCCACCTCTCCGACCTGGATCACATTTCTCCACCTATAGCAGAAAAATGTAAACAATAGATAAATGCTAAAAATACATATTGTTTTTGTGAAGCTGCGTGAAAAACTCCAGTTCAGGAGTATAAACAACAAAAGGCTTGTGCATCAGGGCAACAGGGAATCAGCCTCCCCCCTCATGGGAGCATGCTCCTGAGGATTCCAGTCCAATGTGATTTTGCCGATGAGTCGGATGTTGAAGATGCTTTTTTGGTCACGGGGAGATCAAAGTTTCAGGCATCAGTTGGCTTCTACTTTTCAGTCTTTATAGCTGCCTTTTTTTGTTTTAAGCTGTTACTAAAGAGTCTTAATTACTGTTTGTTTTGGAAATTGTCCCGATTTTCCTGAGGCAGTTGCATCCTGGGATCTTTAATTACCATAAGGGGTGTAAGAGTTCCGTGGTTTTCGATGAGCAGGGAGGTGGGGGAGAATGGCCGGAGATGGGTAGAGAGGTGTAGGAGTCTTACTTTGCTATGGAAACGACATTCTTGCCTGACAGGCCACAAAGATATATCACAACATGAGTACAAACAGTTTCTAACATTTAACTTTACAATTCTATAACTAATATAACTAATACTTTCTAACTTGAACTTTTTAAGAGTTGTTTAAAACTTCATTTTTCACATGCTGCTGCTGCTCCGTGCTGAGCTCATCCCGGGCTGTGCGGCCTCGGCTCTTTGGGGGTGGAGCTGGAGACACTCACGGGAGCCTTCACGTGTTTAATGGTTCTGCTTTTAAGGCATTTTGGGGAAAACATTTTTAAAAGCCACCAGTGATACACTTACGTCACAGTTAGGACACACAAAGGACGAGGCAGACACAGAAGGTCAGGCAGGAAAGCTTCTATTTTGATTTTCTTACTCCATCTTTTATACATTTTGGCAAGAAGGCAAAAGATTGGCTACGCAGGTTGCCACCTTCTTGACCTGGTTGGTGAACATCACCATCAATCATGTTTCTCCTCCCAGAGGAGGAATATGTAAACAAAACAGAAAAGTTCTAAAAATACATAGTTTACGTGAAGCTGTGTGAGAATCTCCACTACAAAATTGCAAACCCTGAAAAGCAGGAAAACTCAGGGTGACACATGTACATTGATACAAAGGGGCAACCAGCTGTTTCTTTGAATATAAACATATCTGCATTTTTTCATGTTGAATCTCATGTTTCAAACCCTGTGGAAGCTTCCCAAAGAAATCTATGCTTAGTGTGTTGCTCTTGGGATGTTTAAACTGAGGTGGTTTTAATTCTTCCCATATTCAGGAAGTTCTGACCATCTAGACATTGGGATCTTTGAGGAAGTCTCCAAGTCAGGGTCTTTGTCCACAGGCCCTGAGCTCTTCACAATGGCTGGGAACAGGCTGGAGACACTCACAGGCTGCCTTCCCATGGTTAATGGTTCTGCTTTTAAGGCATTTTGGGGAAAAAAGTTTTAAAAGCCACCAGTAACACACTTCCATTGATACAAAGGGGCAACCAACTGTTTCTTTGAATATAAATATCTGGGGACTTCTACATTTTTTCAGGCTGAATCCCATATCTCAAACCCTGTGGAAGCTTCCCAGAAAAAATGATGCTTAGTGTGTTGCTCTTGGGATATTTAAACGGAGGTGTTTTTTAATTCTTCCCATATTCAGGAAGTTCTGACCATCTAGACATTGGGACCTTTGGGGAAGTCTCCAGCTCAGGGCCCTGAGGTCTTCACAGTGGTTGGAAACAGGCTGGAGACACTCACAGGCTGCCTTCCCATGTTTAATGGTTCAGCTTTTAAGGCATTTTGGGGAAGAAAGTTTTAAAAGCCACCAGTAACACACTTGCATTGGGATGTGATACAAAGAGGGAACCAACTCTCTATTTGGGTATAAATGTTTGGAGTTCTCTGCATTTTTTCAGGTTGAATCCCATAGTTCAAATCCTGTGGAAGCTTCACAAATAAATTGTTGCTTAGTCCATTGCTCTTGGGATGCTTAAGCTGAGGTGCTTTAAATTGTCTCAGTAATCTGGAAATTCTGATTGTCTAAGCAGTGGCACCTTTTGGAAAGTCTCCAACCCCCAGAGAGGGTGACATTTTATTTTGGAGGGTTCAGCTTTGCCTGTTGTGCTGAAATGTTGGGATATTTTTGTTAGAACAGAAGCCCAGTGCTGATGTAAACTGTTGGCACATTCAGTGTGTTCTGTTCCCAGTGATACCACCAGCTGTTCCAATACAAAGGTTTGAAAAGGGACCAGAAATAGGACAGGAATTTGGGTCATGCTTTCCCAAACTAGGGGAACACAGGCTGTGTTTCATATGAGGTTCCCTGATTGTTCCCAGAGCCATCTCTTCTGGATTAGTCTCCATGTTGGAACTCTCATTCATTGTTACTTTTGAAGAGCTGCTGGAAGGAGTTGCTGAGTTTCATATTGGGAAGCTCCCAGGGCTGGACAATGTCGTGGTTGGCCTGACCTGGTGTGGGCACCTTCAGGGGTCCCTTTCAAGGAATAGTTCTATTTCTTGTGACTATGGCCCTTCTCTACTTAAAATACTGAATTATTCTGTAAAATGCCCCAATTTTTACAATTATAGCCCTCTTTTGGAATTGGGATGTTGGAAATAAATCATGCTTAAAGTAAGACCTAAAGTTCTTGAGCCTTTCCAAGGCCTGGTCTTTTCTCCAACTAAGGATCCAGGGTTTGAAGGAAAGCACTTTAGGAAAAGATGCTTGATTGAATTCCTGTAATTTGGATTGCCTTCATGTTTCTTCAGCCCTTCAAATGCTGAGGATTTTGCTGATTTTTTTTTTTTTTTGGAAACTGGAGATATCTTGAAAACTTCCATATTCCACTGATCTTTCAAATTCTTTTAGCTCCAGCTGTAGTTTCCTTGCTTTTGTAGTGCTTTGCTGAAAATGATGAACTAGAGCTGTGTTAGGGAGTTCAAATGATGCTGTTTCTTTGCTCCATCATGAATCCAAAAGTATTGATAGTGAAGTTTGGTAAATCCCTCCCAGCAGTCTTTTTTTAGAAAGTGGGATTAAGCTGTTGAAGGGAAAGCTCCCTCAGTCTTGAGCAGCCCTGTAATTGATTGTTTGGCCTGAGAAGTATTTGAAAGAAGGATTTGAATTAATCTGCTCTTTATTCAGTTTATTCCCCTTTTAAATGGTTATCTGATGTGTGGCTGACAGTGAACCCACCACTGCTTCCCAGGCTTTGAAACACACCCAGCACACTCCTGCATCCCAGGGATTTGCATCCCCAGACAATGTTCTGCTGCTTAAACCTCCTGCTTTGTCTGATACCAGGCTGCCACTGAGCAGGGAGATGCATTTCTGAGCTCTGCTCTGAGCACAGTGGATGCTTTCAAACGTAGGGCTGCAAGGGAAAAATGTCACTTAATTTTGGGATCCAGTTTCTATGTACCTGTGAGCTCAACTCCCTTCTGGGAGCTTGGAGCAGTCAGAGTTGTGTCTCCAGGGAATCATCCTGGCTCCTCTCTGTGTGAGGATGGCAGCCTGGAGATGTTGTGTCCCTGCTTTGCAGCCTGGCTGGCTCCACGTGCTGCTCCAGCTCCCTGTCATTCTGTTATTCCCCATGCACAGCAGGGCAGGCAGAGCAGTTCCTGCCAGGAGTGTGGGCAGAGCTGCAGGGATGGGCCTGGCTGATCCAGGGCTGCTCAGAGCTTGGCTGCCTCTCCCTGCACCAGCTCCCACATGGGATTTCCACCTGTTCTGCTTCCCCCAAGTGTCCTGGCACCTCCTCGTGTTGTGCCTTGGAGCTTGTGTGTGCCCTGAGCTCAGTGCTGTGAACACTCAGTATTATTTTTAGTGTTTTGAGCTGAAGAACACCAAAACAACAATTTCCTGAAATCCCTGAGAGTATCACCATGGGCCCAAGTGGGAGAGAAGCCAAATCTGTGTGTGATGAGACACAGGATGTGCTTCATTCAGGGAGCAGGAGTAGAGTAGGTACAGAATACTCTGTCCCCGTTTTAGGTGGCCAGAAATAGTTTGAGGCCTTGTCCAGTTGTGGAGTTTTGCTGCCATGACGCCTCCAAACACCCCTGAGAGTGCTGGCAGTGCAGGCATCAGTGCAGGGTGAGCAGGGGTTACTCAGCCCAAACTGCAGCTGCTCTGTAGAACTCATTTCCTCTGGGTACAGTGCAGGGCACAGACAGAGCAGACACACTGTAGTAGGGGCTGAATAAACTTGCACTCGGCGTGTGCTGCTTCTTAAGGGTGGGAAGAAAAAGGAACAAACCCCTCTCCAGCTTAATCCAATGCAAAACTACTTCAGAGGATTCCCAGTTTTCATAAGGAAGGAAACCCTGGGTGGTGGGGTGTTTCTGTTTTGTGTAACTTCAGCATGCACATTCCTTGGTGGTTGTATTTTACTTGGGGTCAGTCACTGCTGCAATAATTTAATTTTCCAGCCTGTGAAAGCACTTCCTCAGGCAGCTCCCTGACGAAACCCAAGGTTTGCTGGACAAACTCAAACCTGTTCCTTTCTTTCCTAAATCTCTGCTGCCTGGTGGAAGTTCCAGTTTCAGGGCTGTAGTTTTGAGCTGGAATAGTTTCCTGGGGAGTTGGAAGAGTGAGAATCCCAAAAGTGTGGATTTGCATGTCTGGAGGAAATGGTTACAAGGCTGGGAGAGGCTCTGACAGAGGCTGTGGGTGAGGCAGGGATGGAACCCTACGCAGGAAAGGAATTAGAAGTTTCATTTGTGATTTTCTTTGTCTGGTTGGCTTGTGGTTCAAGGGGGTTTTTGGTGATGTTTAACATGCCCATCTCCTGGTTTTGCACCTGGTGGCACCTGTGTCCTGTGCTGTTTGCAGATGCAGAGGAGCAGCAGAGCCTGGCACTGCTGAGGCCGCCCTCGTCCCTGACGCGGCTGCCGGGGCAGAGCGCCATGTTCCCCTGCGTGCCCGAGGGCTTCCCCCCTCCCCACATCAGGTGGACAAGGAACGAGGAGGAGCTTCCCACTGATGGGTGAGTAATGGCTCACAGCCCTGTCTTTGTCTGATGGCAGGAATCCAGCTGGAGCCAGGGTTTGGGATTAGTGCACCCCTTCCTTTGGGCTCGAAACCTGGAGAGCAGAAGCTGATCCCAAATGCTGGAGGGTTTCAAGGTGCAGTGTTGGGGTAAGGGAGGTAGTTCAGGAGACTTTGGAACAGTCTCAGGGTAGTTTTTTGCAGCTATTTGAAGGCAAGAAGTCTTGTCTGAAGCAGGGAGGTTATTAAGAATAGATTACTTTTAGACTGGCACTGGAGTTAGAAGCAGCAATTAAGGGAATAAGGACACTGCAGGAAAAGGAGGATGACTGGGGGTATTCTGAGTGTGAAGCCCTGCACTCATTCTTTGTGCAGTGGAAATGTCCACTGTGTGTCAGAATGTCCCACAGGAATTGCAGAATAAGTGCTTAAAGCAAAATGACACATTTTCTCATTAAAATAGAATATTAAACCAGTATGCATGATGGCAAAAAATCAGTGAGCTTTCAGAGATGTACTGGGTGAAAACTTACACATTGTCATTACTGGTGCAGTCAGTCAGAATAATGTGGTAGAAAATCTATATAAAAAAGGCAGAACAAATCTTATCAAGCCCATTTTTGTGGATGTAATGAAGGTACTTCCTAGAACCAGGATTGCAAACAGATATTTGAATGTTTTCCATGTCTCTCAAAGTCAGCAGTGAGATTAATGGGGAGCCAAGTTAATCATGGAACAAGGAGTGGTAAATTGTGGTGTGGCTGACACAGAAAGCAGCCAGAACAATGCTCAAGTCTCTGCAGCAGCAGGGATATAATATATCTCTTTTTTGGCAACTCTTAAATTAAAAGAATCCAGGGGCTGGTAATTTGAACTGTCTTTGATGGGAGGCTGCTGTGGGAAATGACAAACAGCCCCTGAGAGATGGTGCTGTGTCAGTGTGAAGGCACATGATTTAAATTCAGGGGGGTTTATAAATGTAAGAACTCACTCCCCTACGAAAGCTGGTACAGACTCATTAGAGCAGCACAATCAAATGGGATGAAATGGCAGAATAAATGTCCCTGCTAAGATCTGAATTTGTTTTTCTTGCATGTAAAGTGATGTCATGTCACGTCTTTAGGAAGCTTTGCTGCCCCATCCTTGTCTGGGCTGTGGCACATTCAGGGCACAGGGAGGTTAAAACTCTCCTTTTATTTTCTTGATTTTTGAGACATCAAGCCCAGATTTTCCCACCACTGAACACAGTGCTGTTGATTCCCTCTGGAATTCACTTCCCTCGTTCCATGAGGTTACCATGATAACTTCTTAGGGCTTCACAGGTATTTGCTTTTTCTCATAATTCAGAGTGAGAAATTGTTCTGGAGGGCTGGAGCATAGCATGAGTAAATATACTTGATCTGCAAATGTACACAACTTGAACCAAGTCTAACCTGATTTTTCAGAATATTTAGCATTAATTTTTATATTTTGCCCTTTGTTACAAGAACAGGTTCCAGTTGAGTTTTTTCTTTTTGCAACACTTAGCTCTTCTTGTCTTCAAGTGCAATGTGTGCTCATTGTAGGCTTGAGTTTTAAGGTGGGTAAAGGTAGAAATTTGATCTTTTTCCTCTCTGTGGGGTAAATTTTTCATTGTTCCTTCAAGTGATCAAACTAAGCCAAAGCTCCCAAGTCTGCTGCTTGTGACTGTGGCTGAACAGGGCAGGGATTCAAAGAGCAGAGAACAGAAGCCTCTTAAACTCCATTTACCCTCCAGCTATTGTGTTATTGGTGTGAATAGAATAACTGGAAAATCTCCAGAAATTAAGATTCTTTGTTGGAGAAAAGCCTGCAGTTAGTGTTGCTAAATAGCTACCTTAGCTTCTTATGCATGGTCTGTTAATGTAATTACAAATTAAATCACATTTAATTTGTAGTAAAATCCCCTTTTGATATAAAAGTACGACTTTCTTAGCGTGGCTTTTCTTTATCCCAAGAAAAAACTGATTATTTTTGTCTGGGCAGGTTTTAATGTCCCTTCTGCCTGGGAAAAGCTCTGAAATCCCAGATTTGTTCATGCACACCCCACCCCAAACATTAACATGCATTTATGTAGGTATAGCCAGATACATTGGGACATTTCTCTGTGTGTGTCTGGCCTTAGGAAACAAAACTCAGACAGCACAGGCAGGTTATCCCTGATTTTAACCCCTTGTCAAAGGGTTTTACACAAAACCTTATTTTTATTTCTGTCCTAACTGTGCTAATTAATGCAAAATGGAATTTTTGCCTTTCAAGTTGTATTCCTACAGAGAATATGGATAATACAGATAATATGGAGCCTGTATTTATAGGAAAGAGATGAATTTTAAGGATAGGGAGTGGTGGGGTTTTGGTATTAAATATTTGTTATAAGATCTGGAGAAAAGGGAAGGCAATTAAATTTGATGGATTATTTGTTGAAGACTGCAATAAGATTTATGTTAATGGATAAATATGAGTAAACTTGAGTGATGGCAGCCTTGGCAGTTGTTCAGACAGCCTGTAATGCAATATATTGTGAAATTAGTTGCTGTGATAAAATATTTTCCAAATTAATGTGAGAGAGAAGGAAGCTTTGGGTGTTGGGTGAGAAAAGGAAGTTAACTCAATGCTCCAAGTTTCCATTGGAACAAGGTTATTAGAACTCCAAGGAATCCTTCTGAACACATTAACTTGAAGATTTTTAAAGAAGTCTGATGGAGAGATTGCTGACTTCTGGTTTTCCATAAAGAACTCCACTAAAGACTGAGAAGCTTTCCCTTGAATTGGTTCGCTGGTCCAGCTTGTAATCTTCATATTTTATAGTTTCCCCAAAACTCCACTGCCTGTAAAGAAAGGAGAAGACTGAACCCTGCTCTGGGTTGAGATGTAGCTCCAATTTAGATCTCCACAACCCAAAGGGAGGCTCCAGCCTCGTGTGTGACCCGTGGTGGAAGGTATAGGTTGGTCTTTGCCTTTGGCACATGGACAGACATCATCCCTGGGCTCAGCACTGGGAACATCCCCCTGCTCTTCCAGCTGGGTTGGCTCCCTGCACTCCCAGCCAGCAGCAGCTCTGCCAGCAGTGTGGAGAATGCTGAGGGGAATGGAAGGAAGCAGGGAAGGCACTGAAGTGTGAAGTTATTGGAATAAATCTTTATGGAAAACTTCCTAAAGTAAGATCTGCTGTAGTGTCAGCATTGCTTGGTACAAAAGGTTAGAATGGAGGTGTGAGATTCAGGCTGAGAAGCTCCTCAGGCTTGGAGCCTTTCTTACCTAGTGAATGTTTTTTATTTCAATCTCTGGTCTGGCTGAGGATCCTGCTGTGTGAAGGGTCTGTTCTTCAGCAAGTGCAGGAGTCACTTTGTGCTTTTGACAATTCCTAACTTGGAAAGGGAAGTTCCAGGTGGCTGCCCCAGGTAGATTTGTCCCCAGAGCTTGGGACACAGACGCAGAGAAATGTCTGGGAGGTGACCTGCTCTGAAAACTTTGCAGTGTGTGGGTCAGTTTGTGCTCCAACAGCACATTTGTATATCTTCATACATATCTTTTATATTGGGACATGTCTGTGGGAGAGGGAACAAATGCAGGTGCCACAGAGAAAACTGCAGCAGCTGAGCTGGTTCAGCTGAAACTAAACCATTGAAAGGACTTGAGCAATAACGTTTGAATGTCTGTAAAGCCCAGCAAGCTCTTGCAGCAGGTTTACACTGTTCAGTTTAGCAAAATTCCATGTAATTGAAGAACTCCTGCAGAAACATGGTTATCCAGGTAATAAATACTTCCCTACAGTGAGGGGATGACAGCTGAGGGCACTTGTGCCATGTTCATGTCTGCTCTGCTGGCTGTGCTCACGTGGAGTTGGTGATGGTATGGTCACATCCACATCCCTAATGCAAGGTTCTCCCACAAAAGTGGGATATTGCCATTATTACACATTTCTGTTTGCAGAGTTTTCCCACAAAAGTGGGATATTCCCATTATTACACATTTCTCCTTGCAGGGTTCTCCCACAAAAGTGTGATATTCCCATTATTACACATTTCTGTTTGCAGGGTTCTGATTGATTGGTACACTTGCCCAGCTCAGGAAAGGTTAAGGATAGCAGAGTAATTATGGAGATTTTTCTGGTAGTAGATCCCACAAAATAATCTAATTTACTGTCTAATTTTATCTGCTGTACTTACTGAGACAGCAAATAGATTATAAGATGTTTGGGGAATAGTAATTTAAAAGAGGGAAGAAAGGCCCAAACCTCAGGGTATAAGTGACAGTTTGACTACAGTAAATTAATAAAGGCTCACTATATTTTGTGATAATGAAACACAAAGAGCCTGTGAGTGAGGCATCCAGAGCAGCTCAGTAATTGTATGTTATGGGGTGCAAGTGAGGGCTGTATGGAATGCATATAAAAGGCTGGAATTTGATTTTCCTCTTCCCTGACATCTGAGTGATCAATCTTTGTTGTTTTTAATGACACTTCAGATTATGTTATCGCTTTTATATTAAGCTGATTCTTTGTCTCCAGTGTCTGAAATCCAATTGCTTCACTCTTTTGTGAAAATGCTTCATTGTCCTTACAAAATTAAGATGTTTTGCTTTATTGCAAAAGCAGCTTTCCTTTAAGGCCAGGATTTTGGATTTTTCATACAGAGGGAATCACCAAGGAGTCTGGCAGATTAATTGTTTTCTTCCATTAAACTCCCACCGAATCACCTATTGGGAAATTGAACTCAACTCTGGGTTTTCTGGAGGAAAATAATCAAAGGGAATATAAACATGGCACATACTGAGATGGCTGAACAGGAGAATTCCCATAAATATTCCAATACTACAAGTAGTTTGTGGGATCCCCTAGGACAAACTAAAGTGACAAGGAGGAATAGTTTTTAATAGTTTTAGTAACATCTTAACTGCTGGCAGTAACTTTTCAGGGGCTGGCAGTGGGAAAGGAGCATCCTGAGGCACATGTTGCTTTTGGAGGGTAACAATGGATCTCCTGGAAAAGGCATTAATGTCCTCAAAATGTCACAGACATGCTGATGGCCTTTGATCATCCCTTCAGGATGTGACAGTGGCAGTTCTTGGGGCACAGCTCCTTCCCTGCTCCCTGTCCCGGGCAGATCCAGCTCCCTGCTTTCATCCCAGCCCGCAGCACATTCCCTGCTGCAAGAACAAAAAGTCAAAGCAGCTCCTTTACATAATAAAAGAAGGTAGGAAATTTCATGGGTGGATGTGTCAAGGTCCAGGCTTGTCTTACTCTGGTGTTTTTCTTCAGGCCTGGTTTTAAAACATTTCTGAAGTGCCATTCCCAGGCAAGCCTGGGACATTTTTCCCAGCATTTGGGAAACTCTTAATATGATTTTTCAAACTCTTCACTCAAATTCCCTGCACTTCTTCCAAGCCAGCCTTTCTGTAGTCCTGGTGTTTCTCATGGGAACAGTTTGGCTTTCCTTACAGAGCACCTGGGTAGGGACATCTCTTTGGATGCTTTTAACACTTAATGCCACTTATGGTTTTGTTTGCTCTGCTTTTAAATGTATTAACCAGAAATTTGATCAGCAGTTACAGTAGGAGCATAAATCAATATTTATGTGATAAATAATAGTGAGATGAGGCAAAAGTCTGTGTCCCAACAATTCACCTGTCCAAGCAGGTCAGGATTGTTCCTACTGATGTAATTCTAGGAAAATTTCAGGTGGAGAAAGCACCAAGGTTGATTTTTGTCCATTGTCCATTCCAAATAGAGACAAAAAAGTCAATTGTTGTAATGTTCATATATTGACAGAATTCAGTCCCTTCCTGCCCACAAACCACAGCAGGAAGCCACCAGGTTCCCTTCCTTTCCCCCAGACTCTTCCTTTTCCAGCTGCAGATAAGAATGGCTCTGGGTCAGCATCCAGACACAACTTGCTGTCCAGCCTTGGGGTTCTTGGCATCTTATTGTAAAGTTTATTTGGAATTTTATGTGGAAACTTGGAGTGTTGAAGGAACTTGGAAAAGTTGTGTGCAGATTTGTATCAGGTGAAGGGCTGGAGGCTGAGGGTGCTGAGTCCCACCTTTATCTGCCCCATTTAGCAGGGAAAGCAGATAGATTGTAAGGGCTGGGTTAGAAACCCTTCCCTGCCCTTTGCAGGTTAGAGAGGGAAGTTCTGTACAGACCTTTATCACCTGATGAATCTGTATTTTGAATTTCTTTTAACCTGTACCTTATTCTGAAGTATTTCATCTCTCAGGGATGGTTTACCTTTTCACAGGAATTCAATTCCTGTACATTGTGTAATGTGCATTGCTGTCCTTGTGTGGTAAAAGCACAATCTCTCCTGTTTTACTTCCCTCAGCTTTCCAAGCAGTCAGTCATTCCAGCTGGAACTGCAAAATGCCTTTTTTTTTTTTTAATTATGTGATTACAATACCTCATTTTTCTTCAGTTCTGGCTGCTCTTGACTAAATACCTCAGATCACATTTAATTAAGAACAAGTGAAGCTGCAAGTGCAGAAAGATGAGCTGCTGTTGTGGAATTGATAGGGTTGAACTTCATTTTCAGTGTGGGATGTGATGGTGTAATTATAAACTCCTCTGTGTCCCACAGTGGGGTGGTGTCCATGGAATGGCTGTGTCCTTGTGTGTGCAGGTCTGGGTGCTCCCAGCTGTGGCCAGGGGGATCCCAGGGATCTGGGACGTGGCTGAGGCTGTGTCCATGGAGTGGCAGTGTCCCTGTGTGTGTGCAGGGGGGGTGTCTGGGATGTGACAGTGTCCCTGTGTGTGTGCAGGGGGGGTGTCTGGGATGTGACAGTGTCCCTGTGTGTGTGCAGGGCTGGCCAGGGTGGGTGTCTGGGATGTG
>JBBMKD010000022.1:18368744-18386312 GCA_037834095.1 Argya squamiceps
ACAGTGTCCCTGTGTGTGCAGGGCTGGGTGTCCCAGGGGTGTGGGATGTGACAGTGTCCCTGTGTGTGCAGGGCTGGGTGTCCCAGGGGTGTGGGATGTGACAGTGTCCCTGTGTGTGCAGGGCTGGCCGTTTCCAGCTGCTCCCTGGGGGTGTCCTGGAGATCCGGGACGTGGCCGAGGCCGACGCCGGGACCTTCACCTGCATCGCCGAGAGTGGCAACGACACCCTGGAGGCCCAGGCTGAGCTGACAGTCCAAGGTGGGTCAGAAATTCTAATTTTCACTTTTAATTTAATTTTTAATTCGATTTTCCCAGAGAACACTTCTCCAGATGACTGAATACCAAGTTTATTCTGCGATCGGTTCTGTGCCCCGTTATAAACCGAGCCCCCCTCCAGTACTGTTACAAATATTGTTATTCTGATTTATTATCCAAATGCTTCTAATTCCTGAAACAGCCAAATGAGCAATGTGCTTATGTAATACAACCTGAGGGTGCTTAAAAACTGCTCTATCTGTTCCTATAGTATGAAATGTCTTATACTTGAAGGAGGACCAAGGCCACAGTTTGGCTGATCCCATCTGAAAGTCAACCTGTGGTACTGCAACTTGGTTGTCTTTGGAAAGGACATCTCTAATGCATTTTTCATAATCCTTAAATATGTTGTTGTTTTCAATGAGCTTTTGAGAAGATAAAAGCAGAGATATTTGGTAATGTGCTGGTTTATTGTGTGTGTAACTGTTTTGCTTACTCTTGCAAGCTATTTTTACCAGGAAAAGCACTGAAATATTGATAATGTAGTTTTAAAAGCATCTTACTATATATAAGAAACTAAATAAAGCTGTCTGGGTTAGCAGAGAAAATAGACTTGGTAAGAAGTGGAAAAAAAATTCAGGTAAAAGTTTGCCTTCCTTGCCTTTCTTACATTCCATGAGGAAATCTGACTTTTTTATTGATTGGACCTTACTAGGGGTTTCCAGTTCTTTCTCTGGAGTTTCATGGCATATGCAGGGTCCTTATAAGACCTTAACTGACTTGGTTTGCTGTGGACTGTGGTGCTACAAAGTTGGTCTAAAAAGTAATTCTGAGGGGAGAAATTTATTCACTGAACATCCATAAATGAAGGGTGTTCTCTAGACAGAAGGAAGGATTTTCTGACCAAAAAGAAGCACTCAGACTCAATCTGGTCATGCAGAAAACCCCATGTTTTTCTTACCTTGTATCTTGGATAAAAGAATAAAGATTTGGTGCTCTGGCTTTGGAAATACCTTGAGTTTGAGACTTCAGAACCCTTTACAGTGGCTTCAAACAGCTCACTGTGTGCTGTGTTTAATTCAGTTCCAGCCTCTCTATTTTACAGAATTGGTTTTGTGCTTTATGGGCAGTGACAGCAATTAATAACGTTAATGATATGATGCAATTAAGCAGGTCATAGATAAAGCTGAGAGGAGCTTTAGTGCAGGACATCCAGCCAGGTCACCTGGGGATGAAAGTGAACTGGAGACAATTCTTGCTCCTTATCTGAACCATTGTAAAGGATTTCTCCATTTGGTTGTGAAGATTTAGAATGTGTTCTGCCAGACCTTCCATGCTGATTTTGTGTTATACACCTGGCCCTGGAAAGAAAATCCTTTATGCTCCAATATTAAAATAGATTAAAGATTCTACAGAGTGCATTTCGGATAGTGACATTTCTGATTTTACTTCTTAGTTCTAATCTTAATTCTCCTTTCCTTGAGAGGTCACTGTAGGGAGTAATTGTATTTCTGCATTACTGTATTTGGTGCAGGGTTGAATAGCTTGGATAACTGTTACCTGATCCCTGGATCATTTTCTTCTAGACCAAAGAAATTGTCATCTCTTCCCACCTAATAACAGCAGAATTTTGCTTAATTTAAGTTCTTTCTGCCATTCTTGGGAATTAGTCTGGCAGTGTTTCAGATAAGAAATCCACTTTTTGGGCACTAACTCCTTTTTGTATTTTTCTGCAGCTCTCCTTGAAGCCCTGTTTTTTTCTGACAGGTTTCACTCTGTACTGGGGGTTGTGCTCAGGCAGCCAATGTTTTTCCTCCTAATAACATTTCCCCACAGCAGTTCAGACATGGAATTCTGTGCCAAGGGGGGAGATGCCATTCCTTGGCAGTGTTGGGGCAGGGAAAGTGGGGAGGTGTTCCTGTGGCTGCCTCTTGACTGAGATCTCCTGGCAGTGCCAGGTATGGGCTGACTGAAATTTGCAGGCAGAAACAACCTGCTTTACCCACTTGTAAGTTTGACTTATGCATGGACTCAAAGGAATGCTCTCAAAGGTCACTTTGCTCCATGACCAGCTTTTCTGTGTCCTCTGACAAGGGTACAAAACCCTGCAAGCAAAGGAGTGTGTCGGGTGTGGTGCTGGCTGCTGGAACACTCCTCCCATGGCAGTGGGGGTGAAATTCCTGACCATCCCTGGGGGGAGGGTGCCCTCAGGTGTGCCACACTGGGGCTGTGCTCAGCTGGCAGGAAAATACCTGAGTTACACTGGGGGGATTACTGAGTTTTACCCCTGGGGGCTGCTGGGGTGTTTTCTGTTACTTTTGGCTTATCCCCATTTTCAGTTTCAGTTTTTCAATTGGGATAAGTGGTACCTTGAGTGCACTTAAACAGATCCTATTGGTGACACTTAAGGATATCACCAGTTTCACATTCCTGGAAATAGTTGAACCATTATGTCATAAACAAAAGATGCTAGAGGAGCCTTCTACTGCTGTTGGGTTTAAAAAATGATTGGGATTTGTTTCTCTACGTACATCACAGAAGGACTGAATCAGGAAAATGACCTTTAACTTGACTAGAAAGGTATTAAAGAGTCCAGAAGAATTCTACACAAATTCCTGTCCTCAGTCTCTTTATCTGTATTGTGTATGGATCTGGGAGGTAGAGTCAAGAAATTTCCTTAACTTTGGAAGGAAATTTTGGCTGTTCCATTCCTGGAAGTGCTCAAGACCAGGCTGGACAGGGCTTGGAGCAACCTGGGCTGGTGGAAGGTGTCCCTGCCCATGGCAGGGGGGATGTGATGAACCTGTCAGATCTCTCCCCACCAAACCATTCAGTGATTCTGTGCATCTGCACATTGGAGATTTCATGGACCCACTGGTCACACACTGAACCTTTGCCTGGGGCATCTGAGAAGTGATTTCATGTGGAAGAGAACAGGGAATGTCTCAGGGAAAGCCTGTGGCTGAGAGAATCCCAACCCCTTGAGCTGGGCATTGCTGAATCCTGTCCACGATGGAGGCAGGGCCAGACTCTGAATGGGTCAAACCTGCTGTGTGCTCCTTTGTGTCTTGGGGCTTTGGGCACGAATGGGATGGGACTGCAGCAAGATGTTCCTTGAACTTTTATTGTGGCATCAGCCTCATAACAGGATTCTAGACAGTTGAAGGATTGCAACAAGTCACATCTGCCAGCAGCAGCCAAAGATTTCTTTGTTCCAGGGCATTTTGGAAGTTTTCTGGCCAATAGCACATTGCTCAAGCTTACAGACAATTGCTCTAGCCAAGCACTAAAAGCACACTTACACCTGCTTCAAACAATTGCTTGGATGCTTTCTATTAACAATAAACAATATTCCATTATTAAGCTTAAAACTTTCTACTCTCTTGCTGAGCATATTTTTCTGCAACAACCTTAAGATCTATCCTAGCCAAACCTAAGACTCAGATTGTTGTTTCATGTCCTTGCTTAATGTACTGCTGTAACTTACTTTCAAGCTTTGCAATTGCAGCTAATTCTAATTTTTTCTGCTCTTTCTGTTTCTGGGGCCTGCTTTCACAGCTTTCTGAAAACCTTATTACCGTTAATATTCCCACACCTTTGTGTCCAGAATATCACAGGATATGGAAAAGGGACTTCCTTGGGTGCAAAGCTGGTGTCACCACAGGCCAGGCAAGGGCAGGACACTGCCCACGGTGGAGGCAAGAATTTGGTGCCTGAGAAGTCACTTCTCTCTTGGCTGTAGTGCCAGTGCTGTCCCCTCACTGTGGCTGCTGCTGCCAGGTTATTTACAACACCTGTAATGAATTGAGAGCACTGGAAAAATTTGTTTTGCTCTCCCCAGCCATGAAAGAATCTGTAGCATTTCCCTGAGATAAGAGTGGGAAGTGCTGACAGCAGAGCTGGGGAAACAGGTAGTTATTGTATTTAATCTGCTCAGCTTGGGAGAGCCAGAGTGGCAGTTAAATACTGGGGAGGTCATAAGTTCAGCCTTCATCTGGGCAATATTTCACATTTATGGCTGTGCCCAGTGCCCTGGGGGTTTGTGCAGGGGCTGGGACTGAGTGAGGTCACCACAGGGGCTTCCTGTGGCCTGCCTTGGTGCTGGGGTGGGGACCAGCAGCTTGGGGGCACTTTCTCTGCCTGTTGAGATATTTACTGCAGTTAATAATGGATCAGAAAATCATAAACCAAAGAAAATTTCCATTTTCATTCTCCTGTAAAATTGGCATGGCAGGTCTGAAGCCTCTAAAATAAAGAAATCCCTTTGTTTGTGGGAGAGGAGTGAGAGCTGCTCTTTGCTGTTGTTTGATATTGCCTATTCAGTGTCTGATAGTGTATTAAGTATTATGCACTAAATGTCTCACTGTGTTAATGTAACTAAATTTTAAAATCAAACAAGAGAAGATTCTTTTGGGGCACCTGTAAGGATAAATCAGAGATTGCAGGTGGCAGTTGGCTGATCACGGCCTCTTTTGTGCTGCCAGAGCAAACTGGATGGAAAAAACCAAATGCTGAAGTGTTTTGATGGAATTGTCCACTTTGTGCTTTAGAAGGAAGTGCTGGAAATATTTTCAGTAGAGCTGACAAGGCTTACAGCAATGGCAAAGCTTTATTCCAGCAGAAAACAGGTATTTTGGAGTGTTGGTCCTGCAGTGTCAGGGCACAGTGATTTCTGTGTTCTGGGGGCATTGGCAGGATTGCCTCACCTTGATTTCCCTGTTGCCTTTGCCCTTGCTGGGATGGGGTCTCTAGTACTTTGACTGTTCATGGCAGAAAATTATTTTAAATTTTTAATTGAAGATTTTGGCTTGAAAACTAGTTGTGATTATGCATCTATTAACATATGACTGGCTATTAAAATAAAATGAGAATGTGCCAGGATGTGTGAGGCACCTCAAGACTTTCTTTTAAACAAAACCAGGACAGCTGCAGAAGGAAGAGCCTGGATGTGAAGGACCCTGGGCTTGTTTTCCAGGGTTCTCTGGGGCAGCTCCTTTGGTAAAAGCTGATGCCATCCTGCCCCAGAAATTGTAGCTGTTTGCAAAGCACATTAAGTCCTGCAGCAGCAGAGTAATATGTCTGGGCAACTCTTATTTTTGCATTAAGCTTTCATTATTATTGGAAACAATTCCAGGGAAGAAATCTGAACCATCACTGAAAATTACTCAGACCTTTCTCATACCTCCTAGATGATCTCCATCGATTTCCCTCTCTAATTAAGCTCAGTGCTGTATTTGATAATGGGCTGCCCCTCAATTAGAGATTCAGGAGATGCTGAAGCTGTCAAAGGCTCACGTGGGGGACAAAGTGTTGTCCTTTTTGGGGTCTCAGAATGTGCTGCTTGGGGAAGCTCTTGGAAGTAAAAACAGCATAGGAATTCATAGGAGTTATTTCCTGCCCTGAAAATGTAATGAGTAATTAGTGACCTTTTTTCTGTAGCAATGCAAACAAGGGCAGTGAATCCAGGAGTCTGGTGTGGGGAAGGTGGATGAGCTGAACTCCCTGGAATTTGGGTCTCTACCACTGCACTTCACTGTTTGTCTGAAAAGGCTTTCTGAAAATCCTCACTGCTGCTCCTGAGTGTAATTTAATGTCAGTGGAGTTCACAGTTAGCTGGTGAATTCAGCTGACTGGGAATTTCTCCTCTCACATTTGTATTCAAGGCAAGTGTTGCTGGTGGGAAAGTTACAAACAGATAATTCAGGTACCTGGGAGAGGAAGGACAGGGGAATGTTATTTTAAGGCTACATCACTTGTTCAGATTGTACCTGGCCACCAGAACAGGCCATCTTCAGGAGAGGTGTAATTTTTAATACTAAAGGTAAACTTCCCCAAAATGTTCTTTGCATCATGCAGAAGTCCCCCTCTTGTGTTCAAAACTGATCTGATTTCTGTTCCACAGGGCTTGGGCTCTGCAGAACCCCTGCTTTTCCTGCTCAGTGTCTAAATCTTGTCCTGTAGCTGGACTGTTGCAAGTTTGCAGGTTTTTTCATCTGTCTTGATGTTTTTCTAAGACCAGCAGGAACATTTGTCCTGCCCTGGACACGTGAAGAGATCTTGCCATGGTTCTCAATGGGGCACTGTCACCAGAGGACAGGAAAGAACTACACTCACCTGTCAGGCTGTGAGACAAGAAAGAAAAGAGGAAGTTTATTTTGGTTTGGGGTTTAAATAGGGTTTGGACTTTGACCAGCAACTGGGGGATGAGAGTAACACCTCTCTGACCCCAGTGGTCAACTTGGAAGTCCATCAATTTGTCCTTCCCCTTGGAAAGGAATGTATTTTTTACCAAACATCACTCTGTTTTTCTTACAATTCATGAGAAAGCTCCAGTAGAAATGTAAAATATCAGAAGGCTGAAAAATCAGGGTGAAAGGGCACCAACATTTGTTTCCTTTAGCTGTATTTCCAAAAGTCACCAATGAGCTTTGCTGGAATTTAAAGGAGGATTGTCTGTTAGCAGTGCAGATGTTTAACATTCCATGGTGGTGTCAGAGAACAGTGAAATGTTGTAGCAGAAGCTCAGGGGAGCTGTGCCAGGCCGTGATCTCTGCCTTGCTGCCCCATTCCAAGCAGGCCCTCAGCAGCTCAGTGCTGGAAAGGTTTTCCCACCTTTCCCGGGGTCAGGGCTGGGCAGGGGCAGCTGCTGTGTGTGCCTGGTGCTGTGCCTGTGCTCAGGGGATCCCTGTGGCCAGGAGAGGGATGGGAAGGTTTTCCTACCTTTCCTGGGGTCAGGGCTGAGCAGGGGCAGCTGCTGGGTGTGCCTGGTGCTGTGCCTGTGCTCAGGGGGATCCCTGTGGCCAGGAGAGGGATGGGATGATCCTGGGATGGTGCTGAGGACAGGATCATGTCTCTGTATGGACCATCCCCAGGACCCTGGGCTCTGCAGCCCCAGATAATCCTGCTGCAGGAGAGACTTTGCCTCTTACAAAGTCTCTTTTCTAAAGACCTGACAGCTTTTAATCATGAGGTTCTTGTGCATGAAACCTCTGGAATTCCCTGCACGGTCTGATTGTAGCTGGAAAAGTTGTCTTTGTGTTACAGAGGTTCTGCAGAGCTTTCAAATAGAAAATCATACACACATCATACATTTTTTTTCAAAACCAGTTACAAAACAGCCCCCAAATGGGCAGGGGTTCACGAGGACAGGGATGAGATCCTTTGGGATGGGTGTCCAAAATGGAATGAAGTGTGGGTTTGGGAGGTAAGATCCAGAACTGCACGTGCCAGGGAGATACATGTGGAATTTTAAAAAAACCTCTTTGTGAGCTATATGTATTTATAAAAAAACCATTAGGAAAGACAAAACCAAGTGATCAGTAACCCACAGCATTCACACAAATGGTTTTCCTTGTAAATGTTCTTGAGGGATCCTTGGGGATAATGAAAATGTTACTAAATTAAGCAGCAGTGTCTTAAATATCTACAATGTGGAAACTGATATTGAACTGAGGGAATTGTAAAGGCTGGTTTCCCTTTTGGCCAGTTTCTAATAAATGTGGATCATATTCACAGGGGTTTGAACCAGCTGCTGCTTTAGGGATGTAGGATTTAGAAATCCTTTTCCCCCAAAATGGCTTTTAAAAGAGTGTAAACTGAGGCTGTGCCTTTGGCCCAGACAGGCAGTTCCAGAAAATGCAGGGTTTTGCCCAAGGTTAATATTTAGGGGTGGGGTTTTTTTTTGGTCTCCAAAGTAAAAATGTGCTTTTTAGTTAGGAACAGGCTTTGCCCAGCTCAGGATTTACTCTTTTTGCAGTGTGTTTTCCATACAATGCTGTAGGAAAGGTCAGCCCAGCTGGCTCGTGGCCCCAAGTGTCTTGGCTGCCTGTAAGGACTCAAGGGTACAGTAGATGTATGTGCTAGAGATAAGCTGTAGGGGTTTTAATACTGCTTTTATTCCCCAGCAAAAGGAGATGACAGAATTTCAATTGCAGACTAAAAGCTGAAAGATTCAGTAGTAATTTTTAAGTTGCACATGCCAGAGACTTCCAAGAAATGTGAATGTGTGAACTAAGCAGCTCATTAAAATGCCTTTTGCCTCTAAGTGAGACTCTTTTTATAGGAGTTGTGCCCTAAATGGTGAGTACTTTTCTCTCTGTATCAGGGTCATCCTTCCATTTTAATTGATTGAATCAAGCTCCAAGTTTAATTTTTGAATTTATGGGATTTAATTTTTTTTTCCATTTCAGCAGAGACTTTTGCACTGTTTTCACACCACCAAATTTCGTGATGAAAACTGAGGGTGATGTTAAAGTGGAAATGCTGAGGAACACCACACATCAATCACTCTTGAGAGAGAGCCCATACCATAAAGTGAACATAGACTTTCTTTCAAGTTAAATTTTTATGATGGTTAAGCTGACTCTCATCCAGCAGATAATTGATTTCTCTAATGGGAACCAGAATATTGCCATTACTGGATGTCTCATTATCCAAACTCTAGTCCTTGGCCGGGAAGTTTCTCCCAAAGTTGCAGAGATGAAACAATCCAGTAATTTGTGGGAAGGAGGAGGGCTCTTATCTGTGGTGGCTGATTCCCTACTCAGTCTTGCAGTTAATTAGTTTGTCTTCGTGAGGAGAATAATTTAAAGGAAAACCACGGTGGGGTTTGGCTTCCTGGAGTAAACAGGGTTTGGTTATGCTGCCAGTGGAAGTTAAACACTTGCAGTGTTCTGGAGGAGGTGGGAAGCCTTGGAGGCAGGTGTGAGCTGCCTCACAAAGGGGTTTTGTGCTCCTCGAGGTGCTCTCTCCAGAGGGCTGCTGGGGGCAGGCCTGGAGGGAAATGGGAACAGGATCTGAGACAGTCACAGAAGGAAACCAGGCTCAGAGTGGGCTGGTTAATGGTTAGTGAAGGGCAGAACATTATTTTAATATTGAATGTTTTTCTAACCAGTCCTGAATTCTGGCAGCTCTGCAGTCTTGTTTGTTTTCAAGTGCTGAATCAAAGGTTGCATCTATGATCTCTCTTTTTCACATCCTTAGGAGCTTAAATGTAGTCTCAATATACCATCAAACAAAGCACTTTGCAGGTGAGGATATAAATTGCTGTACTGTGGTACCTCAAAGCACCCTGTGCTCTGCAAGTGCCACTCCCCAGGTTGTGTGTCTCTCACATCAGATGGTTTTAGCTTTGGTAAAGCACTTGGTTCTGTGAACAAAATTAAAATAAAAGGAGGTTTGTGCTCATCTTGAGTTACAGCGCTTGGAAGGCTCCCTGGAACCTCCCCATCACTGATAGGTTCATGCACAGAATGTGGGATTGCTCAGGGTTTCTCTTTGTGTTGTCTGCAGTGGGTGTAGTCATGCAAGTTGCAAAACCTTCCCAAAAAGTGCTGCCTGTTTGTCAAGAGCTGGATCAGCACAAGGAGCACTCCCCTCAGGCAGGACAATGTGTATGTTCCATAGAATTGTGGCAGAGTGGAATGGGACTTGAAGGAGATGCTGCAGTTTTGGCAGCCTTTGGAAATAATTCTGCTTCATGTTCTGGAACTCAGTGAGCTCTGTGGTGGTTTGGAGCTCCAACCTCAAATTATTGCTTTGTTTACCCTGATGGAATAATGCTCCTGAAAGACCACAGGGCAGTCAGTGCCACCTCAGTGCCCAGCAGGAGCAGATCCTGCTGGAAACTGCAGGAAGGCACAAAGGAACATGAGGAGGTGAGTGAGGGAAGAGCAGCAGAATCATCTCCCTGGCCTTGTGCAAAGCATCAGACCCTGCCCTGGGTGATCCCAGGCTCTGGAGTCATGGATTTGGTGGATGTGCCACTGGCTGAGTGAGGGATTGTGGCCAGCAGCTTCCCTGGGAGGGTGGGGAGGCACAGGGTGCCCAGGGAAGCTGTGCCTGCCCCGTCCCTGGCACTGTCCAAGGCCAGAGGGGTTGGCACTGGCCCTTCCCCACCACCCCATGGCTCTGGGGCAGGGATGGGGCTCAGGGAGCCTTTGTGCACAGGGAAGAACCAAAGAGGCTGGAGTAGAATTTGAAATACGTCACTTTTGTGTCCTGCAAGTCTCCTCTGAGGTGAGTTTATAGCAGCTCACAGCTCTGAGAGCTGAGTCAGGGCTGCAGAACAAACATTTCACTAAATCCTAATGATTTACTATGAGCTGTGTGCCACACTTTGGGGAGAATCTTTAAAATATAATTTTGCCTTTCCTTTCCCCTTTGGGCAAATAATTTTTCTTCAGCTTTCCCAGTACATGTATAATTAATAACTTTGTTTACTGACAATGTCAACACTAACACAGCTCTGATTTATAGTGTTTATCTTTTGCCTGTTTCCTGTAGCACATCCAAAGATGCCACATAGAAAAGAAACTGTATTTTAGGAAGGTGCTTCCAGTGATAGTAGAAAAATAAAGAGTTTGTGGCCATCATCCTGCTGTGTTCTCTGGGCTGCAGAAGAAACCATAAGGCTCAAATCATTGTGCTTTAAATAATTAGCTGAAACATTGCTGTGCTCTCTGGGAATTTGCCTGGAGTGGGAAAGGAAAAGAACCACTGGAGGCTTTGTGGGGCTGGGGAGGAGGTTCACGTTTCTGGGGCTGGAGCAGCTGTGGGCTCTGTCCTTGGCACTGCTTTTGCTCCCAGTCACACACTCAATCTGCACGGTGCATGCTTCTTGCTCTGCTAATTTGCTTAAACGATCATTAGTGTGATTAACCATTAGAGGAGTGATTTCAGAGCTGCTGCTCTCCCTGCTGCTGCTTGGATTGCAGCTGGGATGGTCCAGGCAGACAGTGGAGGATTGGGAGCAGGACGAGCGTGGCTTTCCACAATTAACCTGTTAACTGGTGTGAAATTCCCCTGGGTGTGACCAAGTGCTGGGGCACAAGGCAAAAAAGCTTTTTGGAGCCTCTGAAGGGTGTCTGTGGGCTGCTGGTGCTGTTAGCAGAGCTCTGTGTCACCACATCAACCACAGTGATGTTCAACCAGGACTTGCAGTACTGGGGTAAAGGGCTCTGGATTCAAATGTTGAGCTGCTTCTCCTGGAAAACTGGAACTTGGCTTCTTTAGTTTCACATGGGACTGTAATTGTTGATTGTTGTTTTCCAAGGGAAAGAGAACAGTCTTTGTAGTGCAGGGAAATGTTACAGACTTCAGGGAATATTTGGATTCTGGATGTGGCACTTGGGGCTGTGGTTTAGTGATGGATCTGGCAGTGCTGGTTAATGGTGGGACTCGATGATCTTGGAGGACATTTCCAACCTAAAGGATTCTTTGGTTTGCCTGGTACAGCTCAGATGGGTAAAATATCATTTGGAAGAGCATCTTTCCCTTGTAGGGGTCTGTTGTTGCACCAGCTGGCCAAAAATAATGTTCTAAGATACTCTTAGAATTATTGACCAGTGTTTTTATATAGAGGCTCCTTTGCCTCTGTGAAAGTGGTCACTGTTTAATTTACTAATTTGAAATCAAGTACTGGAGACTCTTAGAATTTGTTAATGTACTAACTGTTTCTAACTTGTAGTTTAAGTGTGTGAATGCTCTGCAGTCTGTTTCTCTTTGAGAGAAAAGTTATTTTCTAGAATATCACAAACTTTAAATATTAAAAACTTCCTTGGATTTGAGGTGTGCACCTGATCCATAATACCTATCTCAATTTCTTTACCTTCAGGAACCCAAATTACTGGGTTTTATGTAAGAAAAAAGAACATTACTGGGGTCTGTGCTTCCCTGAATTCCCATTCTGAATTCCTGCTGCTGTCACTGGCCTCATGTCCTGGGCCAGGTTTCAACATAAGAGATTGTAAAGGCAAATTTGTACCTCTGCAGTGTGGGAAGAAGCAGCCCCAGATTCCACCTTCAGTAATCCTGGAAGGCTGAAAGATTCATTAGAAGATTTTTGTGCAGTTAATGGCACAGCTTACAAAGATTGCTCCAAGTTTATTTTGTATCTTTCTGTGCTTCATTGGTTAGAATCCACTTAAAAATAAAAAAAATGTAAAAGGGAAATGAGAATCTCTTTTGGTAGAGCAGCCCAGGGGCTCCTGTTGGATGGTGACACCCAGGCAGGGGTGGTGGCTCAGGGACAGGGAGTGCTGCAGGATCCCATTTCTGGCAGTGCCCAGGGGCAGATGGCTGAGGGGATTTAAGTAAAGTTGTTATTTCCCCTGAGTAATGCCTTGTTCTCCAGGCAGATTATGGTTTCTCCATTATTCATCAATGCCCCAGAGATTTCTTTATTCCATTTTCCTCTCCCACTCCCCCATGTAAACATCTTGTATCCCCCTCATCCCGTGGCGCTGAGAAGAAGAGCACCTTTTTTCTTTATTTTCTGCCAATCTGTTAAATTTCTGTGGTTTTTCTTTTCCCAGCTTTCATGGGAAAGGCTGAGCCAGTCCACCCTTATTCCAGGCATGTTTATCTGGGCCTTGATTGGGTCCTTTGAGTTGTTTCTTTTCAGGCTGCAGAGTCTTGTTTGCTTGTTCCTTACACGGAAG
This sequence comes from Argya squamiceps, assembly GCA_037834095.1. Taxonomy (NCBI): domain Eukaryota; kingdom Metazoa; phylum Chordata; class Aves; order Passeriformes; family Leiothrichidae; genus Argya; species Argya squamiceps. The sequence continues at coordinate 18,381,440 of JBBMKD010000022.1, forward strand.
CTATTATTGAAGTGGGTTGTAATTAAGGTTATTTTTGGGATTTGTAAATTAGAAGGGACTTTGATGTGAAGATGGGCCTGCATTCAGTGAGCTGGAAAGGAATTGGAATTGATGTGTAAAGCCAGGCTGCAGAATCTGTGTCATTACAAGACAAAAACATGGAAAAGCAGTAACTCTCTATATTTTCTTTTGAACTTGATCAGGAAAAAGCTATTTTTTCTAGTGCCAGGGTGTGCCTGGATCTGGCAGCAGCTATTGGTGAACATGAGAGGGGCTTAGTTGATCCCATAAATTATTTTTACTGTTCCTAGCCCTAGTTTGTCTTTTCCCCAGATGATCTGAGGCAATCTGTATTCAGTGAACTAACAGCTTAATATTTGAACTGATCTTAAAATGTGTGTCCTTCCTGGCCTTTGGAGCTCCTCAGTCTGCAGCACACAAATTAACCCCCCCACTGTGAGGGCTGCACTGGGAAATATTCAAAGATATGGGATGTCAAGGATTGCTGTCTTTAATTTGTCATGTCCTCTCTCCCCTTCTTAGGGGATAGAGTTAGAAATTCTTAAATACTTGTTCTCCTGCTGTTTCTCCCCAGGATCTCACTGCCTTGTGCACTGCACAAACTTCACAGTGCTACTTTATTGAGAAAATATGCAATATTTGATATTTTTCCTTATGCAGCGGATAGTCCCATGATTTATTTATAATGCTCAATTCAAATCCATATTTATTCCTGTTTTGGTATTCAGCTGTATGGCACCTGAATCATTCATAACCACTAATGAATGTATTTTTGCTCTCTGCTGAAATGAAGTGGCATTGAATCCATTTAAAAAATTGACTGGGACACAGAAAAATTAAGAGGAAATGTATCCAGCTGTTGTAGTGCCCAGTGTGAGACACTTCAGCATTGATTTTTCAGAGGATGCATCCCATAATCTGTCCCTTCAGAGCTGTGGCTGCCCCGGAGAAGGGGCCACAGTCACCTCTCAAATACTGGATTTGCTCCAAAAATGTTCACCCCATCCCAGCAGAGAGGCAGGGCTGGGGGAGGCCCTGGGATTCCTGGGCACTGTCACATCCAGGACCATTCATTTGTAACCCTGCAGTCCCTCCCTGCTTTCTCTGTCATCTGTGACAAGGTCAGCAGTTTCATTATTATTATTTCTTACTCTTATTACTTTTTTACTCTTACTATTTTTTATTCTTTCCATATCAAAATTATTTGAACAGTAGTAAACTTAGAATTTGAGCTTCTGAAAGATTCAAGCAAGAAAATAACAGTGGAAAATGTGCCATATTTGCAATTTCTCCACTTCTTACCAAGGTGTTTGAGTGTCATTCTGGGTGGAGGGAGGACTTGGCCCTATATCCACCCTGTATATCCTTATTTATCCAGAATAAACATCCCTAAATCCTGAAGTAACTCTTGTTCAGAGTGACTGCAGCACTGCAGGGTGGGTGGGGGATCCCTGGTGGGGTTTTGTTTGGAGGGATCTAAACAGGCACGAGAGGCAGCGTGCTGGGAACTGGGATTGAGGGTTTTGCCTGGAAATAGCTGGAAATGGGAAAAAAAGCCCCAAAGGCTCTGGGCCTTGTCGTGCTCAGGGCTGTCTGAGGCCTCTCCTCCAGCTCAGCTCTGTGTGGAAAATGAGGGCTCTGGAATTCAATAAAAATTTCATTGCCTTTGGCGCTGCTGTAAGAAGTTTAAATTTTGATGAGCGTTCTTGTTATTCAGATGTTTCCATGGTACTTGGAGTAGAGTCAGGGTCAAACAGGCGAGATTTCTCCTAGAAGGGCTGGGGAAGGAGAGCTTAGTAAAACAGAGAAATAATGAATGTAACAGTTTTACATTATTGATGTCTAGATTAAGGTTTTTTACTTCTAAAAATCACCCGAGAAGTTGCTTGGAAGGCTGGCTTGGAATGATAATCAATAATACCCTGTGATAAGGCATCAAGTGAGCTCTGCTTTAGTTTATTACAGTTGATAAGCTTTTCCATGTCATCTGGTTCTCATTTCCATCTCTTTTGTCATCTGCTCTTTGCCTGAGTTCCTCCTTAATTGAGGAGTTCACCCTGAGAGCAGCAGGTTAAGCCCAGCCTGTGCCTCAGCAGGTTTTTGGAGATGTCCTCCCACAGAGGGTGGGCTCAGTCTGAGCAAGAGGGAAATCAATCTTTTGTCATGGAGGGGTTTTACTGGGAGCACTGGAGGGAGCTGACAAGTGCAGAAGGTATTGAGGCCAAAACTCTCCCACAGAAGGAGGAATGTGTAAATCTGTACATCTTCAATCCACAGGTGGTTTGAGTTTTCACTTGTGTGTTCCCCTGTTGTGGGCAAAGCATCACAGTTTAGGTTAGTGCAGCACACACACTCACTGGTGGGGTCAAGTACTGAGAGGCAGACTGAGAACAGCTGGGATTGGAAGGGACCTCTGGAAACTATACAGGTCCATTCAGGATCATCCAGGTGGGTTTGGGATGTCTCCAGACAGGGAGATCCACACCCTCCTGGGCAGCTGCTCCAGGGTTCTGAAAGCAGTTCTTCCTCACAGTGAGCTGGAACTTGTGGTTTAATTTTTATGCCCATTGCTTCTTGTCCTGTTGCTGAATCCCACTGAAAAGTGTTATGGAAGCAGCTTTGCACTGATCCTGGGCTAAGGCCAGTGTTTGATCCCTGCAGGGAATAGCTGAGGGAGCTCTGGCACATCTTCCCCTGAGCTCAGAGTGGGTGGGGATCCGTGGGTTGGAGCAGCACCCACCTGGTGTCCCTCATCCTGAGCCACACAGGAATTCCTTCAGCTATTCCTGTTCCTGTTCCTGCAGCTCTGTGGGGGCCCAGGTGTCCCCCAGGGGCAGCCCTGCCATGGCAGTACAGGCCAAGGTTTGTGTGTTTGTATGGACACAGAGATTCTCCAGCCCCAGCTTCCCTCACTCCTCTGTCCTGATGGAGCTCAGCACCATCCTGTCACTGAGGGTCCATCCCTGCCCAGCCCTCCTCAGCCTCTGCCCAAACACCAACTCTCCCAACCCCACACCACAGGTAATGGCCTTGGAGCCATGGAAAACATGGAGAATCCAGGCTGAAACCCCAGATTTATCAGGGTCTTAGGGCTGTAAATTGATGGCCATTTCAGGGTGGTGACATCCATCACCACCATCAGCATTTAGTTTTGTAGAGGGGGATCTGTGTAATAGAAGTTAACTAAAAATAAAATAGTTTGAGGAAGGTTGCTGAAAATACAAAGCAAAGAAACGTCCAAAGGGGTTAAATAAATACTGGACTTTGTGTTCACAGTGAGTGCCCAACACCAGTGAAAAGTTACCCTGAAAAGAGAAAAAGACACCTCCAAACCTCCCCAGAAATCTCCTAAGGACAAGGGAAAGGAATTATTATTCTCCTGTTTATTTGCAAGTAAATTAATACAAAACTTTCAGTCATTTGCTAATAACACACAAATCTTGTGATAGTTTTTTCCAAGCCTGTCAGAGCTGGGACATCTGCCAGGGACAGCACAAGGTCAGCACATGATGGAGTGTGAGGAGAAAGGGGTGAGAAGATGGCCTGAAGCAGAAAAGTGAATTCCTGCTGTCTCTGTTCTCTGCAACATTGGAGACTTTTGTCTTAAATTGGATTTTATCTTTTCTAATAGAGAGGGAGCAGGCGGGAGGCTGTACCTGAACTTGCAGTGTTAGTAAAATCTATTTCAGAGCAAACCCCTGAAGTGAACAGTGAGGAATCATCAGGACCAGATGGTCTCCACTCCACATTTCTCGAGGAGCTGAAGTGTGAAATCCTGAGTTCCCAAGAGTGCTGTGTAACCTAGCACCTAAATCAGCAGACTGAAAAAAATCAGACTAAGGAGGTTTGGTCAATGTGACATGAGGGTTTTAGAAGCCTTTGGGGGAGATCTGGGAATCTGTGGGTGAGTTAATCTGATGTCTGCACCTATTAAAATGACAAAAATTAATATAAAATACTGTGTTGATAGATGGTTGAATCCGTCCATGTGTATTTTGTGTGGAAAAAACCCACACTTTGCTGTGGAGAACCTTTTGCAGGATGTTGTTGCCCTTCCTTCCCCAGAACCTTTCTGGCTGTGTCACTCACTGAGAGCCTCAAACACCAGCACTGGCATTCAGAGTGAATTCCCTCCTGCAGGAAAAAGGGGATTCATTCATTGTTTAATAGAAAATTGGATGGGGAATCAGGTGTTGTTTTTATCAGTGGAGCTGAGTGTGCACTGCTCAGTGTGGAAAAGGGGATTTGGGGTGTTCTGAATTCTTTGGGGTTGTGGAAACAAAAAGTGCTGGTGAAGGGCCTTGGGAGCACCTTGTGATGTGAGGAACATCCAGGTGGTTAAATGACAGTGGAGTTCCATGCACTGCACATGGATTGCACAGAGAAATGCAGCTCTGCCAGGTTCTGTAACATAGCCATGGTTCTGACCTGGGGTTGGCATGGCTGTGGAATACTGAAGTTGAAAGATGTAGGTCTTAAAAAGACCTAAAGATCTTAAAAACCAAATGAAATGGTAGGAATTGTAGGAAAGGAATGGGCACCTGAGCAGAAAAGTCATTATGGGACTGTCTAAATCTGTGCTGGTCCTGGATGTCACGTGGGGTGAGCAATTCTTGTTCCCTCCTCTCTTAAACACAGCAAAGCTCTTGGGTGTAGTAAAGCCAGAGCAGGTGTAGGATGTGCCAGGGACCATGGAGGAGGTGCAGGATGGAAATGGGACCATGGAGGAGGTGTGGGGATGTGCCTGGGACCATGGAGGAGGTGTAGGATGGAAATGGGACCATGGAGGAGGTGTAGGATGGAAATGGGACCATGGAGGAGGTGTAGGATGGAAATGGGACCATGGAGGAGG
>JBBMKD010000022.1:18416089-18428476 GCA_037834095.1 Argya squamiceps
TCTGCTGAGCCAGCCTTGTAACGTGTGTGGCTGTGTGAGCTTGAATTGCTGCCTGAATTCTTCTCAAGCAGTTTCTCCACTGGAGAGGCTGACTGGGATCAGAAGGGCCCTGGCTGCACTCTGAAAAAGACACAGTTACAAGGGTCCAGCCTTTGCAGAGAAGTGGCTGAAATTAATTATAGCCAGACTGCTCTGCAGAGGTGTTTTGTAAAGCAAAAGGTTTAATAAAGAAAAATAACAAATGTTACAGAAAACAAAAGAAAAGCCGTGCACAGGTGTCCGAGGAATCTCTGACACCCTGCTAAAACACTCCAAAAAGCTCCTTAATTCCTTTGGGTTCCTTCCTAAATTCTGAATGTTCTAGGAGGGACAGTCTGGCTTGCTGCCAGTAAGATCACCAAGAGATTTTGAGTTACACCCTCAGAGCCCAATCCATGCCCTTGTGCAGGCCCTGAGCCAACCACGAGAGAAAAATATAGAACTTTCTAGTCAAACTTCCCAAAATGTCTAGAGGTGAACTGAAACTCTTTCCCTATTTGGAAGCACCTGCTGGGGTGTGGGGGATGCTTTACTACAGTAAACAAAGCCCAGGAGGACTTTGCTGACACACCAGCAATTCTGGAAACTTAGATTTGAAGATTTTAGGATATAGTAACACATGTGAGTCAAGGTGGAGGACTTTGGGTCCTTTTTTTCACCTTCTTCTCCCTCCTTCTTTTGGGTGGGTGGTTTTCTGTAATTGGGTGAAAAAGGTCTGTATTGCAGGCCTTGGGTGGACATTGAGTCAGAGGTATAAATAATACAGGTGTCACCTCGTTATTGGGCAATTTTTGCTTAAATAACCTTGGAAAGAGAGGCTCTCCATTTTAGCTCATTTCTTTAACTTGCTGCTTAGAGCTCACAGCTTGTGAGTCTGTAGATGGACTTGGGTGTTTATTACTTCTTATCTAAACTCGAAACCTGGGTTTCCCCTGTATCAATCCCAACCTTGGCAGAGAGAAGAAGAAGCCAGAACCATCACAGGAAACCACAGTCTGTGAGGTGGAGGGATGTAGGAAATGGAATCACAGGAAGTTCTCAAAATCTTACAGATTACAAATCTGTTGAATGCCTCACAATCATCGTTTTTGATGTTTTATCCCAATGGATGGTATCAGGCTACCCCTTCTCCTTCCTGATGGATCTACTGCTTGGAATCACAGCTTCAAATTGTGATAAATTTGAGGAAGCTGAAGTGAACATTCATTTGGAGCAATGCTTAATTAATTGCAGATTAGCTTATCAGATTTATTACTCAAGGGAAAATCATCTGTCACCTTATTGATGAGAGTGTGAGACACAAAGTCATTTGAAACAGAAAACACTCTAGAAGGGAATTCCTACTCTTCCTTAATCCTGTGGATAAGGAATCTTGTCCAGGCTCGTGGCAATTAATTGAGGCAATTAGTAACATTTTATTTGCCTCACAAATGCCTGGAACAGTGGAAGGTATCCCTGCCCATGGCAGGGGTGGCACCGGATCACTTTTCATTCCTGTTCCAACCCAACCCATTGTGTGATTCCAGAAGAAGCATTTCAAAGTGAAAAAGTAGCAGTGGAAGGGACATTTCTGCTTCAGGGGCTGCACAGTGTCACCAGCTGTGACTTGTCCCACCTTGGCCTGGTGACATTGGAGGCAGTGACCTGGGTGTCCCAGGGCTTTCCTGTCACACTCCCTGGAGGAAGCTGATCAGATGGAAGTTACTGTCTCACACAGCTGCAAGGTTATTTCAGCCCCATGTCAGGTATTTATTTACTTCACACTCAAGGCAGTTCCCCTGCAAAGGGTGTGAAAATTCAAAAGTGCTGCAGGGAGGTTCAATTCTGGGGAACTTTAGACAGGCACTCAGGCAGAAGAACCCCAGACTTCAAGATTTGGACAAAAATAAAAGAAATAATGGCACATTGCTGGTCTGAGGTGGTAAATTACACATGTGGGATGTTGAAACACTGCTGAATTCACAGTTCACTGTGCTGTGCTTCAGACACAGCAAATGGAGTTTAATTGTGTGTAATGACACTCAGAATGCCTCTGGAGCTCCCTGCCAGGCCCCACAGCTGGCACACACCATATCCACTCCCTAACAGCTCCCCAAAGGGCCTTGCTTAGATATAAATGCAACTTTACCCCTGGCATTTCCAGCCAAACTCCCGGGGCTGCACTGAAGGTTCTTCCCTTGGGTGCTTGAGAGTTCCTGTGAACCTTACCTGGACTTTCCAAAGCTCCTTAATTGGGGATTAGAGTGGAATCATGGAACAGTCATAACCATCTGCAGGGTGATGCAGTTATTCCTGGGGCCCATCTGCTTGGTGCCTGTTATCCCAATCTGAGCACGTTGGAAAAGGTGCTCCAGGCTCTGCAGGAACAGCCATAAAGGAAGGATTCACACAGCACTTAATTAGATTAATCTCTCCCTATTTTTACTACACGGTTGTTATTACTGAAAATTTGCAATACTGTGACATGTCTATTTATTTTTGTAAATGTTGTCTTTCTAGTAAAATAATTCTTTTTTTTCTTTTTTCTAATTTTAAATAATAACCTTGGTTTGCTGATTACCATTTTTCCCCAGATCAAATCAGGGAGTGCACTTCCACTTGAGGCAGAAAATGCTATATTTTGCATGTTAATGGGAGCTGGATGTTATCCCACAGCTGTGAATCCACTGGCACTTAGGCTGGGCTCTCAGATCCCACCCTTGTAGCTACAGCACATCTTAAAGGAAACTCCACTTGGAAATGTGTTTTCAAGAAAATGTTGTGCTCAAAGTGGAAAAAATAGCAATGAAAATTAATAAAAAGCTGAAAATAAATGAAGCTATTTATGCAGTGCCATTTTAGCTGAGCTTATGAAGGGGAACATTCTAGAAAATGGATGTAAATAGGTATTTAGTTACAGAGAGTGCATTGTTCCCCACTCTATAGTTACAGTTTAGTAGTGCAGAAACCAACAGGGATTTTAGAATGTTTTCAGCCAAGTTCTGCTAAATCAACCACACCGGTGGATGTAAGAAGAAATAAATTAAAAATGGAGGTTTGGGGATCGTATTTCCCTGATAGAAACTGAAGCAGAGTGGCTGGAAGGGAGGAAAGGGGAGACAGGGATGGTTGTGCTGGAGTTCCTGTGTCAGAAATGCTTTGCCAGGTGTCAGTGGGGCCGAGACCAGCCTGGCAGCCCAGAGGGGCAGGATGGAGCTCAGGGCAGGCTCAGTCCCCTGCATTGGCTCAGTGAGAAGTTTCTGATTGCTGCTTTTGGAGCTCTTGGCATTCCCAGGGAGCTCCTTCCCAGGGAAGGATGGATGGCATTACCCACACACAGCTCCCAGCAAGCTCAGGGGCACAGCCTTGGAATGAAGGCTGCCCTTAGTTTAATGATTGATCTGCTAATCTTCCCCTCAATCCCTGATAAGAACAGATGGAGTTTCCTGGATGGTGTTTGGCAGGGGAACGTCATGTTCCGGTGCCTGGGGTTTGCTGGAGGTCACTGAGCAGCAGCAATGCCCCTTCCAGGACCTGTGTGCTCCCAGCTGGGTTACAGAGATGCCCCTTCCCATGCCAACTGTGTTCCTTCTGTGGGTGAGCTCTGGTAGCCTGGATCTGTCTCCAGGCATTCATTGCTGGGGGTTGGAATTTTCATTTTGCCTCCACTCTGTGTGGAAGCAGCATCAGTGCCACGGCCGTGCCCTGGGTGTTCTGAACAAATCCAGACATCATCAAGGAGCTAAGAACAGATCAGAACACACCGAAGAGCAAGGCTGGAGGTAGAAGAACAAGTTGAAACAGCTCCTTTGAAAAATCCCCGAAAAGCAGCCCCACAATATTAACAGGAATGCCCTAAATCTCGCCAGACTGTGTGTGCTGCTAAAATAGTTTCTGTGCTGGCTCCCGAGCTGTAGGATAAACTGTCACTGTGAATTATCACTTGCTGTCACGGGAATAACAAAGAAACCACTCCGAGTTTGTGGGTGTCAAGTGTAATTTATTCTGTTCCTTCAGCGTGTTGGGCTTTGTGGCAAAGGGAAGTTGCAAAATCGGGAGCAGTTTGTCAGCAGCACTCCTGGCACAGGGTGGTGGTGTTGTGCGGGGAGCAGAGTGTAAATCCCATTTGCACACTGGGTACGTTCAGCCGGGACACGCCGCGGGAGCAGCTACTCCTCATTTACTAATCAGTGGTGCTGTCTGTGCCCAACCCTCTTGTTTCCCAAAGGGAACGTGTGGAAAACACGAGTCGTCCTGGAGAGACACAGGTGATGATCCAGAACCTGATGCCAGAGACAGTTTATGTGTTCCGGGTCGTGGCCCAGAACAGGCACGGCCCCGGTGAGAGCTCGGCGCCGCTCAAGGTGGCAACGCAGCCTGAGGGTGAGCCAGGATGTTCCTGGAGTTTTCCTTACTTTGGGATCCATACTGATTTTATTCTTTTATTCTCCCTATTCACAACCTTTCCCAGAATCTGAGGCTTTTTAAAGGTTGTACTTGTGAACCACAATTTCCAAAGCTTTTCCAGGTCGGTGGGATTGTGGGGTTTATTGTCACCATTAAGAACTGATGGGATGTTCCTTGCTTAATTTTCTAAGCTGTTATAACAGGATGGTTATATGTTTTAAATTGTCATGAACTGAAAAAGAGAGAACTTTAGGCAAATGCCAAGTCGTTTTTTATTGTTACAATTCAGGATGGCTCATGTAATGGCACGTAGAACTCTGGTTCTTTGGAGAGCTTATAGCAAAGTTTATTGAAAGACACATTTTTTAATAGAGTGTTTCAGTACAGTGAATATGACTGGTCATTTGGAGTACCACCTTTGTGTAAACATCTTTACCAACAAACAAGTTGGAAAAACACCAGGTGTTAGGAGGAGGATATCTGCAAGGTTATTTTGGGTTCCTCCTTATGATATCCCAGGCCAGACAGAAAGAGTTCTGTACTTGACTTTCCTACAGGCCACAGGCTTCTACCTGGAGCTTAAAAATCCGTGTTCTGACCGCTGTCAGTTCCCACAACTTGTTAGGGTCAGTCTACACAAAAGGGGCATAGGGAGCAGGATCTCCTTTGGAAATTTGGTCCCACCTTTCCACCCCTCGGTGGACCCGTGGGAGAAATGGGAAAATGGGAAAAATTCCCCATTTTTCCTGGGTGCTGGGCAGGGGTGGGCAGGCCAGGCTGGGGACTGACAGAGCTCTCCCCTGCTGTGTTGCAGTCCAGCTGCCCGGGCCCGCTCCCAACATCCGCGCCTTCTCCGGCTCGCCCACCTCCGTCACCGTCACCTGGGAGACGCCACTCTCGGGCAACGGGGACATCCAGAACTACAAACTCTACTACATGGAGAAGGGGCAGCACACCGAGCAGGTACCTCACACTGCCCTGAAGGGCTGCACACACCTTGGGAAGGGCCTGCTGCTCCCACAGGCTGAGTCCTTTAGCCTCAGATGTGGGAAAGACTTAAAATCGGAATTCCGGCACGAAACGTTTGTGTTTGGCCTGGGAATTAAAGCATTTTGTTGGTTTGATATTTGTCAACATCAAGTAACTTTTGGGAAATTCAATTATATCACGAGAGCAGCCATGTCGTTGTTGAGCTGTTCTGGGGCAGATGATATTAAAGATACTTGCACAGAGTTATGGGCTGGGCTTCAGCAGTTCAGGCCAAATACTGGTTTTGGCATGATCCCTAGTCCAAACTTTCTTGAGTTCTTGGACCCAGTGATTCATATTTTGATATTACTGAGCTTCCAATTAATTTAATTTTCTTAATATTCCATTGTATTCTGTAGAAGTATGGGCTGCCACCTGAGAATGAGGATGAATCCCAGTCCTCACCACATTCCCATCTGATTGCATATCAGTATCATAAAAAGCAAAGGGAAGAATATTTTTCTTCCCTTTTAAGTATTTTTTACATCAGTTTTTAAATAAGGCTGTTGCCTTTTTTACTTCTGCATCCCACTATTTCAGTTATAGTGATAATACATTATGATGGTTGTAGTAGTGATAATTATATTATTATATTAATAATATAATATGTATATTATATATATTATTGGTTTGATAATTATAGTGATATGATACTATGAGAGTTTCCAGTCTCTTTTCATGTCCAGAAGCAGCATCCATGTTAGGATTTAAACAGGACAGGGAGAATTTTCTCCTGCAAGCTCAGAGCTGGCATCCTCCCAATGCTGGCTGTGCCTGAAGGTGACACTGCGGTGTCACTGCTGCCGTGGGCTGTGCAGGAGCTCTGTGGTGGTGGTGGCACTGCAGAGCTGACCCTGGGGGTGTCTTTGGGGACAGGACGTGGACGTGGGGGGCCTGTCACACACGGTGACGGGGCTGAAGAAGTTCACCGAGTACAGCTTCCGCGTGGTGGCCTACAACAAACACGGCCCCGGCGTCTCCACCCACGACGTCGTGGTCAGGACCCTCTCTGATGGTAAAGCTGCTCCACTAATCTGTTTTTGGGGGTTTAGCTGGTCATTTCCGACAGGTGAACCTTTAACCAGACTTTTATGGGGTTTGTTCATTGTTGCGTGTGGCTGTTCGTGGTCAGATTTCCCCTGGAGGCCTTCCAGGATGGGGTGAAGGAAAATTGTTACACCTGCAGAAGGATCACACCTGGGGTTGTGATTCCAGAACAATGGTGTCCTTCATTCCAGCATCAGCCATTTATTTCATGGATTATTGAGCCTACATTGAGCGTGGACAGAAAAAAAAATACACTGAAGGCACCAACTCCAAATTATTTCCTAGGTTCTCTCACATATGAGCAAGACTCTTGGTTTTGGAGGGGTTTTATTTTAATTGTGTTCCTGCGTTTGCACTCCAGCACAGATAATGTTAAATCCATTGCAGAGTGGTGAGAGCAGATGTGAGGTCAGTATTTTTTATAAGGCAGATAAAGAGGTGATGTGAGCAAACAGAAATACTTGAGCAACTGCAGAGTGATCAGAGTTAGTGATAACTTGTTATCAAGTTAGTGATAACTTGTATTTGTTAGAGAGAAGTTTATGCAGAAGAACACTGAGAGGGAAAGGAAGCAGAGCCTGGAATCCTCTCCCCAGGAGTGACCAGGAGCAGAGGGGAATATTGTCCCAAACTGTCTCTGGGCCCACCTTTGTTTCTGGGGCACTTCTGCCTTTGCAGTGGTTTCTGTGTATTTGCTAATTCAGTTCTTCTTCCATGTCAGCATCTTCTTGAGCTCACCCCAGCTTTTATCCACAACATCAAGTGGGCAAAGGTTTCACAGATCAATTTCCTCTGCAAAATCCCCCCTTTCTGTCTGTTCTTCCCCTGCTCTGTGTTGGGGTCACTTGTTGCCCAGGGCTGTGCTCCTGAAGGAGGGAATGCTCAGTGTCCACTGCTTATTCCTCTGTCCCACTCCTCATTCTGTGCACCTTTGCCATGGTCTCCCTGGTTCATCCATTTTCCAGAGAGATAGGAATGGTTACCCACTCCTCCTGTGGAAGCTGATTCAACCTTCAGTGCCCTTTTCTGCACTTCTCTCCAGGTTCCTTCTCTCCTTTGTTTTAAAAACTCAGGTAGAGGGGACTGAAATGGTATCAAAGGTGTAAGTGAGGCATTACTTGCATTTGAGAAGCTTTTTGGGTTCTTCTGAGCACCAAGAGGAGTCACCCTGAGGTTTATGTGCAGTTCTTTACCACAGGATCACACCCTGGGATCTCCCCAGCTCATCTGCCCCAGTACCTTCCTGCTCTGGCCTTTCTTTCAACCATCTCCTTCCTCTGGCAAGCACTTCCCTCCCATCCACTTCTTGCTTAAAACTGAAGGGATTTCCCTTGAAAGAGGGAGAAATCCCTGTTCTGCTGCTATTCTAGCTCCTGCTCTCTCCATTTCATGCTTTATTGTTACTTCAGTTGATGTGGTGGAAGGTTCTGGCCCAGCAGGTGGAGTTTGAGTGGTCCCATTTTGATGCTGGCACCACTTTGCCACCTCCAGAATCAAGATAAACTGGGAGAGGTTACAGAAATCCTGCAGCTGTTTCACTCCCCAGTTCCTTGAGAATTCCTGGATGGATAAAACATGGCCCTGGCAAGAGGCTGCTGTTCCCTGGGTCTGCCTCTTCCATAATCCCTTACTTCACTTCAGTTGGAGAGACCATGGGAATCCTTTGGAAGGATGTGTCAAGGAAACCTTCCCCTTATCTTTGTCTTTTTCTGCCCTACCTGATCATTTGCTCACTGATTTCTCTAAAGGGCTGCCAGCTCCTTGGTTGGTTGAAGAAGAATTTATTATTAGTTTACAATGTCATTTTGAAGTTTTCCTTGGAGTTCTTTCTTCTCCAATTTCAGTTTTCACACTTCACCTATAGATATTTAATTTCTAAAGCTCTCTGAAGGATGTCATCTTGCTTCTTACAGTCTCATAATCCTGGCAAGCTCTGAAATCTTTGCAGAATGATGCACATTTTCCTCCCATGTTTTCCTCTTGTGGTGTCCAGGAGCAATCTCCGTGTTCCTTGCAGGGATTTCTCCCTAAGCTTCCTTTAGCCCTGATTTAACAAAGCATCTGCATTTTAATGTAGGTTTTTGCTCCTAATCTGTTACAGTGCCTTGTTGCAGGGATAACTCTGCAGGTATTACCATTTGAACCCAGCTTTATGTGCTGCTCCTAAGGATTGCTTCTCCTGTCCTGGAATTCCTGATCAGGGATTACAGCTGGGAGTGGAATGTGCTTGAGGCCCTTCCCTCACAGTCTCTGAGCCATCAGCATGTCCTGCTGCCCCTGCCTGGCTGCTGTCCACATGCTGTCCCACTCCAGGAGATGCTTTACCACAGCAAATCCCTGTTTTTCCCTGTGAGGGTGGTGAGGCCCTGGCACAGGGTGCCCAGAGCAGCTGTGGCTGCCCCTGGAGCCCTGAAGTGTCCCAGGCCAGGTTGGACATTGGGGCTTGGAGCCTCCTGGGACAGTGGAAGGTGTCCCTGCCATGGCAGGGGTGGCACTGGAGGAGCAAAGCTTGGCTTTGTATCCTCCCCTCCTCACTGTGCTGCTTCTCAGCAGCTCTTCATCCTCAGGCTGATGATTTCAGCCTCAGCTGGGTTGGGAAGGGGAGGCAGATCCTGCTGCTCTCCATTTCTGCCGTGGGCTGGTGGGTGAGGGGGGTTTGTTTGACCCCATCCCAGTGAGCATTTCCAGACTGTTCTTCCACTTCATGCCCTCAGGGGGGGTTCTCTGGGATGTTCTGTGGCTGGGCTGAGTTATTTGGAAAATGAATTCTGCAGGCTGGAGCAGTCCTCATCCTCTTTATCCCTGTGCTCCTTGCCCATCCTTGTGCTTCACTGGAGCCTCCTCTTCCTGCCAGGGAAGCCTCAGCTCTGCCAGGGGCAGTGTTTGCTGTGGTGCCACAAGGAATTCCCTGCTCCCAGGGTTTTTCTTCCACTCCCTTTTTACCTGGATTTCACTGCCATGAGCAGTGTAAAGAGCAAGCAAAGAGTGGGAATTCAAGGCAGCCCCAGTGTCTGAGGTGCTCTTCACCTCCTCACTCTCAGAGCCCTGGGGGCTCAGAGGTTTCCTGTTAGAGAAAATCAGGATAACAAAATCCAGGCCAGAAATTTAAACGTGGGTTCCCCTAGTCAAGCAGTGTGTTCATTAAAGGTTTGCCTTGGGAAAGAGCTGGGTGGGATACTTTGTCTGAGAGTTTGAGAAGTGCTTTTAAATATAAAACATGTTTAGATAGGTGTGAAAATAAAACCTGAATAAAGAGTTTTTTCTTCATGATGAAAATACAGAGCCCTCCTCAGCCATTCACTGTGTCAGCAAGTACCTGTGGGAGGATTGGTAATTCCTTTATGCACTGCCTTAAACAGAATGTACTTCCATGGCACACGAGAGCAGAGAGTAGTTGGGTGTGGAAATGCAGTATTGGAAAGTTTTGGGGTTGTAATTCTTTTAATGTTTCCAGTCCCCAGTGCTCCACCACAGAATCTAACGCTGGAGGTGCGGAATTCCAAGGTAAGATTGAAGGATTTCCTGCTGGCAGTGGGTAAATAAATGGCTGGGGGGTCTTAGATTGGCCACATTTTGGAGCTGCTTTGGGTCTTTCTCCTCCCATGCAGCTTTTGAGCTCTTTGTAGAGAATATCTGAATGTGGGGCTTGGAGAAGCTGCAGCCCAGCT
The DNA here is from genome assembly GCA_037834095.1 of Argya squamiceps. Taxonomy (NCBI): domain Eukaryota; kingdom Metazoa; phylum Chordata; class Aves; order Passeriformes; family Leiothrichidae; genus Argya; species Argya squamiceps. The sequence continues at coordinate 18,426,259 of JBBMKD010000022.1, forward strand.
GTGGGCTGCAGTGACAGTGCTGATATGGGAGGGATTTAATGAGGCCCTGAAGGATCAGAGCTGGAATTCCTGCTCACAGTGTGGGCACACACAGACACACTTGTGGTGTGCCTTGGCCACTTGAGAAGAGAAAATTGAACATTTGGCCATTTGTGCCTTTGGAATTGTGTGTGGAGATTTTTTTTCAAGCTCTCCTAAAGACTTTTCTCTGTATCCCTCCTTGTGCTGCCTTTCCCAGAGCATCCTGCTGCAGTGGCAGCCCCCTCCTGCTGGCACCCAGAGCGGGCAGATCACAGGGTACAAAATCCGCTACCGCAAAGTCTCCCGCAAGAGCGACGTCACCGAGAGCGTGGGGGGCACCCAGCTGGCCCAGCTCATCGAAGGTGGGCAGGGCCTGGCCTCCCGGGGCTCCTGGCTGTGTTTGGGGGGTTAGGGACAGGATTCTGTGGGGTTCCTGCAGGGTTCTGTCCTCCCTGGGCTCCTGGCTGTGGTTAGGGGCTCGTCCTCCCTGGGTGCCTGTCTGTGTTTGGGGGATTAGGGACAGGATTCTGTGGGGTTCTTGCAGGGTTCTGTCCTCCCTGGGATCCCTGGCTGTGTTTAGGGGGCTCAGGGACAGGATCCCATTGGGGTCCTTTCCTCCCTGGGGTGCCTGGCTGTGTTTAAGGGGTTTAGGGACAGGATCCCATTGGGGTCTATTCCTCCCCAGGGATCCCTGGCTGTGTTTGAGGGGCTTAGGGACAGGATCCCACTGGGTTCTTGCAGGGTCCTTTCCTCCCTGGGGCCCCTGGCTATGTTTAGGTGGCTCAGGGACGGGATCCCATTGGGGTCCTACAGGAACCTGCCAGGGGTATCTGGCAGCCAGTGTTTAGGGGGCTGAGGGACAGGATCCCATTGAGTTTCTGTCCTCCCCAGAGGTCCCTGGCTATGTTTAGGGGGCAGAGGAACAGGATTCCTGCAGGGTTCTGTCCTCCCCAGAGGTGCCTGGCTGTGTTTAGGGGGGTCAGGGACAGGATTCTGTGGAGTTCCTGCCTTGGAAGACAAACAGAAGAGGAGCTCTGGGCTCGTGTAGGCTGCAGGTGGTGCCTGGGGCCTGGTGACCTGATTCCTAGCCCTGGTTTGGCCATGTGTTTGCTAAGTGGACTGGATAATTCCCTATAAAATGTTTATAAAAGGCCTGGAGAAGGTCACTCTGGGCTCACTATGGGCCCAAATGCCAGAGATGGAGGTGTGGAGCAGGAGGGCAGAGGAGCAGGGGCTGGGCAGGGTTGGCACAGGCACCTGGACCCAGCTCTGAGCCCTGGGGATCCTCACCTCAGGCATCCCTGAAATACCCCACCTCATGTCCATGGAATATTCTAGAGGGAATGCCTTTCATCCTTTTGTACACTTGAAAATCCAGTCTAGTCCATTACTCAGTGTCAGTCACATGTTGCTACCAGAGCTACAGCAGGAACAAGCAGTGCATGAGAACAGGAGCAACACTACATTGTGTTCCCTTTAAAATCTCTCTAAATGAATACTTGATCAAAAGAGAAGAAACTGGGAGATTCTGGAAGAGTTTTTAACAAGATACTCTGATTTTTTTCTCAGAAACTCCAGCTGTGACTTAGTAACTCTCAGTTTTCTCACAGAATTGAGATATTCCTGTAATTCCAGTATTTTTTTGCCAGCAACAAAGCCTGCTGGAGAGGTTCAATATATCAAATTTGGAGTAAATATTGTTAGAGTGCTCTTGATTTTTTAGTGCAGACTCTGTTAGTGCATTAAACAAGTGTGTGAGTTTGCTCACCTGCTGTCTCTGTGCCACCCCCAGGTTTGGTGATGGTGGGGGTGTTCCTGTTCTTAAAAATAATTAATTAAACTAATTAACAGCCCTAAGTTAAAGTATGGCTGCAAACAGGCCCCTCCCAGTGCTGATGCTGTAGGGGCAGCAGGGGTAGAAGGCTGGGATATCCATGATCCTTGGGATTTAGTTGGGATCTGTGGGAATTGCCAAGGTAATGGAGCTGTGGGAATTCCCAGGCTGATGGATCTGTGGGAATTGCCAAGGTAATGGAGCTGTGGGAATTCCCAGGCTGATGGAGCTGTGGGAATTGCCAAGGTAATGGAGCTGTGGGGGCTGATGGAGCTGTGGGGGCTGATGGAGCTGTGGGGGCTGACGGAGCTGTGGGGTCTGACAGATCTGGGGAATTCCCAGGCTGCTGGATCTGTGGGGGCT
>JBBMKD010000022.1:18428810-18456129 GCA_037834095.1 Argya squamiceps
AAAGGGATTCTCCTTCAGCTGGCTGGGCTGTTGTTTTCAGGTTATACAGTAACTAAGGCTGGGTATCCTACAACTCAGAGCAAGCTGTCATTTCTATTTCCATTATAGGTTTCATGTTTTCAGAATCTTTTGCTAAGCAATCATATTGATAAGGTTTCCCTGATTCATCTTCCCCAACACTGGCTGCCCTCTTGGAAAGGCAAACCTTTTGTTCTAGGTCTTCAATGGGGTTTATTGAGGATTGACATCAATTTCTGTTTTAACAGAAAATTCTTGCCAAGTCAAGAAAGTGGCTTGAAATGAAACTCTGCTTCTACACTTCCTTGTAGCTTTGAGGGGACATGGTGCTGTATGTTGGCACCAGGTGCCTTCTGCTAAGGAATACTCATTTATAGTGACAATGAGATGTCACAGTAGGAAAGAAATAATAGAAAACTTTCTCAGCCACAGCCCTTTGCAGTCTTACCCCCATGTTGGTGTTGTGCTTTCTTTGACCCATAGTAACCTATATTGCACAGAAGAAAAGGGAGATGAATTATATTTTCTATGTTTTCTGCACCAGGTCTCCCATCTGAAATTCCGTTGTGGGTGGGTATTGAATAAAAAATTACATTGATGTTGTGATTATTGTAATAATTACATTGAAAATTCCAATGATGGCAGAAAGGTTCCTGAGCTTGTAGGAGCATTAAATGGGATATTCCAAAGCTCTTTGCATGTGCTGTAGAGGGTTCTCCTCAACAGGGGATGTGTTTGACCAAGTCCATGGATTTGTGTGCTGTACCAGAGCAGGCTCAGTGATCCTGGCAGCTGGGAGGTGGAATAGTGGAAATGGGTCAATATTTGCTCTCTGCTGCTGGAGGATCCTTCAGCAGCTGGCTCAGGAAGCCTGGAAAACCCTTCTCCCATCTCTGTCTGTGCAAAGGTGATGCTCAGCCTGATCCTGGTCCTGCTGCTGCTCATTCTCCAGTGTGAACAGAGCAGTTCAGGGATGTGGATACTGGAAATTCCTTGATCTGTGTGTCTTGTCAGGCTTTAGTGGATGTGACACACCCTTGGGGCTGCCAGGTCCCCAAAATGGGGCAGAGCTCTGTAAGTGAGCACCTCACAGGGCAATGGAAGTGACCCTGAACTGGAGTTAACAACACTTTGCCAGAGGACAGCACCAGGATTAAATTCAAATTTAAACAGGGCAGAAGGAGGAAGAAGAAAAAAACATTTTCCTTCTCTGTTGACTTTGTCATCTAAATTTTTTCACCTCTGAATGTTGCAGGAAATCTGACTTTCTACACATCCTTTCCATTGAATAAAGTAAGAAAAATTGACATTTAAGACAACATAACATGACATTCATATAACTCTGCATACACCTGTGAGATCTGTGTGTGCACACTGCATTTCTTGGGTTTCCTTTTTTAGAAAGCTCATGTGGATAATTTTAACACCATGAAAATGCATTTACAGCTCATCTTTGGTTCATCAGACACACGAGGCATCCTTTCTTTTTATTCCATGGCTGCTTTTTGAGTTTAAATAGAAAATTATCAAAGGGATGTAAGGGATTTACATCCCATGGATGTAAAGGGGTAACAGGAGTGTTACAATTCCACATTGGAGCTGGAGCAGGTTCCCCCTGAGTGCAGAGCAGGAGGTGTTGAACAGTTGTACAGGGTTTGTCCCCAGTGCAGTGGAAATGTCACCTCTCCTGCTGCACTTGGAGCTTTGCTGTATTTCGTAGTTGGGAACTGGAGCTGCTGGGCTGTGGCAGCCCAAGAGCTCCCTGGGCTGGGGGCCAGGGCTGTGCTGTGATCCAAATAATCCTGTTGTGGTGCTTTATTAAATGTTTGTAGAGAAATGCAGCGTGTTTCATTAAAATGAAATCCCTGCAGGAAGCACAAGTCCTTGATTCCATTTGGAGTGGGGAGCTCAGTTTGCTATTGCAGGGAATTATCCCTAATCCACCAGCACCCAACAAAAGGATTTATTTCAGTTTTGAGAAGTGAACCCAAAGTTAGGGACACTCCAGGGACAGTTGGGAGATTGCTTTTAGGTTCCAGTCAACAGTGGGGAAAAGCCTCTTAGGAGAAATAACTAAGGGCTTACAGTGGCACGTTGTGGAAGTGTTCTGGTGTCAGGGATCCACATTCCTTGTCTCTGTGGGGTGGGGTGACACTTCTGTTGCTTTTGGGAAAAGGGTTTGAACATTTGATGTGGACTCTGTATTTTCTGAGCTTTTAATATGGCTGTGTAGTTCCTGCTTATGTTGTATGAATTATGGGAATCCAAGGATCTAGGCAGAGACAACTGTAGGACAAGTGAGGAGAACCCTTTGCAGTGCAGTTCTTAAAGCTGTGGAATGTCCTATTTAATGCTACAGCCAGCTCAGGAACCTTTCTTTCATCACCAGGCTTTTCCATGTAATTATTGTAATACCCACAAGTAAAGAATATGATGGAATTGGAAGTAGATGAATTTGTGGAGGGAAAAGATGGGATAAAACTGGTGTGTATTTGTAAATACTGGGTGACACTGTGGATCTGCCTAAGCAGATCTGATACAAAAACCATCCCAACCCCCTAAGCTTCAGCACAACTGTCCTGCCTTTTAAAGGGAGGATCTATTGGAATGTCATGTTAATATTCTGCTCTTGGAGCTCTGTGTTGTTGTCATTGCAGAGACAGTCACAACACACAAAGTGACACGGTATTAAGTTTTCAGAAGGTTCTTGTTTATTATTATTATTATAAAAGACAGCATGCTGTCTTTTATACAGTTTTTACAAACCTTCTAATTGGTTAATAGCTTTCTTGTTCTATTGGTTAGTAAAAGGCATTCCACTTGTCTATCAAATCTATCTATTCTTGTATTGCTCACATATTATCTTCACTGATTCTCATGGGACAAATCCCTTGTTATTACAGGGATTATTATTATATTATTATCGTTTTTCACCCTCAGAACAGACTGTTGTGTTAAAGGAACTTATTTTTAAAACAGCTTCATGTGGGAACTTGCAAAGTGCTTGTTAGCTGCACTTAGAAGAAATGACAGGCCAGCTCTGGCTCTGTCCATGTGCTCCCTCCTGCACACCCAAATTTCCTTGTGCTCGTTCCAACACACAGAAATGCTTTGTTTGACCTTCCTGCCTCACAGTCTCCGTGTCATTGCCTTGATTTGAGAGAGAAAAGCCATGCAGTGCCTCCCTTTCCCTGCAGAGAGCCGTGTGCCCGAGGTGCCCAGCTCCCTGCACGTGCGGCCGCTGGTCACCAGCATCGTGGTGAGCTGGACCCCGCCCGAGAACCAGGACGTGGTGGTCAGGGGCTACGCCATCGGCTACGGCATCGGCAGCCCCCACGCCCAGACCATCAAGGTGGACTACAAACAGAGATACTACACCATTGAGAACCTGGGTGAGTGCAGGGGGTGGGAGCTGGGCCCCAGCACAGCCTCTCTCACTGCTCCTTCCATGGGAGCAGCAGCCCGAGTTCGCCCTGCTCCGTGCGGAGCCGCTGGAGAAGGAGGGACTGAAATGTCACCAGGATTCACTTTAAAGGGAAAATAAAGATTCAGCCCTCCACAGAGCTCTCTGTGGGAGGTTAAATACTCTGAAAGAGCAATATTGGGAATTCCATCAAATCAGAGGTTTGAGTCGTTTTGGCTTTGTTCTTTTAAATTGTTTTTCTCACTCTTGATTTGGCTGTGCTTAAAGGTAGATTTGCTGTAACTGTAGACTTGAGCTGTGGTGTCCCTGTGCAGGCAGGGGGTGGAATGAGATGGGCTTTAAGGTCCCTTCCAACCCAAACCAGGCTGGGATTCTGTGGCCATGAACAGAAGGTCTGTGTGGAGACTTTCTCAGTTCAAATCACACCTTGCAGTTCAAAATTAAAATACTGAACAAAGCAGGTGTGGAGAAGCAGAAACCAGGATTCATTGGTTGTGCTGATTTCTTTTCCCCCTTCAGATCCCAGCTCCCACTATGTGATAACCCTGAAAGCCTTCAACAACGTGGGGGAAGGGATCCCCCTGTATGAGAGCGCTGTGACCCGGCCCCACTCTGGTGAGTGCTGGGCTGGGCCTGGATGGGATGGGATGGAAGGGAAGGGTCCTGGCTGTCAGTTCATCCCGTGCTCTCTGTCCCTGTCACTGCTTGGCCTCGCACGTTCCCCATAAACCACCTAAATTGGGCTCATTTGTAAATTCCAAACTCACCTGACAACTACTAATGGATGTTCTCACTCCAAACGTTCCCCTTGCCTGAGCACAACCCATGTGGGTGCAGTTCTAAAGGCCCTCAGCTGGGGTTTGTGGTCTTGTTCACTGAGATGTTTGAACAGGATGCTTGTTTGCTTTGTGTCCCTCTGTTGTCACTCACACTAAGCAAAATCTAGGCTGCTTTTATTTTGGCCTTGTGATCCATAAAGAAAAGAGAAGTGTGCAGGTGAGCTGTTGCCATGCCATGGCTCGCTGGGCTCCCTCCCACCCAGGAATTTGGTGGAGGTGCAACACTTGGGGTTAGTTCTGGTGAGCTGGAATGCTGGAGATTCTCCAGAGGATGCTGGAATTGCAGTTTCACAGTCACTGCAAGTTGGTCTCTCACTCAGAGCCTTCCTTTGAAGGTGCCTTTTGAGGGGTCCCTGTGTGTTTGGGGATTTGCCCATCCAGAGCTCCAGCTCTGTGTCCTCCTTGTTGTTTTCTGGGAGAGGACTCAGTGGACACTCCAGGCAAATGAAGTTACAGTGACTGAATGTTTGGGGTTCCCAGGCCACAGTTGAGTGCCCTGGGCACTAATTAGAGCTATGCCAACAGGGATTTGTCATTTTACTGTTTGGAGGAGGGAGGACAATGCAAGAGTGATGTTATTGCCCAGTCTGATGTCACCTATTAACTCTGGCTTTTCTCTCTTTCTCTCCATTCCTCACCTTCCATCTCATTGCACTTCCCTGCATCCCCTCTTTTTTTTTTTTTTTGTTTTGGTTGACATTAAAAATGCCACCTCCTCCCTTTTTAATTATAAACCACGGCCTTTTCCCCACGGATTGCCCAGACACTTCCGAGGTTGATTTGTTTGTTATTAATGCTCCATACACTCCAGTGCCAGATCCGTCTCCCATGATGCCCCCGGTGGGAGTTCAGGCTTCCATCCTGAGCCATGACACCATCAGGATCACTTGGGCAGACAACTCCCTGCCCAAGAACCAGAAGATCACGGACGCGCGGTTCTACACCGTCCGCTGGAAAACCAACATCCCTGCCAACACCAAGTACAAGGTACTGAGTGCCTGGAGTGTCCCAGCCAGCAGGGTCAGGCTGACCTGGAACAGACTGGGCAGAGCTGGAGAGTAAAGCAGATGTTTATTGAAAGGCCTTTAGGATCTACCTTGGGCAGGACAAGAGCCTGGCCAGGGCTACACCCATGGTGGATCCAAACCAGTCACAAAATGGACCCAAAACGGTCACAGAATGGTCACAAAATGGACCCAAAATGGACACAAAACCGTCACAAAATGGACCCTAAATGGTCATAGAATGGACCCAAAATGGACCCCAAATGGTCAAAAAATGGACCTCAAATGGTCAAAAAATGGACCCAAAATGTTCCCAAAATGTTCCCAGAATGGTCACAAAACGGTCACAGAGTGGTCACAAAATGGTCACAGAATGGACCCAAAATGGTCACAAAATGTTCCCAAAATGGTCACAGAATGGACAAACACTCACGAGGTCTCTCACATTTATAAGTTTTGGTCCATTTGCACATTGGGGTTTAATTGTCCCATTCCAGCTGCAGGTTGTGAGGTCCCATCCTTCTTGTTCCTCCCTCCAGCCCACCCTTGTTTGTGCATTTGGGCTGAAAGTTGTCCTTGGTGTGCAGCAGGAGAAGGATTTGTTTTGTGTCCCTGCTGTGTGCAGGGCTGAGTGACACTGCCTGTGAGCTCAGAGCTGCACCCCTGGGCAGCACAGAATCTGAAATACATCAGAGCTAAAACTGAAGGCACCAAGGGGAAGGCCCAGCTCTGGGAATGCTGCTGGGCTCCTTGGAGGGGCAGGATTCTCCAGCTCTGCTCCCAGGGGAAGGCACAGCTGAGGGAATGCTGCCAGGATGGGCCTTGGAGCACCAGGGCTGCTCTGGGTCTGGTGGGAGCAGTTCTTTTGTGTCTCCTGTGGGAAGGAGCTGGAGCTGGGGTGGGAGTGGATGGAAGAGCTGCTTCGGGGAAGGAACAGAAACTTCCAGAGTTGTTCTGTTCTGTGGGCACAGTGACTGTTTGAGGCTTCCCCCTGCCCTGATCCCTGGCAGTGGGAGGTGTGGGCTCCCCTCTGGAGAGTCACTAAAGCATTCCAAGGGTGTCACTAAAGAATTCCAGGTATTCCAAGGTGATCTGAGCTCCTCAGGGAGCCATGCAGGAAAACAGATTTACCCCCGTGGGTTAAAGTTTCCTTTTAGAACCTTTTCAGTTCATGCAAAGCTGATAGTGAGCCTTTCCTTTGGGAGCTGACTGGCTTCAAAACACACAACAAAAACTTTATTATATCCTTGCCTTCCTCCGTTTTCACATGTTTTGATTTGGAGGCTGGATTTGGGGTTTGGTTTGGGGGTTGGTTGGATTTTTTTATTAATTTTCAGAGTTACCTGGAGGGCTCAAAGCTGCTGACTGCAAATTCCACATTTGTAACGAGACTCAGAGGAAATGGTTGTTAAAATACCCAGCCAGTGGAGCTCCCTTTATGCTCCTGCAGAGCCAGCTTGTTATAATACAGATCTTTTCTTTATTGAAATGAAAAGATGTAAATATGTGTGTATTCCTCCTCTAAAGGCAAGTTACTTCTGAGCCACATTCCTGAGCCATGTGCACAGGATGTCTCAGGAGTGGTTTAAATAAAGCTGCAGTTTCATTAGCTAATTGCTTAAAAGAATGAAATGAAATAGAAGATGGAATAAAATAGTAAATTTACTATTCCTGCTGTTCCAGTGCTGGTGGTCAGTGAACAAGTTTTACTGTGACCAAAACCAACATGGAATGATGGAATATAGTTTAAAACTACTCAAAATTGTAGAAAGGATTTGCCTGAAGGAGAGAAGTTTGAGGTGTTTGCTCAGATCACGTGTAACCTGTGGTGTGTGGAGAATCACATCCTGCTTTTCTTGCCTTGTTTCTGTTGGAAATGCTCCCCTGCAACTGTTGGATGTTTTTTGGGAGGTCATACCCCATGCAGGGAGTGCTGGGTCTCAGTCAGGCTGTGGTAACTTCCCTGCTTGTCTTGGCCCCTCTGCAGCTCCTGCTTGCTGCCTCCAGAGGCTTTGCAGTGTCCCCATTCCTGGGGACAGAAATCCTGGGTCACCTCTGACCAGCTCAGGGGGGGTTTCATTCTCCCCCTCATCCCTAAACTGGCTGTTGAGACCATTCACTGAGGTTTTCTGCCCCTGCCCTGTCACAAACTCCTGAGGAGCAGGCTGTGCTCCTGACACGAGTGTTTCCTCCCTCAGGAGCCTTGTTTTCCTCACTTTGTGCAGGATTGTGCCTGGAAACACAGGAACAGATGGGATGCAGCTCCTGTGCTTTGAGCTGTGTCTCTGCACTAACATGGAGCAGTTTTCCAAAGCTCTCTTGTTGGTGTGTGGGGTTGTCCTGCAGCTACCTGGGATCCCTCAGGGATCAAGGAAAATATTAAATTAATTGGATCTTTTAGGGCTTCTTTTAGATCTTCATAAAAGAGAAACAAATTGTTCAGGGTAATATTTATGGAGTTTATTTCTAGCTGAGCAGGGTTTGGTACCCTGGGATAGGCTGGGATCTTAAAAATAATAAAGTGCTGTTAAATTGTGGATCTGCCACTGCAGGGAGGCTCAGGTGTGTCATTTACACTCAGTGGGGTGCACAGGGAAACTAAAAGATTCAAAGCCAGAGATAGAAACCAGAACTTCCACCTGGAAAAGAAGCCCAGCTGCCACATCAAATAATACAAATATTGGAATGCTTAAATACTGCTGGGAATTCCAGCATCCCAGAGAGGGAAGAGCTTTTCTGGGGCAAGGCAGCTGGTAATGGCAGATGGGAGGGAAAATTCCTGCCTTGGACTTGTCATTGCATCCCTCCCAGTGAGGCCTCTGTTCCCTGCCTTCCCCAGGGAGCTGTGCCCATTCCAGCTGTGCCACAGCCCCTCAGTCCCACCCACTCCAGACTGCACTGAGTGTGTACCAAGGAGAAGCCTAAAGCCAGTGGAGGATTTAATTTGAATTCATTTTATGAGTCTTTGTTGTCTGGTCACAGACAGCAAAGCTCTGAGCACAAATCACTGCCATCCCTTGGATCACCATGTCCTGAACTTCCATCCCTTGTCAGAAAAAAGAAATAAATATTGGAGATCTCAGGGTTTGTCACTGCTGGAGCCTTCAGGAAAGGTGCCTTTACCTCGGCAGTAAATCAGCTGCACTCAGTGTTTTCTGGGGGCTGCTCCAGTTGTTGTATGGCCCTGTCAGATCCTGAAACAACTCTTTAATTCTGTGTTTACACCACTGCAGGTCAAGGTGAGCAATATCCATATCTGTAAATACAGCTTTCCTGCTTTTCCTTGGGCCTCCAGTGCATTCTGTTGGTGCTGAAGCCATTTAAAACAAACATCAGATCTTTATAAATGCTGAATTACAAATCCCACTGTAAGCCAGTAGTTTCCTTGTGTGATCCTAAATAACCATTTTTTCTGAAAAGAATCTACATCTTAGTAAAGTTTCATTCTCTTCAAGTCTCACAAGTGTATCTTCAGTTGATTGTTTGTTATATTTAAGGTTGTTGTGGAAATTCCAGCAGGAATCTGGGAGGCAGCTCCAGGTTCCAAGCAGGATTGTTCCTTGCTGTGCTTTTTGTTTTCCCCAGCCAGAGGAGTTAATGAAATGCTGTAAATGAACCCCCAGGTAAACAGGGGTTTAACCACTGCATCACAAGTGGGCCCTGCACCTTGTATTGTCTTTTCTTTAATTTCTAATTGACTGCTGTTAAGTGCTCCTGCTGATTGCAGCATTTCTAGTGGAGGATAAACGTTGATATTTGATTAATGAATTGGCACGACAGAGGAGAGCCAGAATTAATGAGTGTGGTGGTTCTGGAAATGCTGGGAACACGTGGGCTGGGGGAAATGCTGACCCTGGTTTCCCTTTCAGACTGCAAATGCCACCACTCTGAGCTACCTGGTGACGGGGCTGAAGCCAAACACCCTCTACGAGTTCTCAGTGATGGTGACCAAGGGCAGGAGATCCAGCACCTGGAGCATGACAGCCCATGGGACCACCTTTGAATTAGGTACTCTGGGATATTCCTAAAGAAACCTCCCCCTGCAATGGTTCTGCTCATTAACACTTGCTGAATAGTTCAGTCAGAAATTCTGATTAGAAAACAACAACACACTTCAAAATTGCAAGGGATGATTGCAGGGGAATTTACATCAAATTGCAGAGAAGTCATGAATAATGTACCACAGTTCATGGGCAGGGGAGAGGGAAGTCTCACAAAAAGCACATTAACAGCAAATACAAAGAAACCACTTCAGCAAATAATAATTAAAATTTGCTGTAAATGTGATGATAATTGTTACAGAGTGAGAAGGTGCATGAGGCAAATGAAGACAAAAAAGTCAGAGCAGGCATTAAGACCTCCAAATGAGCCCTAAATTCCTGTTCAGTGCAGAGGAGAGGAGGGTTTGGAGCTGCCAGGAAAAGCTCAGGCCCAGGGAGTGACTGTGAGGGCCCGGCCCTCTCCCCGACCTGCCCTCATTAGCTCTTCTTACCCTGCAGCGTTAAATGAACTTTGAGCAATTAAATTTACTGCTTATTATGCTTAGGGTTCTCTTTAGATGGACTGTGGAGGACAAGGAGCCCATCCAAATGAGCCCAGAGTTCTCCTCCTAAATTAAAATACAGCCAAAAAATCCAACATGCAAACAATTAGTGAGATTTTCCAGATATTCTGTCAGAGAAATTCTATAATTTCTGCTTAAGAAAAAGCAAACCCAGGATAAATCTGAACTCTCTGAACTTACTCTGAAGTCCCAGTGAGCTTCAGTTGCTTTTGAAAACATTGTCATGGTTTTGGGTGGGAATTCCATGATGTGGGGCCAGCTCTGGGCTGGGGCTCCTTTCCCAGCCCACATTAAACACTCCATTTGGTGTTTCTGCTGACACACGTTCAATCCTCAGCCATAACTCTGCTCTGAGTGCAGGCACTGTAAAAGCTGCACAAATAAAGGGTTTTTAAAAAGAGAATTTGACACAGAGCCCCTGAGCAAGGGCACAGTGCAGGAGGGCTCAGTGCATTTAAATAGAAGGGTCAGGTTGAAGTGGTTGTGAGGAGTATTTTCCAATATGACCCAAAACTGGGGAGCTAAGGAGAAAATTTAAAATAGAGATAATTTTTAAAAAGGCTAAAGATACTTTCTCATAACAGATCTTGTGATTTATAACACTGGCCAAATTCCTGAGTGAGTGGCTCATTATTTTGGGATACTCTTGAGAGGTTGTGTAGGACTTGTTCCTAAAAGGAAAATAGGGAATTCTGGGCTCTGTGTTGCATTCCTAATCTCCTGTGGGCTACTCTTGATTTTCTATTTTTGTTTCCTCTGAATCCTGTTTTTACATATTAGGGGCAATAGTTACAAAAACTTCTGGGTTTTGGCTGTCCCTGGTTTCCAGCTCTTCATCACAGGGATAATTGGTGGCCATCCCAGAGGATCTGTGGGTGGATTTCTAATAGATCACGTCCATAAAGCTCTGGAAATGCAGGCAGTTCAGTGGTCCTGTGCTTGTATTAAATACCCAAGGTGGATTTGCCCCCTCAGGAGCCTCCTGGATTTCAGGAGGTGGCACTGCAGGGATGGTCAATGCCCTCTGCAGGCTCCAGTTCACAGCAAGGATTCCCCTTTTCTGCTGCAGCAATTTGTGCTGTTTCCTGAATTTTTGTCAGGAGAGGCTGATGGGAGAAGGAAAACTCTCCCCTCCTTTCTTCCCTCAGTGCTGCTCTCTGGCAACCCAAGAAAAAAGGTTTGCCAGTGGTGTTTAGCAAATATTTCTGCATTTGAAACACCTCTGAGGTGCAGATGCCTTCCAGATTACAAATCATTCCTCAGGATGTCACTCAGCCATGCCAGATTTGCCCAGAGATTGTTCCCAGAGCAGCTGTGGCTGCCCCTGGATCCCTGGCAGTGTCCCAGGGCAGGTTGGAGCACCCTGGGACAGTGGGAGGTGTCCCTGCCCATGGCAGGGGTGGCACTGGATGGGCTTTGAGGTCCATTCCCATTCCAGGCTGGGATCATTCTAGGTGGATTCACTTTGCTGATTGGGATTTAAGTGGCAAATGGGCACTTCTGAGTCTGACTACCACCCTAAACCTGGAAACAGGGAGATACTTCAGGTGTCTGCCTATATAGAATGGATCTTTTACAAGTTTGTGGGATTTTTCTGGTGACTGAAGAAATTCAGATGAGAAGTCACTGGCCCCAGTTTTTGGAGGATGCTCAGTCATGGCTCACATCTGGTGCCAGGAGTGCTCTGGTGTTGCAATAGGATGTGAAATAAAGATGTTTGACTTTAGTCAGAAGGCAGCAGAAATGAGAATGTTTTATTTATTTAGTATTGTTCTTATTTATTTATTTATTTAATATTTATTTATTATTATTATAAGACAACTTATTTAGTCCTTTTATAACATGTTGTGCTAAGAAGGCACGTTACTGGTCTGTAGGACTGACACTTTTTCTATTGGCTGAGGAACAGGAGTAGCAAACAACACCTGTTGTTATGGCAAAGGAATATTGTTGACACAAGGTTGTTTTGGGGAAAAGAAAAACTGTTGAAAAGCTTTTCTTGGGAAGAGCTCAGCAATTTTCAGGTTCAGAAAATATTGGGTTTACATTCTGGAAAGAGGGAACTCCTTATGGGATGGAGGCACTGACACTGCATGGCACTGGCCAGTGAGGGGGTAAATCAGTGAGACCCTGCAGGAGGGGGGATTTATAAAAGTAAAGAGAATAACCCAAATATTCCACATCTGATGAGGCTCCTGACTTCAGGTGAGAAGTCACTGTGAGAAGTCACAAGTTTTTGGAGGATGCTGTCATGGATCACATCTGGTGCCAGGAGTTCTCTGACGTCACAATAGGACACAAAATAAAGGTGTTTGACTTTAGTCAGAAGACAGTAGAAATGAGAAGTTTTTATTTACAAGCAGCCTGAGGTGGGTGGCTGCTCCTGTGTGTGCCAGAGCAGAGCTGACACTGTGTTTGTGTTGCAGTGCCCACCTCTCCCCCCAAGGACGTGACCGTGGTGAGCAAGGAGGGCAAACCGCGCACCATCATCGTCAACTGGCAGCCGCCCTCCGAGGCCAACGGCAAGATCACAGGTGGGCACAGGGACCCTCTGGGGCTGCCCAGCTCTGCAGGGGCTCAGCTTCTTCATTTCCTCCTGAACCTCATCACAATGTAGTCAGATCTAAGCTAACTGCAGTAGGAAATGGAAATGGAACAGAAATCCAGTTGAAAGTTTAAATACCTCCATAATCTTTGTTTGTGCTGGTCTAAGAGCAGGTCTCCAGCAATTATCCCCAGTGCCTCTGGCCTGTCAGAGGTTTATTTAGGAGAAGCCATCCCAGTGCTCTTTGTCATCTTTGTGGCATTTTTGTGTCACACAACAGACTTCAGAGCAGCTTCTTGTTCCCCTGACAGAACCCTTAGGAGTAAACTGTTATTTGCCCTTAACTGCATCACTGCCACATGGGATAAATCACTTTTCAGAAAGTAATAATTACTGATTCCCTTCTATAATTTCTGTTCAGATTCCCATTTGGAAGGGCTTTCTGAAATAATCCACTTCAATTTTAATTTGTTTCAAGCTGAAATCAGATTTTAATGGTGTGTTGTTTGCAGTGTCTGGTTTTGGGTCTGAGCTCAGAATTAGCCATGGTGCAGAATCAAACCTGGGACACCACCTGGTTGGGCAGGAGACTAAAACTGATTAAATCACTGGGAAAAGGCAACAAAATGTTTCCTCTCCATGGGAAAGGAGGATTGACTGGAGACACAGGAGCCGTCAGACGGATTTGGCTGCCAGTGAGGGGCACAAATGTCTCACACTGGGGCACACTCAAGGGAGGGGAGACAACTACAGAGAGCAGCATTTACCTGCACAGGGCTGGCAAAATTCTCCCATTGTCCAGCTCCAAAATCCCCTGGCAGTGCCCTTGGAACAGAACTGTTCAGTATTTATCAGCTTTGCACAAGCAGCAGTTAACAGCTTAAAATGAAATAAAATGGTGATTCAGGGCTAAGCCTGAGTGCAGCAGGAACCAGTTCCCTGTTCCCAGAGCCCATCTCCAGTTCCCATTTCCCATCTACAGCTCCCTGTTCCCAGATCCCATCTCCAGTTCCCCTTTCCCAGAGCCCATCTCCAGTTCCCCTTTCCCATTTCCCATCTCCAGTTCCCCTTTCCCAGTTCCCATCTCCAGCTTCTCTTTCCCAGTTCCCATCTACAGCTCCCTGTTCCCAGTTCCCATCTCCAGTTCCCCTTTCCCAGTTCCCATCTCCAGCTCCCTTTTCCAGAGCTCTCCTTTCCCAGTTCCCAAGCAGTTTTTGGGATGTGGGGCCCGAGTGCCCTCTGGTGGGAACAGCCCCATCAGCCGAGGGCCTGGCACTAATTAATCACTCATTAACTCACTCTGTGCTGTCAGTGATGCCAGAATTCCAACGGGTGATGTCATTCCATGGCTCCCTGTCCGTGGAATGCTGGGCCAGGCTGGGTCCCACATGCTTGGGCATCGTTAGAGCTGCTGACTAATTAGAACACTCTGAAATTAATTCTGTACTTGTGCCTCTGGACTGTTAAAATGCTTTTAGCATCACTTCATATATATATATAGAGAGAGAGAGTGTGAGAGAGAGACAGATATTCATATATATATAATATATGGACAGGTATTCATATATATATAGATATATTACAGATATAGAGATATAGATATACAACAGATATATAGATAACAGATATGGTTATATCTGTTTATATAACTATATACAGTTATATAAAATTTTGTATTTATCTATCTGTTACATGTAAAATAAATACTTGAATCTATATATAGATATAAATAGTGATACAAATATATAAATAATATATGAAGATACATAATGTATATTGTTATATACAATATGTATTAAATACAGATTGTTTATTTCTATGTGTATATAAATATATAGAGGTTCAAGTATTTATTTTATGCTGCTCTGTGTTTCTTGTATAAAAAAGCTACAAAGCTTTTACTGCATAATGGTTGGTGATTTCACTGTATTTTATTAACAGAACATAAACTCTGCCCATACCTCTTTATTCTGGGATGTGCAGGGCAGCCTCAGTTCTCCTCAGATTTTTGTTGCCTTTGTTAATACACTGAAAAACAATGAAATAATTGTAAACACCTTATAAACATATTATAAATAATTATAAACAAATTGTTTCTCTGTGCATGAGAATGTTTTGTTGTAATTTAAATAATATCATATTAATTCTTTGAGGATGTTTTGATAATGACAGCTTTACATTATTTTACTTTATTTGGTCTATAAACAGGCAAAGGGATGGAAATAGCAATCTGTCCACGTTCAGGGAATGGTGATCAGAAATAATCTCAATATTTTGATCAGTTCAGAGGGAGGATGGGAGGGCTGGCTGATGTTTGACTGTGTTTGCCAAAGTCAGAGCACACTTGGGAAGCCCCTGGCAAAGAGAACATCTCCTGTGAGCTGCTGTGGCAGCAAACAGAACATCTCCCTGTCCCTTCCTGTCCCTTCCTGGCTGGAATTCTCTCTTTTCCTTGCCCAGGGTACATCATCTACTACAGCACAGACGTCAACGCCGAGATCCACGACTGGGTGATCGAGCCCGTGGTGGGGAACAGGCTCACACACCAGATCCAGGAGCTCACCCTGGACACCCCCTACTTCTTCAAGATCCAGGCCAGGAACTCCAAGGGCATGGGGCCCATGTCTGAGGCCGTGCAGTTCCGCACCCCCAAAGGTAGCCCCTGCAGCCCCGGGCTCTGCCCCTGCCACAGGCACCCCTGGGCTGGGCAGGGACCTTCTCCATGGGCTGGGGATGGCCTGCAGTGACCCCCTGGGGCTGCAGCTCAGCTCTTGGGTTGTTCCACACAGCCTGGGGACCTTTAGTTCACTGCCTGTTCCACACTGCCTGGGGACCTTTATTCCATTGCCTGTTCCACACAGCCTGGGGACCTTTATTCCATTGCCTGTTCCACACTGCCTGGGGACCTTTATTTCCATTGTTACAAACCCTGTGTGTCACCTCTCCTCCTGGGAATGGGGTGGTGCACTGGGAGCTCATTAGGTAACAGGCCCCCTAAAGTCAGGAACTGATGGTGATGGGCAAGTAGTAAAGAGTGAAATGGGACAGAGCTTGGGAAAAATAAAATTCTCAGTTTATTGTCATAGAATCCTATCACAGAATTGGGTTGGGAGGGACATTTCAGCCCATCTGTGGGTGTCCCTACACCTCCACCAGCCCAGGTTGCTCCAAGCCCTGTCCAGCCTGGCCTTGGACACTTCTCCACGTGAGTTTTAGCGCTGAGAATCAAGAGCTGTGCCCTGTGCTGTGGGGAACTTGGAATTCTGTCTCACTCCTTCAAGCCTTGTGATGTGTCTCTTGTTTTTTCCTCCCTGTGCTTGCCCCACTAAGCTGAGTCCTCAGATAAAATGCCCAATGACCAAGGTAAATGAACAGCCACATTTCTCTTCTCTCCATCCCTCACTGTTCTGCTTTGCTGTCCATGTGCTGTGACATTTTTTAAGTGGAACAGGATCCTGCTGCTCCAGCTGGGGAGGGGTGAATTCCTGCTGTGCTGACAGAGCTGGAAATCCTGGGTGTGGGTGGGAGAGTGTAAAGGGATTTCTGTAGAGGTGTCCCTGAAGGGCCAGGGGGCTGTGCCAGCCCTGAATCCTTCTGGGGATTGGCTTTGGAGCCAGTGGTGCCCATCCAGCCCCTGCCCACACACGAGGGGGTGGGAGATCAAAGGGATTCTGCTCAGCACAAGTGCTACTTGTGAGGATTCATTCCATAATAAAGGCAGGGAAGCCCTGGGAATCTCTGTGCAGGAGAAATTCTGCCTGTCAGCTCATTTGGAGCCCAGACTCTCCTGAGGAGCCCAGCACTGGCTCCTAAAAGCCTTAAGGTTTTAAAATGTTTGCTTGAAAAATGGGAGCTTTGAGCTTCCTCCATCGAATTAGAAGGTGGATGTCCCAGGGCACTTCTTGCTTTCTTCCAAATAACCTCCAAGCCCCATAAAAAGGGGGAGAATTAGTCTGAAGGGATGAGTTAAAAAGGCCATTGGCAAACAGCTTAGACATGCAATTAAAGAGATCCTAAAGGGGCTCTGAGGGAGCTGCTCCTCACTTGGCTCCTCAGCTTGGTACTTGGAGTAATTTATTAAATGTGCTGTTACTCTGTGCCAGGTTATGGTGGTAGCAGGGGCAGTCAGGGAGGGAATTGATCCCCTCCCTGTGTGCTGGAGGTGGGGCTGACCTTTGGGCTGTCTGGGGGGCAGATGTTCCAGTGTCACTGTGCTGCTCACCTGCAGCAGGAGGGAATCAGGGAAGGTTACAGGATTTTAGGGGAAAGTTGCTGTTTTCTCCCTGTTCCAACCCCATTCCAGCCAGTGTTACATCCTAAAGTAACACCTTCTCCTAATCATGATCAATTTTTATCACCTCCTATTATTTATAAATCATCAAAGCCAAGAGTTTTGTCTGAGAATTCCTACAAGGACACTGGGAAAGCTGAAATCATGGCAGTAGCTGAAATGTGGGAAAGGGGAAGGCAGGAGAGGAGCTGAGGAGCTGCCCTGTGGCAGCATCACTGCACTGCCAGAACCTGCAGGAAAGAGCCAGGCTGGGAGCTGGGAGCAAAACCAAATGGGATTTATGCTCTGCCCTCAAGAATTCTGTCCTTTTCTCTCTTTGCTGCTTTAATGTTTTCCTTCTGAGCTCAGCACACGATTCTGTTTGCCCACACCCTGCTGGAGCACAGAGCTGGCTCAGACCTCAGGGCTGCTGCTGTCAGGCTTCAGGTGGTTGCACTGGCCTCGTCCTAAAGCAAAGATGAAGGTCTCTGATGGAGGAAACCCACAGTTAAAATGTTCTGTCTGGATCTGTTGTAGCATAGAGGGTCACAGGCTGAATGAAAAACAATTCCAGCAAATTGTTCCTTGAAATAGGTGGCACTGTGTAAGGGAGAGAGGGCTCCTTGGAATTGATTTAAAGGTTTAAACTGTTGCTCTCTGGGTTTAAGAATTGGATCCTGAGAAGCACCTTGGTTAGGTACCTGAATTTCATCTTAAATTCCTCAGGGGTTCCATGAGGATCACTGTGCATTGTCCCTCTCTGACTTACCCTGATTTGGTGTCCCTTGCTGACCTCAGGGCAGTTATTCCCTCCTCTTCCATGCTGTTATTCAGGAGCTGCACTTGGCCAAGCACAGGTCCTTGCAGAGCTCACTGGAAGCAGTCCTCGTGAATAATTCTCATTCTTATCAGTTAATTTGTTGTTAATCCTGTTAATAGGCTCCACATGTTCTTTTTATGGTGCTATTTTAACAAAGCATTGCACAGCACTCTGTCAGACATTTCCTGGAGGCCTAAATGCAGTATATTTTATATATCTCTCATTATATATCTGCATAGTTACTGTTACCAGCCACGTTTATGGGCTGACATTCAGCTTTGTGAAAAGACCTGTTTTCCATAAACCAGAGAGATGGATGTGAAGTGTGTGCCAGCTCCTCTCCATCATCTCACCTGCATTAGGGTGCTACACTAGAAGTGCTCAGGGTGTCTGATTGCCCTCTCAAATCTTGCTGGTTCTTCTTGTTCTCCCTCTCTTCTCTGCCTGGAGCAGCTCCTCAGCACCAGGCTCAGGGATTCTGAGTCCATCTGGGATGTTCCCCCCTTTCCAGGACAGGTTCAATGGGCAGACAGACACAAATCTATCACACAGAAACTGTGTCAGAGGCTGTTCTGGTCTGTCTCTGCTGCTGCAGGATTATTGATCCCCAAAAAGGGAACCTGGTGCTGTGTCCCCTCCATCCTGGCAGGTCCCATTTATCCTGCAGTGTTTCCTTCCCTTCACTGCAGGCTCCAGCTCCTCCCTGCACGCACAGAACCTTCTCCTTATTCCCCTCCCCAGGTTTAGTCCCTGCCCCTGCCCCTGTCCCTGCCTGCTTTTGCCATTTATCTTTATTTCAGTTCCCAGGCTCTCACTTGGGTTCAGTTTCCATTCGTTACACATCCTTTAACACTTCATACTTCTTGATTAAAGGGGATTTTTAATGGAAAAAAAATCCTTCTCCTGACTGGGAAACTGTCACACTGCCTGACTTTTTGGAGGGTTTATTTTTGTAGAACAGTGTGAAAATGTGTAAAATATTCTGGATTCCTGTAACCAGAGGAATACTGTTCTTTGCACCATTGCTGAATGTTTCCATTGCTCTTAGTGTTTTTGTCATTCATTTTGCATTTTAATGAAAACAGAGTGGAAGGACCAGGTTTGGATGTAACTGGTTTATTGTTCCCTCAGGTTTCAGCAAAACTATTTTTGTGGTGCTTTGGTGTCACTTGTGATGTGCAGGAGGGAACAGGGAGGAGCTAAAAGCAAGTTTTTATGGATAGGCAGAGCCTTAATATTACATTTACTGTGCTTGGGATCCTCCACCCATTTCCAGTCTCCCCCAGCTGCTGGAATTGGGTGTTAGACAATGACACCTGGAGAATTCCTGTTTCAGGGTGATGAATTCTCAGTACAAGTATAGCAAAACCATTGCCTCAACATGTACCTGTGCCTTACTGCAAATGGGCTTTATTAGCATTTTTAAGTGAAATTAGGAGAGGCTCCTGAGCTTAATTAGGAAAATAATAACTGGGAAACTGTTAAAGAGCTCCTTTGGAGAAGTGGCTCTTTCCTTGGAGAAGCAGGTGCTGTGCAAAGCCAAATGGTGTTGTAGGGACAGAAAAGAGGGGAAAAGCTGCTCCTGGGGGCTCGGGGAGGTTCTCAAGAAGGACTCAGAGATGCTGAATTGTGTCTGTGTGTGTAAAATCCCATTGTGTGTAAAATCCCACTGTGTCCAACCTTTCCAGCCTCGGGATCTGCAGGGAAGGGGAGTCGCCCCATGGACTTGGGCCCAGACTACAAACCCCCACTGGGAGGTGAGTGTGGGGCAGAGCTTCTCCTTGGTTCCCCCTGGGAATGTTCCAGCAGCGTTTCCAGAGGTGTCCCTGCTGCTGCTGAGCTCCTGTGGCATCTCCATAACCAGAGCTGCTCCCAGCATGGTGTGAAATCAACTCTGTAGGAACAGATGAGGAAGGAAAAGCCTCCTGTGCTCCTTCTCCTGGTCAGTGCTGAGTGTTGGGATTTCCTGTCCTCAGGGAATGCTCCCTGCTGTGGGATAAAGGGTTTTCTTTGGAGCCAAGTGACCCCTGGGGGCTCCTGATCCAACTCCAGTGCTTGGTGGCCCCAAGGGGAGCCTGTGGTGCTGCAGGTTTGGCAGCATCCCAGAGTGACTCTGCTGAGAGTGGGGAGGTTTTTGTGATGATTGAGTAGGCTGCACTTAAATTGTGACAGACCTGGTAGGAAATGGATCTGTAAATCAACTTCCAGATGAACAGTTGTACAGAAACAGTTGGCAAATGCCAAAGAAACAAACATTTCTCATGAGATCCATCCCCCCCTGCTGACGTGCAGGATTCCAGGTGGCTTTGATGGGCACTGCTTGCTTTTCCTGTGTAATCAATGAGCCTTTTCTCCTGTCCCCAACCCTCCCAGGCAGTAACAGTCCCCATGGCAGCCCCACATCCCCCCTGGACAGCAACATGCTGCTGGTGATCATCGTGTCCGTGGGCGTCATCACCATCGTCATCGTCGTCATCGTCGCCGTCTTCTGCACCCGCCGCACCACGTCCCACCAGAAAAAGTAACAGGGCTGGGGCTGGGCCCAGGGAATCCTGTTCTTTCATTCCCCATGCTGCTTCAGGGTTTATTCCTTGTCAGTCCTGCAGCCTGTGGGTGCTGCTGCAGGCCTGGTTCTCCTGTCATTGTCCCAGAGTTCGCAGCCCATCATCAGGTCACGCACAGATCAGGGCAGTGCTTCCAGGTGTGCCTGTATTTGTCCCCACCCCGAGGAGAAATTGTCATTTACAGGTTCCCAAACTGGAGCCAATCTGTGTGTTGGGAGCTCAAGAGCTCAGGCAGCTCCTCACTCCTGCATGGCTGGGCTCAGTGCAGGAGCTGTGCTTGACATGATCCAGGTTCTAGTAGGATCACTGGAGTGGAATATGAATGTGGGGCTGGATTCCTTAGAAAAGTGCTCCAAAATCCTGGTGTTTGTATCTGAATCCTTCCCTCAGAGCATCTGCATTAATGCTGCAGCAGTGGTTCTTCCACTTAGGGGCTCCTCCTGCAGGGTCTCTCTGCGTGTTCTTTGAAAGACCAGAGCTGTATTTGAAGTTTGAAGGATGCTGTTCTGCAAACCAGATTTTTAAGGAAGTGATGAAAAGCCAGGCTTGGATAATGTGGAGGTGCTGTGCTGGAGCAGGAGCAACCCTGCAGAAGTGCAGCAGAGGGAGCAGGGATGGAGGAGATGAGCAGAGCCCTGCAGAAGTGCAGCAGAGGGAGCAGGGATGGAGGAGATGAGGAGAGCCCTGCAGAAGTGCAGCAGAGGGAGCAGGGATGGAGGAGCTGGCCCTGGCACACCTGGCAGCTGGGGCAGGGCAGCAGGGATGGGCCAGTGCCAGGAGAAGTGTTTGATTTTCAAGGCAGAAGTAACCCTGTGAAATCTCAATTTCTGAGTGCCCTCAGGCAGGGAATAACCTGATGCCTGTCACTCATCAGCTCCAGTGGGAACAGGATTTGGGAGTCACCCCTGCCAGAGATGACATTTACCAATGTCTGATCCATCCCCAGGAGCTCTGCTCCCAAAGGGACCCTCCTCCAGCTTTGCCATGGCCCAGAGTGAGAAGTCAGCTTGAAGGGAGGTCTGAAATCTACATTTTGCTTTTCCAAAATTCTGCCATCCCAAATCTCTGCCTCCCCATGGTTTGCTGCTGCTGCTCAGCACGATGGGAGCCTCCCCAGTGGGCTGTGTCCATCCTGAGTGGGGCTGGAAGGAACATTCCTGTCATTAATCCTGTGTTCCCATCCTCTTGGCATAACTGGCTGGCTGCACCTCCTTCTCCAGCTGCTGCTGGAGCCTGGTGAGCCCAGGACATGGGCACAGCATTGCAATGTTCTCTCAAAAACCAGAATTTCTGCAAACTTCATTCTTGCTAATGAAGGCTGGGCTGCAGAGCCAGGGCTGCACACGGGGGACCATCAGAGAGAAATTCCAGAGTTCAGGATGTGCTTTGAGGTGTCAGTGGGGCTTGTGTGCAAAATTCAAAGCTCCCTGCCCAGTGGGAAAGTTGTGCCCAGCTGGCTGCAGGAGCTGAGGGAAATGCCAGGGAAAAGTTTCCTTTTCCAACAAGTGCAAACATCTCCTTTGCTTCCCTTCCCAGGAAACGAGCCGCCTGCAAATCCGTGAACGGCTCCCACAAGTACAAGGGCAACTCCAAAGATGTGAAACCTCCAGACCTTTGGATCCACCACGAGAGGCTGGAGCTCAAACCCATTGATAAATCCCCAGATCCCAACCCCATCATGACAGACACCCCCATCCCTCGCAACTCCCAGGACATCACCCCGGTGGACAATTCCATGGACAGCAACATCCATCAGAGGAGGAATTCCTACAGAGGTGGGAGGCCAGCAGCAGTGAAATACATTTTACTGTGCCTGGGGAAATCACTGGATTGAGAGATGATTAAGTCACTCTTTTCTGTTCTTATTTTCCAAGTAGTGAATTGGGTTTGTTGCTGGTTTCTAAGGCTCTGAAATGGTTGGATCACATGTTTTAGTGAGGAAATGGAGCATCCAAGAGTGCTGGCATGACTTGCTCTTGGTAAATACTGGTTAGTAATGGGAAGATCATCTCACTTCATATTAAAGCACTGGAGTTGGATTTGTTTCTGGCCTTTCAGCCCAGAGCTGAACCACTGCCGGAAGTTTGCACTGGGGCCTGGAGAGTTCCTGCAGTTCCCAAAAATCCTCACCCTCACTGTCTTCTCCCACCTTCCAGCAAAGGGAGAAAGGGCTGTTGCTGTCACTGGTGACTGCAGGACCTGCCTGGGAGCAGGAATAGAGGGAGGAGTGTTGGGATGCTGCTGTGGCTGCAGAGGAATAATGCTGCTGTTTCCCCTCAGGACACGAGTCAGAGGACAGCATGTCCACGCTGGCAGGGAGGAGGGGCATGAGGCCCAAGATGATGATGCCTTTTGACTCTCAGCCTCCTCAGCGTAAGTGCACCCCCCTTCCTGCTGGAGCCACCCCCTGCTCCCAGGAAATCCCGTCCTGGGCAGCAGGAGCAGCTCAGGGGAGGCTCCTGGGCCCCTCCTGTGGGCAGAGAGAGGCCACGTTAGCAGGGGCTGTGCTGGGCTGAGGGCAGGAGCATGTCCAGCTCTGTCTGTCCTGCTCTGGGGCTGTCCCTGTGGGCCTGGCTGCTTCTTGCAGTCATTCCCTTGGGACTCTGCCAGTGTCCAGCTGTTCCACAGGAGCTGGAGAGAGCTGGAATGTCAGTCAGGTTCCCCACTGTTGGTTTTCCCCTCCCAGCCCAAGCCCCTTTATCTCTGCAGCTGCTGCTCTCTGAGCCTTCTCTGACTTTACTCCGAGTTCCTTGAGACCTCTTTGCCCTGGGATCCTTCTCTGAAACCAGAATTACCATTTTTAGGAAATATTTTAGAAATTAAACAATATATCTGGAGTCTTCAAATGACTCCAAGATGAACCTGTGAAGAGCCAGACTGAAACCCTGTGTGAGAACACCAGTGAGAAGCTGGGCAGTGAGTGCAGGGGCAGAACTGGGAGGTAAAATCACACCAAGCTCACCTGGGCAGAGCTTTAGACTTCCCTGAGCTCTGTGACTGTGTTCCACCTGTAGCCAGGTGCCTGCTGCCACAACCCCTCTATTTTATGGAATTATTTCAGAGTACTCCATTACATTTCCACTTTCTTTTTGCTTCAGTTAAAAACTGAACTGAGGACTTGGCGTTCTTGATCTCTGCCTGCTTTTTCCAGTGTCCTGATTGCTCAGTTGTGCTCAGTTTTCTTGTTCTACAACCTTTTTCCAAGAGTAGCATCTGGTTCCTTGGTTTTACACTAAGCAGTCTGATCTCCTTGTTGCCTCTCCATGTGTGAGGAGGGAGCAGCGGATGCAGTTTTACACTAAATTCCTGTGTCAGACACGGGTGTGTGACAGATGTCTGTCCCATGCCAGGCTCTGGACAAGCCTGGCAGCTTCCCCCTCTCCCTCAGCTCCTGGGGGCCCAGAGCAGGCCCAGGCCCTGCTGGTGCCTTGGGCTGGAGCTTGGCTTTGAGGGACTCTCTCCCTGTTTGTGAGAGCCTCAGGGGCCCCCAGGCTCTGGTTTCTGGCAGTGGAAACTTCAGTGTGGGCTCTGCAGGGACCCTGTACGTGGGGTCTTTTCCCAGTGAGCCCCACCAGGACCATCCCACGTGTCCAGCTCTGGGCCTGCACAACCTCCCATGGCTTTCTTCCACCCCCTGGAGCCTTCAGATGGAGTTATTAATGACCTCCTGAGTACTGAACGATGATCATTCACTGTGCCAGTTCAGTCTGATCTGCAGTAATGGTGTGTACCTAGTGATGTCCTGCTTTGCCTCCTGGGATACAGAAATTCCAGGGGTACTGGGAAGCAAAGGGCTGTTTATTGTTTAACACACCTCATTTCCTCTTTATCAATGTACTACATAAGGAAACAGATCTGAATTCCCTTTATTCTTCTTCTGAACTTTTCCTTGGAATCAAGCAGTGCATTAAGAGCTGCAGGCACAGTTTTTGGAGTTGTAATAGGGTGATTTTTTTGTCCTAAGCATATTTGAGGTGTGATAACCCAGGGGTTTGAGCTGGGTTGTAAATCAGCCGAGGGTCTGGCTCCCTGCTGGAGAAGGGAGCAGGGAGGGGAGTCCCCAGGCTGTCCTCTGTGTGTGTGTGTGTGTGTGTTAAGTGTTTCTCTGTCTTGTGTTCATCCACAGCTGTGATTAGTGCTCATCCCATCCATTCCCTCGACCCCCCTCACCACCATTTCCACTCCGGCAGCCTCGCCTCTCCAACCCGCAGCTTCCTGCAGCACCAGCTCAGCCCGTGGCCCCTGGGCTCTGCCATGTCCCATTCGGACAGGGCCGACTCCTCAGGTGAGACAACACCCCTCAGGGAGGTGCAGCAGACAGGGGAAACTCCTGCAAATCACAGCCTGCAGCTGGCTCAGTCTCCTCTCTGGGCTTCCGTGAGGGATGGGCTGGGTTTTGCTGGGTAGTTGGATATTGATCCTTGACATCCGTGGTGGTGTCCTTGGGAAAGGGGATTTTCATGTTTTATACACAGCTCCAAACAGGGATTCCTCCTGCTAAAGCCTCTGGCCCTGGAGTCTGAAACATCAGGTTAACTCTGAGCTGCTTCATGGCATAACTTTTCCCCTAATTAATACAGTCTGAAACCAACAGGGAAGGAAAGTCCAGGCCTGGCTGCTGACAATGGGGGCACACAGAGAATGGGGGTGATTTCCATGCAGCCCTTTCAGGCTTGGTCAGAATCATTTGCAGTGGTTTTAGAGAGCACTGAAGTCTCCAGTGCTGTGACAAATTCCAAAGCAATGGTATTGGTAAATGTGCACAGGGGTAATGTAGTGGGATGAAGCCAACTCAGAGCTTCTCTGCTTTAAGGTCAACATGTGAAGGTGTCACAGCCAAAAGTGTTTCCTTATGAAAACAGTTCCTGAGGCTGCAAGGTCCATTCCAGCCCTGACCATTCCATGAGTCCCACTAAATGGATTTCAAGTGTGGCTCCTCTGTGACCACCCCAGTGCTGTGTGTGCTTGAAGAGTTCCTGGTTAAAAATGCCAGTCCTTTGGTACTCTGGGCTCAAAGGAGGCTGCAGTTTGTGTTCTGTGCTGTTTGTGTGAGGACGGGAACATGGAGCTGTTGCAGTGCCAGAGTGTTGATGTGTTGCTGTTGCTGGAGAGGTGGGATCACTCAGCTCTCAGCTCATTCAGTTCATTCCCTGGGAGGAGGAACTGTGTCCCTGATACAATCTGACACGAGGCCAGCCTGGAATGAGCCTCACCAAGGTGGATCAATCTCTCAGGGTGTCCAGCACTTCTCAGAACAGCTTAGAATAACTCTGAGATGGCTCCTTGGGTGTGTTTTGTGAAGCAAAAGGTTTTGATAAAAGAAAATAACAAATGATACAAAAACAAAACAAAAGCCTTGCACAGGTGCAGGGAAGCCCTTACACCTGGGCTATGACACCCCAAAAAGCCCTGAGCACTTCTGTGCTCTTTCTCATTGTACTTAATGTTTTAGGAGGGCTTTTGGTTTGCTGCCCAATAGAAACAGCTCCAGGTTTTGAGAAACATCCCAAAGCTCCAACCGGTGCCCCTGTGCTGGCACTGGGCCAGTTATGGTTAGCGAGGGGAAAGTTCTGGTGCTGCTTCCTTAAAAGTCAAGGGTAAAACTGAAACCCTTTTCCTTATTTGGAAACATCCACTTGGGTGTGAGGATGCACTGCAACATGTCCCTGTGTCCCTGCAGCCCGTTCCATCGGGAATAAGCCGGGTGCTCTGTGTGTGTGTTGGGCTGTGTCCCCCAGGCCGTTCCAGGCAGGAATAACCCCGG
Source organism: Argya squamiceps (assembly GCA_037834095.1). Taxonomy (NCBI): domain Eukaryota; kingdom Metazoa; phylum Chordata; class Aves; order Passeriformes; family Leiothrichidae; genus Argya; species Argya squamiceps. The sequence goes on from JBBMKD010000022.1 coordinate 18,454,623, forward strand.
GGCTGTGTGTGTGTGTTGAGCTGTGTCCCTGCAGGCAGTTCCAGTCAGGAATAACCTCGATGCTCTGTGTGTGTTGAGCTGTGTCCCTGGAACCTGTTCCAGTCAGGAATAACCCCTAGTGGGGGCTGTGTGTGTTGAGCTGTGTCCCTGCAGCCCGTTCCAGTCAGGAATAACCCCGATGGGGGCTCTGTGTGTGCTGGGCTGTGTCCCCCAGCCCGTTCCAGGCAGGAATAACCCCGGGGCTCTGTGTGTGTGTGTTGGGCTGTGTCCCCCAGCCCGTTCCAGGCGGGAATAACCCCGATGGGGGCTGTGTGTGTTGCAGAGTCGGTGCGGAACACGCCCAGCACGGACACGATGCCGGCGGCCTCGGCCGTGCCCAGCGTGGAGCTGGTGGAGCCCGAGGGGCCGTTCCTGCCGGCCGAGGAGGAGCCCCAGGGCCCCCCCACGGCCCACGTGCGGCCCTCGCACCCCCTCAAGAGCTTCGCCGTGCCCGCCGTGCCCCCCGCCGGGGGCCCATTCGACCCCGCCATGCCCAGCACCCCCCTGCTGACACAGCAAGGTGAGGGGAAAACGGGGATTTCGGGATTTCAGAGCAAAGGGAGGGCAGAGGGGCATCAAAGGAAAGAGGGCAGAGCCTGGGGTGGGTTTTGTTGGTGTTGTTTTCTGTGCATAGGTAATATAATTCAAATCCAACACTCCATAAGTGAAGTGTTCCTTTTCTCCTGATAGAATCCTTTTCCTTCATGGAATCATCCCAGGCTGGTTTGGGTTGGGGGGGAGCTTTAAAGCCCATCCAGTGCCATGGGCAGGGACACCTCCCACTATCCCAGACTGCTCCAAGCCCTGTCCACACTGACCTTGGGCACTGCCAGGGATCCACGGGCAGCCACAGCTGCTCTGGCCACCCTGTGCCAGAACCTCCCCACCTTCCCAGGGCACAACTCCTTCCCAATACCCGCCCTAACCCTGGCAGTGGAAGGCATTCCCTGTGTCCTGTCCTTGCTGTGCTGCTGCCAGGAGCTCCCTGGGCAGGCAGCAGGGGCATGCCCCAGGCTGAGGTGTCCCCCCCGTTGCAGGTGGCGGGCACGGCGTGCACGCGGTGAAGACGGCGTCCATCGGCACCCTGGGCCGCAGCCGGCCGCCCATGCCCGTGGTGGTGCCCAGCGCCCCCGAGGTGCAGGAGAGCACGCGCATGCTGGAGGACTCGGAGAGCGTAGGTACCCCTGCCCGGGATGGCAGGGCTCAGGGGTCCTGCAGGGACCCTGCAGGGCACAGGGGAGAGAGCTGGGTGTGCTCCCACAGCTCCTCTGCCCAGGAATCCACAGAGGGAATGGGGGGGGAACAACTTCTGCAGGGAGGGTGCTGCTGAATGCTGCAACTGCAGCTTCCCCGGCTCTGCACAGCATTCCCAGTGCCATTCCCTGCTCTGCACAGCATTCCCAGTGCCATTCCTGGCTCTGCAGAGCATTCCCATTGTCATTCCCAGCTCTGCACAGCATTCCCAGTG
>JBBMKD010000022.1:18456229-18469235 GCA_037834095.1 Argya squamiceps
TCCGGCTTTTCCAAGAGCTAAAACAGAGAAAATATTGAGAAATAGCTTGTGGTTATGTAGAGAATTTATCCAGGTTATAGTGCCATTCCCAGTGCCATTCCTGGCTCTGCAGAGCATTCCCAGTGCCATTGTCATCCCAGAGCTCTGCACAGCATTCCCAGTGCCATTCCCAGCTCTGCACAGCACTCCCAGTGTCATTCCCTGCTCTGCAGAGCATTCCCAGTGCCATTGTCATCCCAGAGCTTTGCACAGCATTCCCAGTCATTCCCAGCTCTGCACAGCACTCCCAGTGTCATTCCTGAGCTTTGCAGAGCATTCCCAGTGCCATTCCCAGCTTTGCACAGCATTCCCAGTGTCATTCCCAGTGCCACTCCCAGCTCTGCACAGCATTCCCAGTGCCATTGTCATCCCAGAGCTCTGCACAGCACTCCCAGTGCCATTCCCAGCTCTGAAGAGCTTTTAGGGAATGTTTTGGGTGTGAGGCACCAGAAGAGCTGTTTTCCTTTCCAGTTGCAAGCCAAGGAGTTGCTCCTGTGGCCATTGTGTCACCTGTTAATATACAAATACTCACTGCTGCACCACTGCTACAGGAAATGCTCCTTGGGAATTTACTTTTCTTTTTTTCCTCATTGTCCTTTTGTCACATGTGTTTTACTCTCCCAGTTTTATTTCTGTATGAGCTGGTCTGGAAACTTGATATGGTGCCTTTTTGTGCTTCTCTCTCCCCTGCTTTATTAATTTGGTTTGATCAGTACCAAACCCATTCTCCTCAACTAATTTGAAATATTTAAATAGAGCCATTAATACCTTTTTTCATTAATTTACTAGTGCAAGGTAGAATCAGCACAAAAAACCAGGTTAAATTAAATTACTGGTTCAACTGTGAGTCTTAAAACGTAAATTACCAGTTGAACTATGGGGTTCAGGGTTGGGCAGTGATTTGAATGAATCCTGGGTTTTTAGGAGAACCTGTAGGAATGAGTTTAAGGAATGGGTTTAAGGAATGGGTTTAAGGAATGGGTTTAAGGAATGGGTTTAAGGAATGAGTTTAAGGAATGAGTTTAGTTCCAGCTGCTGCTCTTTATCCCAGTCAGGATGTGCTGGGCACAGCACTGGGATGCTTTTGCTGCAGAGGTTTGGTAAAGTGGAAGTTCTTTGCTGTTGAAATGAAGGAGGTTTGTGTGGGAGAACAGGTCAGGGCTAAAACTGCTCAGAACTGGGAAGAACTTGGTCAGGAAGGGTTTGGGAATGAGCCAGGCCACAGAAATGAGACAGCTGAGCCTAAAAATGTGTGGGTTTAGCAACTACCCTGATCCCAAACCAGCTTTGCTGAAGTGATTTCTTTGACCTTTTTTGCTGTAAAGCTGGGAAGATCCTTCTCAACTTCCTGCTTGGTTGAAAGGCAGGGACTGAGAGAGGGAAACAGGGCTTGAGCAGTGGAGCTCTGAGCCCCAGGAGCTGCAGGTGGAGAAGAGGGACATTTCACATTATTAATTGGTGTAATGGTGGATAACTCCACTTGTGCCCGTTCCTGAGCGGGGTGAGGACCTGCAGCACTGCTGGGGTTGCTGTGTGGCCCAGCAGGGTGTGAGTGACCCTTTCCCTGTCCCCAGAGCTACGAGCCAGACGAGCTGACCAAAGAAATGGCCCACCTGGAAGGACTGATGAAGGACCTCAACGCCATCACCACGGCGTGACCGCCCGCACGTGACTCCGCACCCACCTCGGACTCAGCCTTGCAACACAAGGAATTGTACAGAGGAAAAGCTAAAGGAGAAAAAAAAACAAAATTAAAAAAAAACATAACCAGAAAGAGGGACAGCACATGAGAGCGATGGAGGGAGGAGGAGAGGAAGCAGCTGGAGGTGACCTGAGTGTCACCAGCCTCGTCCTGCAGTGGAGCCACGTGGGATTCCAGCAGTGCCCAGCAGGATGGGCCACACCAGCCAGGCTGGGATCCAGCAGGACTAAAACAAAAAAGCAAAGCAAAGTGGACTCGCTGTTAGGGGTTTTTTTTTTCTGGTCAGGTTTTGTCTCAGTGGTGTGATTGCCCTGCCTTTTCAGTGTTGGACATTTGGCATTTATGTACAATTTTATTTGTGTTTTTATTTTATCTTTTTTTATAAAAAGGAAAAAAAAAATATTGTAATAAAAAAAAAAATAAGGGAGAAACTGTTGTTTTCCACAGCCTAGGCTGAGGTTTGACTGCTTGTTCTATTGTGTATGAAAATTCATTGCCAGTGTGGGTTGTTCTGTTTTGTTTTTTATTCTGCGTATAATTACGTCCCCTTCTGGCAGTTAATCCATGGCCTTTTGGGATGCTGCACTGCTCTTTGTAAGCTTTTTTTATTATTTTTATATTATAATTATTAAAAGCCTGACTTTTCTCCTCTCATCACTGTGAGATTCCCAGTCTGTTTGAATTGAGGTGTAATTGGAGAGCCTTGTCTGTCGCTTTTTGTGCAGTTTCAATATTTTGAGTGGGGGGAGAAGTAGCTGGGGGAGGGGAGGGGATCTGGGGAGGGTTCATTCCTGTTGTTTTCCTGTCTTTTTCCAGTGAGTGGGAGGACTGAAGAACAAGGAAACATCTTCAGCTGTACTGTGTGTCTGGTCACTGAGCACAGGGAGTCTCCTTTAGGAACTTTCAGAGAATTCCTGCTGGGAATTGGGCTTCTCCTGTGCAGGTGACCCCACAGGAAGCTTCTTGTGGCAGCTGTTTTGTTGTTGTTGGTTTAAAGATGGAGCAGGAGCCTTGCAAGTGCAGAGTGGGAGCTCAGCAGGGCTGAAGTTCAGAGAACTTCAGGATTTTGCCATTCCCAAGAGCCCAGATCCTGCCTGGAGAGCACTGAGTGCCCACAGGGTCCTGTCCCCGTGGCCATCCCAACAGGAATCCTGCTCTGAAGGCTTCCTCAGACACAAAACAAGGCAAAAATGTATTTTTTTACACTTTGGAAACCATGTAAAAATAAACCCAGTATTGGTGAGCCAGGTGCTGTTCACAGACCTGTCTGGAAAGGGAGGAGAGGGAACAGGGAGCTCCAGGGAGGGGAGGGAAAAGGGATTTTCCTTCTCTCTGCCTGGCTCTGTCCTTCTCTGCATTAAAAAAAAGGGCTGGAGTTCAGTAAAATGAGAAAAAAAAAAGGAAGAGAGAGAAACCCCAACCAGCTGCCAATGAGCTCCTGTGTAATTTCCCTTCTAGGACAAAAGGAATCCCAAATTCCTGATGGTTCAGGGGCTGGGATTTGGGAAGCTCAGGCCCCTCTGTGCCTCTGCCAGGAGATTCCCACTGAAATGGCAAAAAGAACTTTGCTTTGCTTCCCCTTATCCCTGAAGTGGAGCTGAAGTTCCCAGTCCTGTCCCTGGGAGAAGGGAGAGCCACAGAATCCCCAGCTGGGGGTGGGGTCACTTCCTTTCTTTTCCTGGGCTCTGTGTTGTCATTTCTGGGCCATTTCCTGCATTTATTTATTATTGAGGGAGGGGAGGGAATTAAATAAATTGTAGCACCGTGGGCCACCTGGATAATTAACGTTTGGACTTCTAATCAGGACAATTCAGGGCAAAATGAGCTACAGAACATGTATTTAAAGAATAAAATCCACCCCCTGGCCTGAAAGGAGGGTGTGGACCTGTTCCTCTGCCTATTTTTTACCTATACCCAAAGAAATGCCATCCTACACACACAGTATTCCCAGCTGGGGGCCTTTGTGAATATTCCTTATGTAGAACACCATGAATGTTAATATTGTCATTGAATTTGGGGAGGGGGAATATTTTTAATGATAAAACAACTGTTCAAAGTTGGTTTTTTTAAGGTTATACTGAAAAAAAAAAAGAAAAAACATTTATTCAATTCAGTGTACAATCTGTATTGCACTTTTTCACATTTTAATGCTACGTTTTCTTACATATCCTGTGATTTTAACTTTGGAACATTGTGTATCCTTGTAGTGTCATAGTCCAGCTGTGCAGTGACAGTTTCCCTCAGACATTTGGGGAAAAGGAACAAACCAAACCTGTACATTGTTTTATGATTCTCATGTAGAGGAATTTCAAGGACTGCTGTAGATGTCGACCTTTCTGTACAATTTTTTTGCTTTTCTGTAGTATTTGCTGTATCCTCTATGGCTTTTTTTAATAACTTCATGTTTATTATTTTGTATTGGACATCCAATACACTTTTTTTAATCCAATCAACTTCTGGGCTGCTTGGAGAGTTTGTTTAATTATTCCTAGTGGGTACAGTGACCAGGTTTGGGGGTTTACTTGCCCTTTTTTCCTTGCTGTGGGTTGTGTTCTCCAAAGAAAGGAGAACTGTTCTCCCTCCCTCAGGCTTTGTGCAGACACTGAACTTGGAGCATCTTCCTGTCTCCCTATTTCAAAGCTCCACAGTTAAAATATCACCTTTTAATTAGCAAGCAGAGGAGGAAGGGGTTCACATCAGTGGAAGTACAAATAATACCCTTAATAAACTGGGAAATAATTGCAAAACACTACCATAACCATGGGATATTGCACTTGATCTGGATTGTGAAGTGCAGTAATAATTGATGTCCTTGTTGCCACCCCCGAGCTGATTGCAGCCTCTGTTTTACACTGGAGCCTCAGCCCAGGCCAGCAGCCCCTGCCCGTGTCACATCCCTGTCCCTGCCTGTGTCACAGCCCTGTTCCTGCTCTGTCCCTGTGTCACAGCCTTGTCCCTGCTCTGTCCCTGTGTCACAGCCTTGTCCCTGCTCTGTCCCTTCAGCCCCTGCCTGTGTCACAGCCCTGCTCTGTCCCAGCCTGTGTCACAGCCCTGTCCCTGTGTCACAGCCCTGTCCCTGCTCTGTCCCAGCCTGTGTCACAGCCCTGCCCCTGCTCTGTCCCCAGCCTGTGTCACAGCCCTGCCCCTGCTCTGTCCCTGTGTCACAGCCCTGTTCCTGCTGTCCCTGTCCCCTCAGCCCCTGCCTGTGTCACAGCCCTGTCCTGCTCTGTCCCTGTCCCTGCCTGTGTCACAGCCCTGCCCCTGTCCCCTCAGCCCCAGCCCGTGTCACAGCCCTGCCCCTGCTCTGTCCCAACCCGTGTCACAGCTCTGTCCCTGTCCCACCCTGTGTCACAGACCTGCCCCTGCTCTGTCCCTGCTCTGTCTCTGCCTGTGTCACATCCCTGCCCTGCTCTGTCCCCTCAGCCCGTTCTGGTCCCTCCCTTCCCCTCTCACCTCCCAGCTGGGAGGGGACCCTGGAATTCTCCCGGGGGTGGCCCTGGGGCAGGGCAGGGGCAGCTCAGAGCTGGGGTGGGGGACAAAACTGGGGAACATTCCCCTGTCCTGGGGAGAGCAGATAAACCCCTGTGAGCCTGGGGGGCACTGCCCGTGGCAAGGGGGGCAGGAGCTGAGCATTTCCAACCCAACCCAGGCTGGGATTCACACGGAGTCACTGAGGTGGGAAAAGAGCTCCCAGACCATCAAACCCAACCTGTGCCCAAACCCCACCTTGTTCCCGGCCCAGAGCACTGAAGGGCCTCGGACACCTCCAGGGATGGGGACTCCAAACATCCCGGGGGGGCTCCTTCCAATGCCTGACCCCCCTTTCCATGGAGAAATTCCTCTGATGTCCAACCTGATCCTTCCCTGGCACAACTTGAGGATGTCTCCTCTTGTCCGCTGGGAGCAGAGCCCGACCTCCCAGCTGTCCTCTCCCATCAGGGAGTTGTGCAGAGCCACAAGGTCCCCCCTGGGCCCCCTTTTCTCCAGCTGAGCCCCCCAGCCCCGCGCTCAGGTTCCCTGGGCGCTGTGTGTGTGCCCGGGGCAGTGCCAGCCCTGCAGGGCCGCGGTGACATCGCAGCCCGGGGACAGCAGATGGCAGCGGTGCCTCGCTGCTGAGCAGCTGCAGCGCTCGCAGGCCCGAGCTGAGCTCCTGGAGGGATGAGGGACCCGCAGCAGTGCTGCTGCTGCTGCGGAGGGAGAGACTCGCGTGTAAATCCCAGCTTTTCCGAGGAAGCTTTGGCTTCCGACCCAGAACCAAGGGTTATATGCAATAAATGTGGGCAACACTTTCAGGCTTTTGCCCAGTAAGAGCAGCCACCCATCTCCACCTGAACTGAGGCTGGGGTTGATCCAAACCCTCTTCATCTCTGTAAAAACATTTGTGCAGCAGCTCAGGGTGATCCAGCTCAACAGCTTTTACCAAAACCACTGAACCATTGCAGCTTTTGGTAGGATCCCAGCATGGTTTGGATGGAAGGGACCTTAAAGCTCATGTCATTCCATTCCCAGCCCTGCCACAGGCAGGGACACCTCCCACTGTCCCAGGCTGCTCCAAGCCCTGTCCAACCTGGCCTTGGGCACTGCCAGGGATCCAGGGGCAGCCACAGCTGCTCTGGGAATTCCATCCCACGGCCTCACCACCCTCACAGGGGAGAATTTTCTACCAATATTTAACCTAAACCTACTCTTTTCCACTCTTAGCCACTCCCTGTGTCCTGTCCCTCCATCCCTTGTCCCCAGTCCCTCTCCAGCTCTCCTGGAGCCCCTTCAGGCCCTGGCAGAGGCTCTGAGGTGTCCCTGGAGCCTTCTCCTCTCCAGGTGAGCACCCCCAGCTCTCCCAGGCTGTTTCTGTGAGATCAGGCTCCCCACAGAGGGGTCCAGCAGGTTCCAGACCTGCCCCGTGTGACTCTGGAAAGCCAAGCCTGGAGCTGCACTGTGGCTCTCCAGAACCTTCCAGACAATCAAATCCCTGTCCCTGGAGCAGCCCTGCAGTGTGGTGACACCCCGGGAGCCCAGGGGACAGACAGACATTGCAGGGAACACTCAGGGCTGCCAGGGCACAGCAGGAAAGGGAAATCCAACCCTTGGCAGCCTCGGGAACGTGAGCATGAAGGTGGAGGAGGGGAGAACACCCCCAGACCCAGCCTGGGGAAAGGACAGGGACAGCCAGAACACCACAGAGGGACAGACTAAAATCCAGTGAGGATTCAGCCCACTCTGGGGGCTCCCCTTTGCTGTGGGGAATGCTCTGAGCAGCACTTTCCCCTCCATGGGCAGGGCTGGAGGCAGCTGCAGGAGGACAGCAACCCGTTCCCTGTCCTTTATAACCCAAAATCAGCTTTTGCCAGCTATTTCCCAATTCCAGCTCCTGTTTCCCAGCCTTCCTCCAGCACACACTCCTTTCCCTCTCCAGGGCTCCCACAGGGCTGTAACTCTGGGCAGACTCAGATTTTCCCTGGGAGTATCTCAGGAGGAAATCCTGTTCCCCCAGGAGGCTGTCTCAGGACATCCCAGCCCCAGGGAGCTGCCAGGGCTGCTCTGCCCACAGAGGGATGGGCACAGTGCAAATGTCACCACAGCCCTTTTCTAGCACCCAAATGCAGCAGTGTCACCAGTGCCAGCCCTGGGGACAGTGGGTGCAAATCCAGGTGGTGCCTTAAGTTTTATCTTTGCTGTATTTGAGATTCTGTGTTGCCCAGGGATGCAGTTCTGAGCTCACATTAAGCACTAGTAAGCACTCTTCACAGACAAAACAAATCCTTCTCCTGCTGCACACCAAGGACAACTTTCAGCCCAAAAGCACAAACAAGGGTGGGCTGGAGGGAGGAACAAGCAGGATGGGACCTCACAACCTGCAGCTGGAATTGGACAATTAAACCCCAATGTGCAAATGGACCAAAACTTATCAAAGTGTGAGACCTTGTGAATGTTTGTCCATTTTGTGACCATTTTGAGTCCACCTTGGGTGTAGCCCTGGCCAGACTCTTGTCCTGCCCAAGGTGTGTCCTAAAGGCCTTTCAATAAATATCTGCTTTATTCTCTGGCCCTGTCCAGTCTCTGTTCCAGCTCAGCCCTCCCAAGGCATCACAGGAACAACACCCTGCACCCCAGGGGTGTTCTGCAGATGCTGCAGAGGCTGGGAGAACTGAACAGGACAAGGTGGAAATGTAGCAATGCTCAATAACTTATTATTAACTAATTAATCATCACTCATTAACTCAACCCAAAGCAGGACTCACCCTCGGTGGGCTGCAGCAAGGGAAGGCTGGGCTGCCACGGGCTCCTCTTGTGGAGCTTGGGCCGAGCCCCTTTGTCCCTTCTGTCACTCCAGGCTGGCTGTGACCCCTCCTCCTGTGACTCCTGGCTCAGACCTGACGGGAACAGGAGGAGAACCCCGATCAGAGGCCGGCAGCGCCTCCAAGGCGGAGCTGGAGCACCCAGGGGCCGTGATGGAAGCTCTGACCTGACCCCAACCCCCCGGGGCCATTTCACAGCGAGCAGAGCGGAGAGACCTGCTGAGCCCCAGGTGCCACCCTGCAGGACACGGGAACCGAGCTGGGGATTTGTTTGGGGTCACACACGCCGGGGAGAGCCCGGGCAGGGGTTTTTCCGCAGGGTGGCTGCGTTCCCGACTGCCCATCCCGGCACCCTCGTGAGACAGGAAAACACCGGAGCCCATCGCTCCCCGTGGCAGCGTGTCCATGGTGACAGCGGCCCCCACGGCGACAGCGGCCCCCACGTCCATCCCCCCGTGCCGGGGATGCCGGGGCTCCCGGGGCTCCAGTCCCCCCCTCCCTCCGCACGGGGCTTTCCCCGCCCGGGCTGCGGTGACAAACAGCCGCTGTCACTGCGGACGGGCGCTGAGGCACCGGCAGGGTGCCAGGGAGATATTGCCAGGGGCTCTCCATACTCCCGGGGCCATCCCAAACCCTCTCCCAGCACCCCCAGGCTTGAGGGCTGTCCCTGGGTCACGCTGGGTGGGGGTGACCCTGTCCCAAGGAGCAGCGGGACCGGATCCTGCCCTCCCCAGCTGCCCTTTCCCTTTCTCTGTCCCTGCCTGGCTGCCCCTGCGGATTTCTCCACATTTTCCTGCGGCTGCATTCCCTCCTGGATCCCCACAGCAATTCCTGCCCTCCCTTGCCCTGCTCTGGGCACCAGCACACATCAGCGGGGTCGTTTTCCCACTTGGAGAAAAAGGGAGAAAAGCTGTGCTGCTGCAGGCAATGCTGGGAGGGTGGGGAAACCACAAAGGACGAGGTATCCCCAAATGTGGGACTAGGAAGGGAAGAAATGCTGCCCAGTCCTGGCCCCAAATGTGCCAGCACAGAGGAGACCCTAAAAAGGCACACAGCCCAATTCCCAGATCCAGCACCTTCCAGAACCTTCCACTCCGACCAAGCCCCCCTGAGCACCTCCAGACAGAAGCAGAAGTGGCCGGGGGGACAGGGCTCAGCCTTGCCCCACAGCTGCCCCCAGCTGCCAGGAATTAGAAAGACCAGCAGCACGCCCAAAAGGTGGGGTTCAGATGGTGAGTACCCCCAAACCCCCCCCACTCTTACCCAGGCAGACACAGGAGAACCTGCTGCTCCTTCCTGCTGCACCAAACTGGACTGGGAGAGGCCAAACTGGGACCTGTTTGTGCCCCACTCCCCAGGTGTGTCCCATCTCCACCCCAGGTGTGTCCCATCTCCAGCCCAGTGTGTCCAACCTCCACCCCAGGTGTGTCCAATCTCCATCCCAGTGTGTCCAACCTCCATCCCAGTGTGTCCCATCTCCACCCCAGGTGTGTCCCATCTCCAGCCCAGTGTTTCCCATCTCCAGCCCAGTGTTTCCCATCTCCAGCCCAGTGTTTCTCATCTCCAACCCAGGTGTTTCCCATCTCCAGCCCAGTGTTTCCCATCTCCAGCCCAGTGTTTCTCATCTCCAGCCCAGTGTTTCTCATCTCCAGCCCAGTGTTTCTCATCTCCAGCCCAGTGTTTCCCATCTCCACCCCAGGTGTTTCCCATCTCCAGCCCCGGGCAGGGCCCTCCCCAGGTGCAGGACATTTCCCTGAGTCCCAGCCCAGCTGCTCCAGGTCTCTGCCCACCCGGCTGGGCTTTGCTCTGCCTGGAAAAGGGGAGGGGAGCTGGAGTGGGGACAACCCTTCCCAGCCAAGGGTGCTTCGTGACAACTGCTGGGATCTAATAAAACCCATCAAGCAAAGAAAACAGCATCACGATAGATCAGAAATGGATGCTGAGTGCCCACGGTGCTGTGAGTCACGGGTTCCCAGAGGATATTCCAGAGTGCCTGAGGCTGGTGTCTCCTGGGTTTGTACCACTTGAACCAAACCCTGTGATTTAGGAGACCACTTTGCTGGAAACAGGGAGGAAAAAGAGGTGTGAGTTGTGCCAGGAGTGCCTCCAGGTGTCCCTGCTCCTCCCCGGGTACCCGCAGCTCCTGTTGGATCTGTGGGGTGGAACTTCCACGGCAGGCACTGATTAAAGCCACACCTTTCAGCATCCTTCTAGAGCTGAGTGTGACTGTCCTCAGCCCCACAGAGTCCCCAGGAGCAGCCGGGGACATGAAACACGACCTGTCCTGACACTCTAATCTGCCACAAGAGGGGTGTGAGGCAGCAGGGAAAGGTGGATAATCCCTCAGGACTCGTTCCTGCCCGTCAGTGCAGCCACGAGCAAACGTGTTGAGGCAGCAAAGTGCCCTCAGCCCCGTGCCCCTCCTTCCCAAGGGTCCTGTGCTCCAGGGAATCCATCGGGGCTGCTCTGGGGGAAGCAGGAATGCTCTCAGAGGAGCAGCACAGCAAGCCCTGTCCTCCATCCCCTCCCCAGAGTGAGAAATCCCCCAGGCCCTGGTGGGTTTTGTCCAGCAGCGCCGGGATGTGCCGCCCCCCCAGCCCTCGGGGTCCCTTCTCCAGGACGAGGGGCTGTTCCCGGGATGCAGAGGCAGCTGGAGCCAGCGGCCACGGCACTGCCAGCCTTGCAGAGAGCCTGGAGGGATGGGCACGCTCCTGGCCGGAGCTGAGCACACCCTGCGCTGCCAGGACCCCGTCTGGGACCGCTGTGGGCTCCTGTCCCCGGCCCACAGGGGACACTGGGGACACTGGGGACAGCACGTGGGCTCCTCGGCCGGCACCGCGTGAGCCCCGCTCCCACCCCGCCCAACAGAGCGGCTGGGCAAAAACACGCCGTGAGAGGAAGAGGGGAAAATGACCCTGAAGAGCTCTCTAATTTGCAGCACAGCCGGGAGAGCGGCTCCCGCGGAGGGGAAGGCGTTCAGACACGTGGAACAAGCTGTTAACGCCTTCCTGCCCGGCTGTGCTGCATGTTCTCCCGGTCCTGGCCGGGGGGACAGCCGGCACCCGCAATGCCCGTGCCAGGAGGGCAGAGTGCCCGCAAAGGGCCCGGCACCTGCGGGGCTGCAGCTCCCGTTCGAACCCGGGAAGCGGCTGTGTCTCCTCGCTGAGACAAAGGAACATTTCCCTCTCCTGAGGGGCTCCAGCCGAGGTCTGGTGCAATCAAGAGCCTGGCAAAGGGAGGGAAGGAGCCCGTGATTGGGGTCGGCTGGAGCTGCAGGCTGGGAGGTGCTGCTGGACGAGGCAGCAATCGGCTCTCCTGCCTCTGCAAGCGGCAGAACCGAGTCAGGGCTTTGTTCCCTTGATTTGCCTTAATGGCACCACCTTCAGCTCCATTAAAATCAGAGCCTGAAGCCAGAGCGGGGCTTAGGCAAAGGGAGCTGGAATTAGTGAGGCAGAATGGCCGGGACCTCTGCAGGTGATGTGACAAAACCAATGTACATAAACCCGTGCTAAAATCCAGCCTCTTCATCGAGAGGAGAGGGCAGGAAAGGAGGGGATGGGCTTGGAGACCCTCTGCCCATCCAGGGAGCACTCCTGGGTGCAGGGACAGGTGGGGACAGGGCTGGGGACACTGGGCACTGGGACCCCCGAGGTCACTGGGGAGGCTGCACGGAGGGCAGAGCGTCCTTCAGGCAATGATCCCCACCTGGATGATCCCCACCTCACACGGGGAGCTCACCTGAGCTCCTGATCAGGGAGCACACCTGAGCTGCAGCACGGAAGGTCTGCACTGGAAAGCAGGAGGTGCTCAGCTCTGACCTGGGGACTTCAGGCTGTCCCAGGTTCCCCCCTGGTCTCCCCCTGCCAGAAAAGCAGCGTCCAGCCAAGGCTGCACCTCTGCCAGGAGCTGATAGTGTTGCTCACAACGTGCCTGGGCAGCTTCGTTTAATTTCTGCAGGTTTTTGAGTGTAGATTTGGGCTGAGAGGGGCCAGAGGCACACAGAAAACCTGGGACCACAATGGGAGCATTTCTCCGTATGGGGCAAGGGACAAACGTGAGCAAGGAACTGCAGAGATGATGGAAAGCTGGTGGAGAATCACCTCCAACCTGAGGTGATTCTTTGCTTTGCTTCCTTTGCTGAGGCCAAACCCAAACTGCAGCTCACCCTGCCCTGCTGCTCCTCCCCACTGCAGGGGGGAGTTAGCGAGGCCTGGGTCAGCAGAGGGAAAGATCTCCCTCATCCCACACACAGCTCACCCCAGGCAGGGCTGGAGGGCTGGGCATGGCCTGCAAGGGGAGGGAGTCTCTGGCCTCAGAGTGCTTCCAGCAAAGAGGGGCTGCTCTTGGTTTGTGGATCCCAATCCCTGGGGTTCATCCCTGCAGCCATCACTGTGCTCCAGCCACCCTGGAGCCTGGCACAGGGGTCAGCACTGGCTCTCTGCCCTCCCCTCTCCTGGGATTCCCACGGGGCTGATGTCCCCCAGCTGACCCCTCTGGGGCAGGGGAATTATTCCCAAGGGAAGGGTCCTGCCTCACCAGGTACCAGCTCTGTCTCCAGCTCCCTTCCCTATGGGAAGCAGAGCTCCTGGTCAGCCTTAATTCCAAGTGTGATGGCAGCACTCCCTGCTGGGCTGCCGAGAAGCCGCCCCTGGTCCCCTCCTGTCCCTCCCCGGTTCCCTCCTGTCCCTCCCCGGTTCTCTCCCTGGCTCCCTCCCCGGCTCTCTCCTGTCCCTCCCCGGTTCTCTCCCTGGCTCCCTCCCCGGCTCTCTCCTGTCCCTCCCCGGTTCCCTCCTGTCCCTCCCCGGCCCCCTCCTGTCCCTCCCCGGCTCCCTCCTGTCCCTCCCCGGCTCCCTCCCGTCCCTCCCCGGCTCTCTCCCGTCCCTCCCCGGCTCTCTCCCGTCCCTCCCCGGCTCTCTCCCGTCCCTCCCCGGCTCCCTCCCGTCCCTCCCCGGCTCTCTCCCGTCCCTCC
>JBBMKD010000022.1:18469335-18518330 GCA_037834095.1 Argya squamiceps
TCCCTCCCCGGCTCCCTCCTGTCCCTCCCCGGCTCCCTCCTGTCCCTCCCCGGCTCCCTCCTGTCCCTCCCCGGCTCCCTCCTGTCCCTCCCCGGCTCTCTCCTGTCCCTCCCCGGCTCTCTCCTGTCCCTCCCCGGTTCTCTCCTGTCCCTCCCGCAGCCTCTCCAGTCTCTGCTCTGGGGCTCTGCAGAGCACTCCGGCTCTGGCAGCAGAGTATTCATTCCCAAGGCATTGGAAAAGTCCCCTGTCACGGCTCAGGGGGGTGAGCAGCAGTGAGATGTCACCTCTGCCCGAGGGTGTGGGAGGCTTGGAGGAACTCCCCCAGTGGCTTTTTACACTCTGTGGTTTGTCTGTGGCTGAGAGCATTTCTTTGTGCCCATCTCCCACTTCCCAAAGGGATCCTGTTCCACACAATAAAGTAACAGGGATGCAGAGTGTGGCTCCTGTGCCACTGTCACAGCAGTGCCTGGGCTGGCAGGGATGACCTCAGCCCCGAGGATGGGGGTGGAAGCTGTGTGGTGTTCTTTATTTTAGCTAAAATACACACTCTGATGTATTGATTGCTTTAAAGGGGTCACTCCCAACTTACTGATGGCTCCCCTGTAGCAGGGAGGAAAAAGATGCAACTCCCTTTTCCTTCTGGGTATTCCCAGCTTACCTTGCAGGGTACCTGAGCCTGCTGGTCCTGTGCCCAGTGCTGGGGGATCCCTGGAACTGCAGAGGAGATGAAACAGGACTCAGCCAGGGCATGCACAACCCCAGGGCCAGCCTGGGGCTTGCTGGGGACACCCCAGAGGCCTGGCAGGGTGTCCCTGATGGTGGCTGTGACTGGGGGACAGCACTGAGGCCCCTCCCAGGCTGCTGCTCCATCACAGAGCTCAGGGAGGCTGCAGAGAGGAGGAAAAACCTCTTCCCAAGAGCTGAGCCCCAGCCCTGGCACCACTTCCCTTCCTGTCCAGGGCTGGCTGGTGCAGGGACCAGACAATCCCAGTGCCCGGGGAAAGCATTGCTGGGAATTCTGTTGGCCCAAACACCCCCAAATCTCCCACAGGGAGTTAAGAACTGTGAGTGTGGGAACTGCTGCCTCTCCCAAAGCCAGAGACTGCTCTTTTCTAGGGGCTGGGCAGCCAGGCCAGGCTCCCAAAACAAGGCTGAAATCCCCATGAATTCCAGCCCTGCCCAAACTGGGGCTGGGCAAAGGGAGAGGCTGCCAGAGCTGCTGCTCCTGCTTATCCCCAAAGTGGGGGAGGGACCCTGAGGCTCTGTGGGGCAGGCAGTGCTGATGAAGGGGCAAACCCACCCTGACTCTGGTGTCTGGGGATGTTTTCCCCCCCAGCTGGATCACCCCAGTGCACTCTGAAGTCCTTGCAGTGAGACAAGGAGGCACCACCACATGCTGAACCAGCCAGGGCTTCCAAGTGTGCTTGGAGAGCTCAAAACTTGGATTTTGTTCCAGTCCAACCTTGCAAGATTACAAATCTTCTGTGAAATATTAATTTTAAAAGAAATGTTGGCTTGGGCAGGACTAACAATCTGTTCCCTCTGTATGGAAAATAGCCTGGCCTAAAAACCCATCCCAAAAGGCAAAGCAAACATTTTAGTGCCTGAATTCCCTCATGGCAACTCCAGGACAAGGTGACCCACCAGGAGTCACTGCCCAGCTGGGTGTGGACACAGACTCTGAAAGGGCCTTGCAGGAGTGACTGGAAGCTCAGAGCTCAGGCCAGTTTTACCTTCCTAAAACTCTTCATTTTTACCTTCCTAAAACTCTTCAGCTTCTGGCCTTGGCATCCTCCTCCTCCTCCCTGTGTGGCTCCTGGGTCAGTCCCTGCCCTGCTGTGTCCTGTGCTCCTTCTCCAGAGATTCCCACAGGCAGCCACAGCTTCCATGTCTGCATTCAAGTGAAGGATTTTTGTGCACACATCTGCAAAACAACTGTCATATTTCTCCCTTGGCCTGCTGAAAATTCAGGTCTAGGTGGAAGTTTTAAACTTTTCTTGTCAGTGGCTGAATACAGAGAACGTGTGAGGTGGTGAAGACCTTGCCAAAGCTCCAAAGGCAGCAGGAAAATAGAGACAGGACAAGGCAAAGGGCTGAAATGAGATTTTCCTTCTTTAAAGCTCATCTGGTGTTGCCTGGAGCTCACCATGTGAAGCAGACAGCAAGTCAGAGGGCTGGGTTTTCCACGTTTTTATTTACTAAGGTTTTTATTGTGTGTTTTATATTGCAAACCCCACCCCTAGAACTCTTCCCCTCCCTTCCCCCCAAAAGAAACCAAAAAAGAATAATAATAGTAGTAATAATAATAATAATAGTAATAAATATAGTTCCACCTACTGAGACAAGCCTAGTGTTGACTGGGGTCCAGTCAGAATAACTCAATGTTGGCTACTGCAGTGCTGAGAGCTGGAAACCCAAAGAAGATCCTCGAGGGAAGCAAAGCCAAGGAGGATGTCCTGCAGTGAGGAGGGGTCTGGGTGGCCCCGGGGTGGCCAGGATTGGGGGCCAGTGCAGCAGCCACAGGACAGGAACCCAGGGGGGCTGGAGGCTTTTCCTCCCTGCCTGCCCAGCCCAGCCCCACACGGAGCCCCCCAAGCTCTCCAGCAGCTCTGGCACAAAGGGGGAAAGGTTTGCTAAAAACCCAAAGAACTGAAAAGGATATTTTGAGTCTTCCTTCTACCTCTGAAAACATGAGAGGGTCTGTGAGTCTGCTTCGCTTCCTGTTTCAAGATGAACCTGTACATATTTGGAAAAGCAGGATCTAGAGGTTATAATTGTCACCTGCCAGTCAGCCCTGCAGGAGGGTCAGAAGTGACACGTATTTTAAAACTAGGATATACAGATATATATATAAATATGTGTGTGTGTGTGTGCTGACACATGTGCATAAATAGACTACAGATGTGTGTGACTACCCTACAGATAGAAAAGCAGGTGTGTAGATATAGATACATCTATAAAATCTATACAAACACACACACACACACACTCTCACCCTCCCACCACACTCACACAGACAGAGCTGTATGGAGCCAGTAGAAAAAGCATTTCCAGAGTTCCCCTGACCCTTTTTAAGGAAGACCAAAGCTGATCACATCTGAATTCGGAGCCACCGAAGCAGGGTGAAGCAGGAGTGCCCAGGAATGCAACATTCAAGGTGCAGGCACGTGGCAGAGAGTTCTGCAGACAACTCGGTATAAAAACAACTGTCAGCCAGGGTTTGGGGGCAGGGCACAGGGAGCTGGAGGGGCTCAGGACTGGGGTGCTGAAGTTTTTGGCACTGCTGCATGGAGTCCTGTGTCCCCTTGAGGGCTGGGGCCCGGAGAGCTGAGGACAGAGGGAGGCTGGATGTGTCTCTAACGAGTGTTAGAAAAGTTGAGCACCTGACTCGGACAGCGAGGTGGCCACAGACAACCCCTTGGCCTAAGAAAACCCCAAACAGAGAGAGAGGAAGGATGAAGTGACAGGAAAGGAGACATCTGCCCTAGAGGTAAAGGCTGTGGCTTCTCAGTGCTGCTGGCCCCGTTCTGTCCCCACCCCACTGTGAGTGCCCCCAGCCAGGGAGCCCAAAGCCCAGCTCCAGGTGCCCCAGGTGATGCTGCAGGGTCTCAGGGGAAGCCCACCAGGTGCAGGCTCTTATTGCTGGTGAAATCAAACAAAGGATTTCGGTTCCCCCAGCAGGGGACAAGCACAGACCATGGCTGGCCAAATTTCTGGGCTGATCTGGTTTTAACGGTAAAAACAAGAGTTGTAAATCTGGGCTGGGCACCAGAAGTGTCCTGGTGCCTCACACTGCCCTGGGCTAAGGAGGAGGAGGGCTGGGGACTGCACCCCACTGCTCAGTCCTTCCTAGCTCTCCTCAGAGCAGTCACGCTGAGACACTGAAGTGACAGAGGGGACGTTAAAATGCTGCCTCTTCCCTCATCCCTCCCGTGCTTTGCACACACCATGGAGAGGCTGAAGCTCGGGGCCTTCTGCCTGGTGTGCTGGCAGAGCCTGGCCTTCTCCCCCTGCCCACAGAGGGACCATCCCTGCCCTCCCTGTGCCTTACAAGGGATTGTTCCTTGTTCCCACTGTGCAGTCAGACAGGGACAATCTGCAGCGAGGCCCGTCCATCTGCTGGTCACCTTCATCTTCCTCAGCTGGGGTCTGACCCAAACCTCAGCCCTTGGGAAATCCCTGGAGGGCTCTCCAAGAGTGAACTCGGCCCTTCCAGGCTCCTGCTGAGCACAGGAGGTGACCTGGCAGGGAGGGAGGGACACTTGTGGTGTGTGCTGGGCCACCCACGTCCCCAGCCCCAGGGTGACAGCTGGGGCAAAGCTGAGGCCAACCAGGGCTGCTCCACAAACACCAGCTCCAGGCCTGACCCCACAGCCCCTTCTGTGTCAACCTGGGATCTTTGTCTCAACAGGAAAACCATTTTTGGTGGCTTCTATGGCTGCTCATTCACGTGTTCCAGCTCAGGCACACGCCCCGGCTGTGCGTTACCTCGTTGGATTAAATTTGCTCGGATCCTTTTTTTCCTGTGTATTAAAATATTCTATAAAATCAAGTGACCAAAAATCTATAGCTCTAAGAATACCTGGTTATCTTCTTTTTTTTTCCCGTTGTTTTTCATGTGGTTTTTTTTTTTTCTTTGTTTCTAAGCACAGTTAAACCTAACCAAAAGAAATGGAGAGAAAAAAAAAAAGCAGGAGTGGCGCGGGGGGGAAGGAAAGGAAAAAACTGCTCGGTGAACTCATCGGGAACTGAAGGGCAGAGCTGGCACGAGCAGCTCCTCCAGGAGTCCTCACAAATTGGAGGGCAGTTTGGACCTGACGGGCTCCAGATCCCCCGTGAGCACTATGGACTCTTTGCGCCCGCCGGCCCCGAACACCAGCGGGTGCGGCAGAGAACCTGAGGACATCTGGCGCGGCAGAGTCACCCGCCCGGGGATGGAGCTGCAAGGCTTCCCCAGGAGTCCGCTCCCGCCGCCGGGGAAAGGGGAGAAGCTGGAAACAGATTCTCTAGAAGAATGAGGAGAGCTGTGGTGGCCCAGCGTCTGAGCCAGCTCTTGGGGCAGAGAGGGCTGGGACGCAGAAATCAGCTTGATGTCCTGGTTGAGGCGGCCCGGCGGCACCGCGCCGCGCGCCGGCAGCGCCTGGGCGGGAGGGCTGGAGGGCTGCGGCAGCAGCAGCGAGCCGTGGGAGCACGAGGCCCCCGCGGGGCCACACTGGAAAGTTCTGGTGGCCACCGGGCTCTGAGTGGGAGGACTAAGGCCAGAAGGGGTGTAACAGGGAGAGGCGATGCCGGGCTGCTGGAGCGGGGAGGCGGAGGCGAAGGGAGGCCGCTCTTGGTGGAGCTGGGCTATCGTTCCAGTCAGAGATCCTAAAGCACTTGGATGTGTTTGGCACAGGCCCGAGGACGGCCCGCCCGAGGCCTGCGCCAGCTGGCTGAGGCTGGAGGATGGAGAGTTGGAAGAAGGAGGGGGTTGGAAGTGGTTCATTGCCCCCAGGGTCCCACTGCCCGAGAGCTGCTGCGACTGTCCCCCCTGCGGTGGTCTCGTGGTGGGCTGGAACTGGTTCAGGAGACTGGGGGGGGAGTTTGATGACAGCTGGGTGAGGGATGTCGATGGGGAGCTGGCTGTGGCTTGCTGGAAGTGCCCAAATCCACTGCTGGATAGGGCTGGCTGCTGCTGTTGCTGCTGCTGCTGCTGTTGTTGCTGCTGCTGCTGCAGGGGCTGAGCTGCACCCAAGGGTGACCCGGAGGGTGCATTCTGCAGCTGGCTCAGCCCCACCGAGGAGGCGCTGCTCAACCCCGGCTGGCCGGAGCCGCCCAGAGGCGATCCCACCTGGAACTGCCCCATGCCGGCGGCGGCCGAGAAGCCGGCCAGCTGCTGGATGTGGAAGGACGAAGACGAGGGAGTCTCCGCGCCCGGCGTGTGCAGCTGCGACGGCGTGCTGGACGGGGAACCCACGGCGGAGGGGCCGGCGGACGGGATGAGCGACTGGAACCTCTTGAGCTGCCGCGGGGTCTGGTTGGGCTGCTGGCCCAGCGAGCCCAGCACGGACACGGGCGGCCTGAAGATGGCGGTGGGCAGGCGCGGGTGGTGCGTGAGGGCGATGGCCACCGAGGTGGTGGCGGCGGCGGCCTGCAGAGGGGCCTGGATCAGCGGCGTCCAGATCACCGGCGTGGGCGTGGAGGCGGCGGCCGCCGCGGCCTGCACGTTGTGGGCGCAGTGAGCCATCTCCCGGTCGTGCTGCACGATCTGCTGGATGATCTCGTTCTCCTGGTAGTTGAACACGCCCGAGTTGAGGTCGTGCTGCACTTTGTGCAGCAGGATGGAGTTCTTCTTGCCTGTGGAGGAAAGGGAGGAGAGAAAGGGTCACTGTGGGGTGGCAGAGCGCTGTGGGGTTCCCTCAGAGTTTCCTGCTCCTCTTCCCTGGAATTCCTCCCCTGGCTGCCCTGCAGGGCCCTGGGGGGAGCTGTGCACGGCCTCTGCCCCAGCAGCATGATGGCAGATGTGAGAAATGGATTTGTAGAGGATTCTCAAATTCTCTGACTAAAAGCTCACAGTCTTGTATATCTGTATGCAAACTCTGAGGTGAGGCGTGCTGACTTAGAAAGGCCGTGGGATAGGACAGACATTGTTGAGAGAGAAATGGAACTAAAAACAAGTTTCAAACTTGCAAACAGAGCAGATATTTTGGAGAATTAGCACTGTGAAAGATGCATTGTAGCAAGACCACGTGGGGTAAAATAACAGGTGATTGGTGTTAGAAGTATCAGTAGCATTGTGTAGCAAAAGCTGATAGGCTTAAAAACATTTTTAAGGTATTGTAACAAAGAAATAGTTTGGCTCCTGGTAGAATGGGGTTGGAGTTTTCCATCTCTTGTGTCTCACCCTTCTATGAGATTGATAATGGAATAAAATCTTTAAAAACACCTCTCAGTTGCCGTGTCTCTGTAGAGCTCACTTTTTCCAACAGGCAAACACCACATCTGCTCCTGTGGAACAAAGAGCCTCAGGTCCCACAGAACTGTGTCCAGCAGGACACCTGTCCTTACACAGTAACAAACCTCTGGTGAGTGTGGCAGACTGGCAGCAAAAAGCTGATGGATTTGGAAGATGCCCATTTTGCACCTGAGCTTCCATTAGAAAAAGAGAATAAAACCTCAAAAGTATCAATCCAGTGAAGTCTTCAGCCACTATCCTTCAGCTTCACCTTTTCTTCACCTGTCTCAGGTGCCTTGGTCACTTTGGAGTCAAACACAGGGGTTCACTTGAAAGGAAATTTCTCTGGGAGTCAGGATTTGATGATCTTGGAGTGTTTTCCAACCTGAATGATTCTGTGGTTCTATTCTATGACTTCATGAGCTGGAAAAGCTCAGCTGGGCCAGGTGGGACCCTCAGGCATCCTGCAGCTCCTTGTCTGTGCCCTTGGAAGCCCAGCTTTAGGGAATGTTCCAGCTGGATTCCCAGCCTGCAGCCAGAGGTTAACTCATCTCTTTGCCCTTGCAATGGGCTGGAAAATGTGGTGGAATGATTTGTCCAGCCTGGGAGTGCAGCTGGCACTGGAGGGATGCACTCAGGGCTCAGGGACAGAGCCAGCCAGGGCAGGGCCTGGCACCAGAGGAATTTCCTTTTGATCCCACCCAGCCAGCTCTCAGATCTTTGTGATCTGAGGCACATCTAGATGACATCCAGATGGTTGTTTGGTTTTTCTAGTGTATGATGTAGCTTTTAAATGTGCAGCAGATAAAAGAGTTTAAGGACATGCCTCTTACTCCAGCCAAATGGAAAATCAAACATCTGGCAGGAGAGAGCTGGGATGACACTGAAGAGGGACAGTGGCTCCTAAAAAGCCACTCTGAGACAGCAGAGTCTTGCATATAATTCCCTGAGTTCCAAATCCACCTCCAGAGGTGAAACAATTCTTGCAGCAATAAAGAGGAAAGTGTAAAACAGGAGGGAGATCCCAGTCACTCCCACCACGATGCTGGGAAGGTAAAATGTGTTTAGTTCTTGCTGCAAAGCATGGAAAGTACAGAAAACAGCCCCATGAAAAGCATCAGTGAGTAAGTACAGCATATTGAGAACAGAGGTGATTTCACAGCAGCTGAGGAGGGAGCTCAGGGACAAAGGAAGCTGTTCCCAAACGTTCCCTTCCCTTGCAGGAGGAACCAGCAGACACGGATTTGAGCCAAGCCCATAAAAAAGGAAGGAGCAATCTGACTGTAATTGCAGATGCTGCAAGAACACGCTGAGGGCTTTCCCTTCCCTCTTTCAAATCAAGCCTTTGTCACCCCACAAAGGACAGGGGGTGGCTCTGTGTGTGAGGCTGCAGTGGGCTGAGCTGCACTGAAATGCTGCCAGAGTTCTGATCCTGGATGTGCACCCGGGACGTGGCTGCTGTGGGGATGGGATCTCAATGCTCTGCTGTTTTACCTACTGCCAATCACTCCCTGCAAAGAAAAGCAGAAAGGCTTTTTTTCCCACTCAGAGCAACATCCTAGCCCGGGAAGGATGTGATCCTGAAGGCAAGCAGAGTTTGGAGCTGCTGAAGTCATTCCAGGGGCTGGAAGTGCATGTGTAGGAATTCTCTAATGCTGTTTGTTGTGTGCTGGACTGGAACAGCTCTGGATACCCCCAAAGAGACAGATCTCAGTTCCTCCCTCAGCCAGGCACAGCAGGGGCAGCACCAGGGTCACCTTTCAATGAGGTTTGGCAGTGACTGGCACAGGAGGTCACTGAACACACACACAGAGTCACTCCCACCTGGATCTGCTAAAATCACAGAAAATGAGCTCCCAAAGAGCTGCTTAAACACACTCAGAGACACAGACTGGGAAAGGAGAGGAGAGAGGAGAGAGGAGAGAGGAGAGAGGAGAGAGGAGAGAGGAGAGAGGAGAGAGGAGAGGAAAGGATCTGCCTGACTCCAGCTGGCAGGTGAGGGAGGTGCTGACCAGCACTCCCGAATTCCAGAGGGATTCAGACTGCAGCACTCCAGAGTCACAGAGGGACTGGGACTGCAGCTTTGCAATGCTGCCCTTCCTGGAGCTGAAGGGACAAATCCCAGCATGGGCAGTGTGCAGCTCCTGCAGCACTGCAAGGTCAGGCTGTGGCTGGGGACACACGCTGAGCTCAGAGCTGCTGTCCCCAGACAGAATCGGGCTCAGGGAAGGGCCAGAGCACGGGAATGAGGAACAGCTTCCCAAAGCTCCACAGCAGCTCTGTGCTGGTATCACCACAGCTCATCCCACTCCTCCAGTGCCCTGTCAGCTGGCTGTGGCTCTGGGGGTGCTCTCTGGGCTGATTCCCAGGAGAAGCACGGGATAAATCACCCTGGATGTCTCCCAGGCTGAGCTCCCAGCTGCACTCAAGGAGCTCCAGAGCCCCTGGTTTCCCTGGCACAGCTGAACACAGACCATGCTGAGGCTTTCCAAACGTGCCTGATCTCTACTGGAAATGGTTTCATCAAAGCTGCTTAGGTTTGTGTCAAGTTGATGAAGTAATACCAGTAAAAACCTTGGAATGATTCTTTCTGTTGTTTTTTTAAACCAGAACACTCCATTTTCCCTTTGAAATCACATTACACTTCACTGTTTTCCTGAGTCCGGCTTGCCTCTATTAACTGTTTCATTAGATCACATTTTTCTCTTCTCTTTTGCCAAGAAAATATCAAATTTCTCCTCCAGAACACTGCAGAAGATTACTGAAAACATTCTTCCAGCCATGGAAGGGGAGTGAAATTTTTCAAAACCATTTTTCAAAATTGTAACTGGTTGGCAAACTGAGAAATGAATTGACTTCCCCATTCTAATGAATTGCCTCATTTACACCATGTTTCCACATGCCAATGGAAACCCTGTGTGTTGGTTCTGGAGAAAATCCTGCTGCCCACCAGCCCCAGATGGGAAGAGGCCCAGAGCAGAGTCCTGCTGGCACAGACATTCCCTGGCAGGGCTGACTGAGGTCCTGCAGTGGGACAAGGAGTGGGACTGACTTTGCTCAGGCCAAGATTGGTGCTGAGATTGTTCCTCCTCCTCATGGGACTGAGGAGACAGTTCCCAAGCCCTCTCCCTGCTCTGGATTGCTTGTCCCAGCCCCTGGCCAGGAGGAGGGGGATGCAGCTGATGAGTTTGGAGCCCCCTGAGATGAGGTTGTGCCCCCAGCTATGCTCAGTGACCTGCAGGGAGTCAGTCCCTTGTTCCTGCTCAGCCACGGGGAAGCTCCATCAGGAGAAAGCCAAAGGGCTCCTGATGCTCTGAAAACCAATCAGAGACACTGAGTTTGTCCTTCTGGGATGTTTATCCCACAGAAATTAAAGTGCTGGGCAGAGTGAGGCCCTGAGATAAACAATCCACCCCAAATCACTGCTAAAGGCTCCACACACACTCACAGAGACACCCCAGAGCAGAGGAACCATCTGCAGCCACCCCAGCCCCAGCTCCCCTCCCTGCCTCCAGAACACCCTCTGGGCTCTGAAAACTCCCTGTGTGCCTCACTGCAACCATGGGCTAAATATAGGGGGGAAAGGAAGGTATTTAGAGCCTTGAAGATGTTCAGAGCAAAGCTCCTGGTGCTTTGAAGTGGAGTGGGGTATGTAAAATTATGGAAACGAGGCAAACAGATGTTGCTCCCCTAATTAAGAACTGCAAAGTCAGATTTTCCTCAACTGTAGATAGCACACAAAAGAACGGGGAAAAAGGCTCATGTGATTTCACAAAAGGAGCCAGCACTCAACAATTATTCTTCTATCAAACAATCAAAATTAGCTTTCTGTTGTTAAAATCCTGCCCAGACACAGGGGAAATTAGCTGTGACTTTCTGTTCCTTTCTCGTTTCAGCTCTCTCTGAGCCCACTGGCTGCACTTTAAGAATTCAGGTCATTAAACTGCTTTCCGAATTTGCATGTATTTGAAATAATCTCATTTTCTTAGGCTGCCTTCTGCCCTGGCCTGCTGTCAGCGTGGCTGCTCCCACCACACGGGCACTTCTCTCGGGTCTGCACTGCTCATTCCTGGCACAAGGGCTGGGTTTGGATCGTGGCTGCACATCCCAGCTCTGCCCTGGGGCTGTGCCTCCCTTGCCAGGGGTGTCCTGAGCTGTGTCCTGCAGGAATTCAGCCCCAGAGGGGCAACCCATGGCAGCTGCAGGCAGAGACTCTGCCCACACTCAGTGTCTGGGTTTGCAGGGCTGCTGTCCTGCCCCAGGAATTTCCAGCTGGGAGGAGCTGCTCCAGCTCTGTGAGTGCAGGAAAATGAGCTGCAACAGGGAATTCAAAAGGATTCTTAACACCCAGAGCATGGGCTCTTTCCCTCTTGGAAAAATGCATTCTGAGCTGCATTCCCAAATGCAGGTGAACCTACACTGATTTCTGCTCAGAATGAAGGAGCCCTTGGCAAAGAGCTCAGCAAAGGCAGCAGGATCAGCTCTAGGAGCACCCTCAGAACACTTCCCAACCCTGCTCTGGGAACTCAGAGTGCCTTCCCAAGAGCTGCCTGTGTAAATCCATGGGGGTGTGAGCTCTGACACCTGCCAGGGCAGCTCCCTCTGCATCCTGGCCTTCCCTTTCTCCCTTGCTGCATCCTCTTGACTCTGGGGCTGCCTTTGAAATGGACAATTCCCTCTCTTCCCTAGTGGGAGCCTTCCCTCCTTCCCTCTCTCTACAGCTCAGGCCTGCCTCTCATTGCTTCCCCTCTTCCATAAACTGAATTATCCCCCAAATACGTGGGATCTCTGTACACAGCCACACTGCTGCAGGTCCAACACACACTGAATGATGTTATCTGATGAGTCTCAGCACAGATAAATGATGCTCTTCCCTCCCACTCTTCACACAGAGCTTTGCAGGATGAAAAACAAATGGAATATGACTCTCCATGGAGGGGTGGCATTCCCGAGGCTGGGACACCCTCAGGGCTCCTGGCTCTCACTCATCACTGCAGATTGAAGCCAAGAGGTGCCTTCTCCTGGAGTGGCACCAGTGCCAAGGTCCCCGCATGCCCTGCTGGGGCTGCCAGCTGTGACAGGACACACTCTGGGCATGCTGGCACTGTCAGCTGCTGCTCTGAGGTGTGGGCTGGCTGCAGACAGGTCCTGGAGTGCCTTCAAGGCAGGGAGAGGCCCCCAAGGGGAGAGGGGGCACTGGTGAGCAGCTCCTTCTTCATGTGATTAAAAAGAGGGTGGAAAATTATTTATAAAGGTGCTGGGATGGTAAAATGTTATCTGAACAGATGTTTTATCTGGATGCAGACAGCAAAGAGCTTTGTGGACAGCAAAGAGCGAGGTCAAAGTCAGGGATGGGGCTCCTGAGATCTCCTCAGCACCCCTCAGCTCCTTCTCCTGGGGTGTCTGGGGCTGTTTTCCTCTGCAGCCACAGAAGAAATGGCACTTCAGGTGAGCAGGGCTGCCAGGTCCCCTTCATTAGGCTGATGTAATTTCCATTCCTCCGTGGCTGGTGAGTTGCTGACCCCTTCCCTCAGGCTAAACACAAAATACTCTGAGTCTGGGCCTTGGCTTCCAAAGAAAAGGAAATTCAGATACTCAGTTCCTGCTCCCACCCTGTGCTAGGGAGCTCTTCCAGGTCTGATTCACCTGAGCTACCTCAGGAGAGACCAAGCACACCCTGAGTGCCTTCCTCACTCTGTGAGCAAACACAGATCTCCACACTGTGGTGTTGAAGGGAGAGGGTTTCCAGACAGAAAGTGGCACTTGAACTTTGATTCCTCACAGTTACATTTGTGGTTATTCAGGTGATGAGAGAGGACACCACATCTGTGTTCCCTCTCAGGACTGGGATAAGAAAGCCCAGCTGTGCCAAGGGCTGGGAATTTGAAAGGAAGCTTTGTGCCAAAGCACACACCCTCTACCCCTGCACACCCAGCTCATGGGCACTTTCCTCCCTGCACCACTGTCTCAGCAGCCTCAAAAAAGAACTGCTCCTGTACCTCCATCTGTATTTATCTCCTGATGGCCAGATCATCCTGCTCCTCTCACCTGT
Source organism: Argya squamiceps (assembly GCA_037834095.1). Lineage (NCBI taxonomy): Eukaryota > Metazoa > Chordata > Aves > Passeriformes > Leiothrichidae > Argya > Argya squamiceps. The sequence continues at coordinate 18,482,322 of JBBMKD010000022.1, forward strand.
GCAGATCTGAGGGGGTTACTCACCTGTCCATTGAACAAACCTGGGACTTCACTTGGTTAAAGAGTAAAGCTGGTGCTGAGCACACACTGCTGGAGTTCTTTGCATTCAGTGTCACCTATTCCCAAGAGAGCAGCCCCAAAACATCCCAGCTCCCCCTTTTGTGAGCATCACTGTCCCTGCAGAAGGGATGAGGAGCTGAGGTTGGGAGCAAAGGCAGCACAAGGACAAGCAGGAATCTGTGGCAGAGCTTGGCACTGCTCCCAGCTGCTCTCCTCCCTGGCTCACCTGGCCCAGGCCAGGCCTGCCTGGAGGCAGCACAGCCCAGGGGATTAGTCAGGAAGAGACAAGCAGGGCTGCAAACCCAACAGAATCTCAGCTGCACGAGTGTGGTCACGAGCTGCCAGGCCAGAAGTTTGGGAACAGCTATTTTTGTTGCTTGTTTACAGACAAAGCTTTTAAAATGTTTACCACTGTAATATGTTGAACAGACACTCTCATACTGCAATAATATCATAAATTATATTTGGAGGGTGGAATTGTGTTGTCTTGGCTTTTCTTTGGTTTTTTAGCATCTGCAATGCCTGGAGGAAACTCAAGGCATCTTTAATCCTGATTTAACTGGGATCCTTGTATCAAAACATATGCAAGTGGCATTCAGAGTCTATGCATTTCAAACCACGTGGCAAAAAATTCCTGAGAAAAATGAAAACAAGAACTTCCTGTGGCTCCTGGAAGGCTTTCAGCTCCCACCAGTGACCTTGGGAGGGGGTCCTGGTGCAGGCATTTCTGGGGTGTATCAGCACATGGAGCAGTGGGAAAGTGTCAGAGCCCAGGGCATCCCTTTGGATGGTCACAGACCTCAGCACAGAGCCCTGGGACCCAAGAAAGAGGGTTTGAAATCTGTTCAGGGGGGTCTGTCCAGGGGGTTGCCTGGCACAGAGCCCAGAAAGACACAGGCTTTGATTTTAGTCCATTGAAAAAGCTTCTAACATTGAGAGAAGAATTACAAGTCACAAAGGTGTGAAAACAGTAGTTTAGCACAGCACAGGGTGGAAAATTGGGTAGTTTTGGGATTCTTAGAATGGAGCTGACTTGGGGACAAGATGGAGACTTTAGGGTGGTGCTCTGAGTTCTTGGCCTCCATTTTCTGATGTGACGTGGGCACAAAGCAGTCTAAGGGTATTGGATCAAAGCAGAAATTACTCTTTAGTACAGGTGATAGGCATTGGCACAGAATTGTAAATAATAAGTAAATAATTATCTGTATAAGAGGCAGTGACCTCCCATCACGGGGGTTCACCTGTGTCTGAGCTGCTGTGAACACCTCGGCCGGGCACAGAAAGATTTGTACGATAAGAGATAATAAACACGTGAGAAACCAAGAAACAACAAGATCTTGAGACTCCTCTGCATTCTCCCACCAAGCTCAAAGCCTTCAGAGGCCAAAAAAGACTCACCAGCAGAACCACCAGCTGACTCTCGGGTGACAGAAAACAAAAACCCGAGAGGAAAGCACCATCCCACTGCTGCTGAGCACATCCACAGCCCTGGGTCTGACTGCATTCCCCACCCGTGCTGGGCTTACTCTCAATCAGCATTTAAGTGGTGGTGTTTTACAAGTGCAAATACTTGTGGAAATCTAATTTTAAGCTTCAGTGCTCACTGAAAGCCAGTTTCAAAGGCAGGCAGAGAAGAGACTGGTGTGAGTTATGTAAGGGGGCACAGCAAACTGGGGCTGCCACACAGAGAATCACTCACTGCAGAAACTGCAAACACTGCACACAGCTTACACCCTGGGCAGCACCAGGGAACAGGGGCTGATTTCATCAGGGATAAAATGATCATTAATCAGTGATCAGCCCAGGTTCTCTGAGTGGCAGCCTTCCAGCCATCTGCAGGGTCACGTGTGTGACATTCTGCAGGTTGAGGAGTTCTCAGAGCCTGAAGTTACTTGGACTAAAATAGGGTCACAAATCTTTGTAGCATCCCAGGCTCTGTCAAATCATGGAGATTAATCCCTTCCTGCCCAATCCAGGATCAATTCCCAGTGAGAGCAGAGGTTCAAGGATACACCTCAGCTCTTTGCCCAGGGCTCTGTGTGCCTGACAGCTCCATGCACAGCCCACGTTCCTGCAGGGAGCCACGGGAACACAGGCTGGGGGGCTCTGGCCTCTCTCCTCCCCTCCCCTCTGCCCACCCACTGCTTCCAAACTGCTCAGCCCTGCCGTGGGACTGCCTCATCCCACCTCAATCAACCAATCCTGCTCCTGTTGCTGCATGGGCTGAGCCCCCAACTGCTCATTCTGCTACCCACACAGCTCAGACCACGATTTCCAACCCCTCAGTGGGCAGAAAACCCATCAACATCTCTCCATGGGACTGCATGGGCTGAGATTTTCCTCCCTGCTCCCTCAGTGCACAGGGGGAATATTGGATGGATCTTATCCTGGTTCTATAACAGTGACAGGGCCCTCTGAATCATCTCCTGTACTCACTGTGGCCTGGACCTCTCAAGGACACTGTCACCCTGGACCTCTCAAGGACATTGTCACCCTGGGCCTCCCAAAGACATTGTCACCCTGGGTCTCCCAAGGACATTGTCACCCTGAGCCTCCCAAGGATATTGTCACCCTGGGCCTCCTAAGGGCATTGTCACCCTGGACCTCTCAAGGATACTGTCACCCTGGACCTCTCAAGGATACTGTCACCCTGGGCCTCCCAAGGATATTGTCACCCTGGGCCTCTCAAGGATATTGTCACCCTGGGCCTCCCAAGGACATTGTCACCCTGGGCAGAAGGGAGCCAGGGAATGCACCACTGACTTGGAAAGAGGTTTCCATTTGCTTCCTCCTTGTGCACAGATCCTGAACTGGATGGGACAGGAACCAAAATGCTCCTGCTGCTGTTCACCCCTGCTTTTCAACAACTGCTGTTCCTCAGCTTCAGTCCTCCACAATGATTCCTGCCCTTCCAGAGCATCTCAGCAGAATGGAGTAACCTTGAATTCCTTCAAAAGTCACAGAGCTACTGCACTGCTCCTTCTGGATGGTGCACATTCCAGAGGAGGGGAGGAAATGCCTTATTTATAAAGTCAGGGAATTCCATGGGATCTGCCAGCTCTGGGAGGGTGCCCAGAGCTCCCTGGGCTCTGTGGGGCAATGACAGCTGAGGAGAGCTGGGCAGCACGAAGGGCTATGGAGGAGCCATGTCACAGGAGTGGAGATGTAGCACAGGAGAAAGGGAAGGCCAAAGAGAGCTGGAAAGAGAGGAGAAAGGGAAGGATGCAAAGAGAGCTGCCCTGGCAGGTGTCAGAGCTGAGGGAGCAGGCAGCTGTCAGGGGCCAGGGAAACCAGGGCACAGCAGGGCTTTCAGTGGCACAGGGACCAAGGCTGTGTCGGGCCAGCAGAACAGCAGAAGGAAGGGGGGGCCATGGCAGAGCCCTGCAGCAAAGGGCCTGTTGTTCCACTTGCTCTGTGTCACCTTCTGACCTTCTGCTGACATTTGCAGAAGGGGAGTTCTCCCTGGGGAAGGAGCACGTGAGGTTCTCTGTGCTGGGTCAGAATTTTCCATGCATTTCAGTTAAATGTGCAGAGGACAGGAAACACAGGATGCTCTGCCCACCTGATCCCACGGGCCCAGAGAGCACCAGGCTGGAAAGCTGAGCAGCACTGAGTACCCACACCTGCAGAACTTTGGATAAAGCCAAGCTGGCCCATCCCTGCATTGATTTTACATTTTCTCTGTGGTTTGTGCAGCCTCATTGAAATAACCCAAGTGCTGGGCCTAATGCCACTTCCACCAGGGCCTCTTCAGCCTGGGCTGTGCCAAACTGCGTCTTCAGCTCAGAGCCTTTCCTCAGGGGTCACACTCTGCGATTTGCAGCAGATAGTGAGATGCACAGAATCAAATGTTCCTGGCAGGAGAAGCCCCAGAGGCACTGCACCCCTTGCTGGTGTGCCAGCTCAGTTCCTACCCCCCTCACCTCATCACCCTCTGCATTGTGCTCAGAGCTCCACTGAGCTCTCCATGAGGGAAGCAGTGGGAATGCAAGCATAATGAAGGGATGGATAAGGAGATAAAGGAGTTTGACTGGGACTCCAAAACGTTCCTCAGCTCTGCAGCCTTCTTGCATGAGTCACTTGATCTCTCTGGCTGTGACCAAGGAATGTTATCCTGGTCTTTAGCTGGGGAAGAGACACCTGGACAGGGATGTTTGCAGCACAGGTTGTGTCTCCTACAGGACAGGGAGCATCCTGGGGTGGGTTACACTGTGAGCTGTCACAATCACAGAATCCCAGAACAGTTTGGGTTGGAATGGACCTTAAAGGTGATCTAGTCCAGGCCCCCTGCCATGGGCAGGGACACCTTCCACTGTCCCAGGGTGCTCCAAGCCCCAATGTCCAACCTGGCCTTGGACACTGCCAGGGATCCTGTGCCAGGGATCCTGTGCCAGGGCCAGCCCACCTTCACAGGGAAGGATTTCTCCCTAATATCCAACCTGAACTTACCTCCAGTGGGTTTAAATTGGGATCCTTGCAGGAGCTGAAGCTGAACAAGAAGGGGCAGGCTGGGATCCCCTTCACTTCCCAACTCCAGCACAGAACTGAGCACCAAGCCTGGAGAAGAGCTGCCAAGGGAGCAGGTAAGAAAGGAAACTCTTCCCCCTGTACTCACCAATCCTGTCCAGCCTGTCCAGAGCCACAGTCTCAAAGGCTCTCCTCATCATGGGGTACTCCTCCAGGACCTCGTTGAAGTTGTCCACGGACAGGGAGTAGAGGCGGCAGTAGGTGTCGGCGCGCACGCTGGCCGTGCGCCGGCCGCGCGTCAGCAGGCAGATCTCTGCAGGCACAGAGGGGCTGAGACAGGGCATGGACAGCAGCACCACCACCCTGCAACCCTCCCTGCACTGCCCTCACAGCCTCCAGCCCTGCTGTGCCCTCACAGCCTCCCTCCAGCCTGCCCTCACTCAGAGAACGCAGCCAGAGTTAACATTCCGTGTGCGCAGTGATGTTTCAAAGAACCAAGGGCTCACTTAGGGCAGCTGCCACACTCAGCTGCCCCTCGGGGGTTCTGCTGCTCCAGTCAGGCAGACAAGGTTTGTTCTGGGGGCTTATCAAAGGCAGCATTGTGTGTTCACACTGGAGGAGTTGTGTTTCTCCAGCTCCTTGTGAGCACTGGGAGCAGAAGGTCAAGCCGTGCTCTCATTGAAGCCGATTCTCCCTAGATTTGTAGAGAGGCTCTGTGCTGATCTGTGCCTTTGGTGCCTGGCTGTAATTTTGATCCCTGTACCTGGAACACAGTTGTCTTTCCACACTTTTCAAAGGTTTTCATGTCTATGCCACAGGCATTGTCAGGCAAAGCCACACCAGTGGCACCTCCCAGCTCTGGGTGCACTTACTGTCGTGCACTCCTCAGTGCTCAGCTGCTTACACAACACAAAGCCCTGCATTCACCCACAGCTCCTTGAACACTCAACAGAGACCTCCCAAATCCTGTTTTTCCCCTGCTTACAGAGTCTGGGCAGCAGAGACAGGCCCTTCAGGACAGATGGTGTGAGCTGCAGAGTGACAGCACTCTGCTCCCTGTGTGTGCTGGGTGCCAATCCTCCTGCACCATTCCTTGGATTCATGCTGAGCCTACCCTGGTAGAACAGCACCACAAGGTTATGAGTGTACTCCTAGGCTGCTTTCCCAAGGAAATGATGCTTAGGAGACAGTGTGTCAGGAGTTGTGATGGGATGTCATGGGCAAGTCCAATCCCATCTGTCAGTCAGGGAATCCTGACTCCAACCCTCCAGCTCCAAATGCCAGGCTGCAAAATCCCTGTACCCAAGTGAGGTGCAGACAGGTTGTTCCACATGAAGCAGGAGTTACAGGAGTGTGGGAAATGCATAACAGGAATGTTTTAGAGGAAAGGCCTCCCAGAAGGGAAGGCAAGGCAGGTGTTGCTGTCTCCCCTCAGATGATCAAAGGTGGTGCAGTCAGAGCTTGTCCTGCAATCTGCCTGTCTGGGGCTGAGCTCTGCACAGGCTCTGACAGGAGAGGGGGCTTTGTGTTCCTCATGAGAGCAATGCCCTAAATCCTTCCCAGCCTCCTGCTGGTCCCACTGCTCCAGAGCTCTGCTGCTCATACATTTCACCTGCCTGCTGAACCCCAGGACACTCTGCTGGGCCACAGGCAGGGCAGATGAGGGATTGTTTTCCCTCTGTGTTTATCCAGCCCCTCCTGTGGTAGAAGCCAGACAGCAGGAGAAGGAATGTGCCTGCAGAACAGAGAACAGGCCGTTTTTTACCTTTAGGTTCTCAGCTTCACCCATCTGTCAGACAGAAATGAACCTGCAAGAAGCAAGTTTCCCTGCTGTGTTTTGCTGTTATTTCTGACCTAGGTGCTGCAGTGCTCACCAATCACCTCCCCCTGCACCATCTCCTCTCTGGGAAGATGCCCAGAGGTGGAGGAGGAGGTGCTGGGGGTCAGTCCCACATGGATCCAGAAATGCCTGAGTGTGGGAAATGGATTTGTAGAGGATTCTCAAATTCTCTGACTGAAAGCTCTCATAGTCTTGTGCACCTGTATGCAAACTCTGAGATAAAGTGTGTTGACTTAGAAATGCCATGGAACAGGACAGACATTGCTGAGAGAGAAACTGAACTGGAAACAAGTTTCAAATGATGACCTTGCAAACAGTCCAGATATTTTGGAGAAACAGAACTATGAAAGGTGTATTGTAGCAAGACCCATGTGGGGTATTTTAACAGATGATTGGCTTAGAAATATTAACAGCATTGTGTGGCAAAGCTAACAGGCAAAAATACGCTTATAATGTAATTAGGAAATAGTTTGGCTCCTGATGGTATTCCTTCTGGAGCTGGTAGGTGATGGTGTGAATTGTAACATCTGTATTCATGTTCTCATCAATAAATTTGTTTCTCATTAAAAACCCTTCTCATGAGGCTGAAAACGGAATAAAAGTCTTTAAAACACCTCTCAGGAGCCCATTTCTGAGTCAGAAGAAGGTTTTTCCCAGCACCTGTGCACAGCAGTGGTGTGGCTGAGTGTCACCCTGATTATTTCAGCCTTCTGATGTTTACATTCCTGTCCTGGAGTTTCTCACACATTGTAACACAAACAAAGCGGATTGTTTTCACATTCCTCTCTGTGATGGACTGACAGTGGGGTCAGAGAGGTGTCAACCTCATGGCTGATCAAACCCTAAATCCTATTTAAACCCTAAACCCAAAATAACCTTCCTTCAGAAAGGTTATTTCTGAATAACCTGATGGGTGAGTGTTAGTAACACTCAACCTGATGGTGTGAGTGTGATCTTTTCCTGTCCATCTGGTAACAGCTGAGGGGGGCTGAGTGAGTAGCACCTGTAGCAGAATTTTTTAGGGAAAAAGGGCATGATTTGTATTTGGAGTAAAAGTTGAACTCCCCAGACTGGGCCTCATCGTTGAGGCCTGTATAAGTTTGTGGCGCAGGTAGAAAATCCCTGCCAGATCTGTGGCACAGTTAAAATTAGAACTTAAGGTGTTAACAAGGGATAGTGGGTTTTTTAGCAGTTAACAAGCACAGTAATTAGTGTGAACACTTTAGCTGCCTTAAGAATAAGATAAACAATATATGTGTACATTCTTTTCTGTGCTGTGTGCCAATGAAAAACCACCTGTAAAGGTACACTATGTAGAAGTGTATATAACCTGCCATTTTAGCTGGAATAAACAGAGAACGTATCATTAACTTGTCAGATCTGTGTTTGCTCTCATCCAACTTCCCATTATTTTTCAGGTTCCCTTGCTTGTAGCACTCACCTCCAAAGTAGGAGCCATCAGCCAGCTTGGTCTCCTTGTTGCCCTTGGTGAGCACGCTGACCACGCCGTGCTGGATGAAGTACATCTTCTTGCCAATGGTGCCCTCCCTGATGATGTAGTCCCCGGGCTGGAACACCTCGAACTTCAGCTTGGTCAGCATGGAGGTGACAAAGTTGGGGTCAGCGTTGGCAAACAGGGGCATGGAGGCCACCAGCTTGCGGCAGTTGAAGTTGATGATTTCCTGACCACGTGTGTGTGGTGGGAGGGAGAGAGAGGAGGAGGAGGAGGGGACAGGGAGAGGAGAGGACACACACATGGTTAGTTGTGGGCCTGAGAAGTTTTCACAGCTGAGAACTTGTTCTCAAGGAAAAGTTTCTCAAGAAAGCTTTTCCTCAAAACAACTCCCCCAAAACAATCTCCATCCTGGTGGTGTTTTCTGTTTCTCTAGTTTAACCAAGGTATTAGAGAGGTGTCGTTCCTATTCACCAATCATGTTGAGTCTGTATCAGAACACCTTATAAAAGGTAGTAAGAATTTGGAAAATAAAGCCTTCTTTTTCTATACTTTTTGCTTTCTGAAATATTTGGAGTCTCTCACGTCCTACAGTGACAGTTAGTCAACACCTAACGAGCTGGGAAGGTCTCCCACCTGATGTGTGGGTTTAGAGTGGGATAAAGTGGCTGTGCCTTGGTCTGGCTGCCCTGGTGCTGGCTCTGGATGCTCAGGGCATGGAGCAGTGTTGGAGCCAGCACCACACTCACTGCCTTCACCCTCTGCCTCCCCCCAGCAGGGACAAGCCTCCAAATACACCCCCAAATAGACAAATACAGCATTCCTGTTTGTGCAGGAAACCCTTGGCTGTGAGGGAGCACAGCAGTGGTGAAATGCTGCCTGACAAAGCCCAGGGCTCCCCTGTGGGCAGGTGTCAGAACTCACCTTGGCAGCCCCTGTTCTCTGCTGCCCTTGTTTGCCAATGAGCTGTTAAACAGCACAAATGTGCTCAGGAGGAGAATGAGCCTGGGCAGGTGGGGACAGTGTCAGGAGGGGAGGGAGAGGTGCTCACCAGGCACTGGGCAGAGGCTGGATCACCAGCCTGGCTGAAGAAAGCCCAGCCCAGCTGCTCAGCTGTCACCTCCCCTGGGGCTCCGTGTCACTGCCAGGGGTGACAGCTCAGGAGCTGCTCTGGGCCCTGGCAGCTCCCACTCAGGACCCATCACCCCAGCACAGCTGTCCATGGGAAGGGGATAACCAGGGCAGGAAGAAAGAGAGCTGGGGAAGCATCTGCCTCCCCTTGTGGGGGTTTTCAGAGGGGTGCCCTTTGAGACTTCAGCAAAACTAGTTTTAAATTCTGGCTGGCACTTGCTCAGCTCTTGTCTCTCCCATGGAGGGACATTGCTGGGGGACAAAAACAGAAGGCAGGGCCCTTCTGGCTTCAACTGGGAAGGAAAGGGAGCTTTTCTGAAGGCTCCTTGTTCTTGTGATTCTGGCTGGCACTTGCTCAGCTCTTCTTTTCACCATGGAGGGACATTGCTGGGGGACAAAGACAGAAGGCAGGGCCCTTCTGGAGCTGGTAGGTGACACACTGGTGACATACCAGGGACAACCTTCAGCTGGGAAGGAAAGGGAGCTTTTCTGAAGGCTCCTTGTTCCTGTGATTCTGGCTGGCATTAGCTCAGCTCTTCTCTCCCCCATGGAGGGACTTTGCTGGGGGACAAAGACAGAAGGCAGACTCCTTCTGGAGCTGGTAGGTGACACACTGGTGACATACCAGGGACAACCTTCAGCTGGGAAGGAAAGGGAGCTTCTCTGAAGGCTCCTTCTTCCTGTGACTCCCCCTCTTCCAGCTGGAGGATGGGGCACAGATGAGTCCAGCGCTCCACGCTGCGTTTCACCCAAACACACGAGGTGGGAGCTCCCTGCTCCCTGCCCCAGGAGCTGCACAGCTGCCAGACGTGCTGGGAATGCACCCTGCCCGTTTTGTGCCCTCTTACCTCTCTCAGGGGCTCGCTGAGCTCTCCCAGGATGCTCTCCTCATCAAACATCTTGCCCTGGTAGCGGTGCTCGTAGTAGTCGTGGATGCGCTGCCGCATGTCGGCGGGCAGCTTGTGGAAGGACATGTACTGCTCCACCTGCTTGTACTGGGAGGAGACACAGGGCAGCAGTGTCAGGGTGTGCCACACACAGGGCTGTTCATGGCTGGCCCTGCTGCCTTCACCTCAAGCAGGGCAGTCTGGAGCAGGAGGGAGGGCCTGTGCCATCCGTGAGGAGTTTGCAGACTGCCCTGCTGTGCTCCCCAAATGGCTGTCCCATGTTTTAACTTTTAAACTCATCCTCAGCCAGGAGTCGTGGGGAGACACCTGCTCATTGCCTGGGTGCTGAGCAGCCTGTGCTCCCCTCCACACAGCCCCAGGTGGGAGCAGGGCTGAGGAAGGAGTGTCCTCCCCACACAGACTGTGCAGGAGAGTCCAAGTGTCCCCAAGGAAGGTTTTTGCATGGTACACAGCAGGACAGTGGCCAGCTGGGCTCCAGAGCTGTCACAGAAGTGCAGCCCCAGGGTCTGTACCAGGGGAAGCACAGGACCTGCCCTGGCTGTGCCTCACAGCCAGAGAGGGGCACATCCAGGATCAACATCCCAGTTATCTGGCTGAAGCTGCAGTACCCAGCGGCTGCTTCTCCCCTCTGTGCTCCTGCCTGCCCTGCCACGATGGAACCTTTGCTTTCCCAAGATTTTCTCCCCCTTTTCTTTGTTCCCTATGCACTCACTCTAATCCATCCACATTTTTACCTGATGGTTCCCATTTCCATGGTGTCAGTTCCAGCAGCACACAAGGGCAGGCTCTGACTGATGGCAGAGCAGCTTTGGGGATGAGTGGTGCTTTCTGTGAGCAAAGGACACCGCCCCAAGGGCCAGGCCTTTACCAGGGCCCTGCTGCCCTGCAGGTGCTGCAGGCCAAGGTGTGTGCAGGGAATGGTCACACTCCTTCCACTGGTGGCAGTACAGCACACAACCCTCAGTGTGCACTGCACTAATTGCTGACAAAAGGACTGTGCTGCTCCTTTCCCAGCCCTATTTCCCCTTTTCTCCCTGACAAATGTGTCCCTGAACGTCCCTTCAGTGCAGCTTGAGCTCTTGGAGAGGCTGATTAGTGAAGCTGTGCTGGTTACAGGGACAGCCTGTGCTGGCACTGCCAGCTCCATCTGCACCAGGCAGGAGAGGGCAGCCCTCCAAGGAGCCAAGGTGGCAGAGGGGACACTGGGGCCTTCCTGGCATTCCCAAAGCACTGGAGATACTTCTGATCCCTCCAGCCTGACCAAAGGCAGGGCAGTCACCACCTCCCTGCCCTTTGTCACCTATGTGGCTCAGGCTCTGTAAGGACTAGCTGTGACAGCACAGGATGTGCTGGGAGCCCAGAGGAAAGGAGGGAGGGAAAGGAAGTGGGAAACAGCAGCTCCCTTGTGGACAGCTCACCCAAAGAGAATTTTGGAGGTTATTGTCTCTCAAGGAGAAAGTTTCAGGGTTTTTTGGCTCATCTACCCATAGATGTCTCCTGCCACTGGGGAGGCACTGCAGCCTGAGACACTCATGGGCCCTGGCAAAGCAGGCACAGGAAATGTGGGACTCTCACTATGGAAAGGGAAATCATTAGAGCTTCTGCTGACTCAGGCTTATTAAATTCATCTAAAATCCACAAAGAGCTCTGCTTGCTTTAATGCTGCTTTTTTGTTGAATAAAATTTGCCCAAAATATCCCCTTATGCTCTGAGCTTTAGTGCAGTGATTGAGCTGGAGCAGTGACCAGTGTCACCAGGTGCCTCTCCTCACCTGCTGCAGCCACCTGCCCCTGCTCCTGTCCCCTCTCCTCCACTGGCACTTGCTGTCCATCTTAACTGCCCTTTGCTCCCTGGAAAAAACATCCCCATGCTCCAAAAATCCACCAGGTGGATGGGGTGACTGGGACTCTGCTTATTCACCACTCAACGTGGATTTATGGCTTTGCAACAAAGAGCAATAAATTACTGCTCTGCAGTGTCCCCAGGGCTTGTCAGAGTCCCCTGCCACAGCTGTCCCCAGATAAGGCTCCCAGGGAAAACAGCACAAATTTACTTCCCCACGAATAAAGGTGCTGCTTCCCATTGCAAATGAGAATTAGGGTTATAAAAGCAAACTGTGAAATGAGGAACCATCATTCTCTGTCGTGGTTAAGGAGAGGGAGATCTTGTCTCTGCTGTCTCTGCTGGTGCTCCCTCCTCTCACCCCATGAGGGTTTTTGGGGGCCCTCAGCTCTCCCTTGTGCAGAGATGGAGTCAGAAATGAAAGCATCACCCCCTTCTTTCCATGTCTGAGAAAATGAAGATTCACTGGGGTTTTCCCCCTTCCCCTGGAGCTGCTGAAGGCCCCACTCTCCTGGGGTGAGGCAGGTGATGCCAGGCTCAGCTGGCCCTCTCTAAAGCCACTTGGTGTCCCTTTGCTGCCTTCCAGCAGTGGCCAGGCCTCCCCTGACAGCCCCTTCCCCTCCTCCTCCTCCTGTCTGCTCAGCTTCCCACTTGTCTCCCTGTCCCCAGCCTGACCTGTGCTCAGAGCTTAGTGGCCTCTCTGAGTTCAACTCAAAACACTCATTTAGGAATTATTTAAATCTCTCTGAAGACAATTGAGCCCATTTAAATCCCAGCTCATTTTCTTAAGTCTGCTTTTCCTCAAATAGCCCTTGAAGGAGGTATTAATATATCAAAAGGAAACCATTTAGCTGAGTATTTTTGCTTCTTATAGCTGGCCACTTTCCCCCCTCTCTCACCACTTCCCTTCTACCAAAGCTCAGATCACTCCCAGCCCAAAGGGAACTAAATCTTTCTAACTCCTTCCATGCCCTCAATATCCATCAGGAATCCTCCTCTCTCTGGCAGGGATAAATTGCTGAACAGGCTCAGCCCTTTCCTTGCCCCAGTTCTGAAGATGGAAACCTCCAGGCACAGGGGGGGATTGTTGGGGTGTCCTGTGAGGGCTCCATGACCCCTGAGGGTCCCTTCCAACCCAGCACATTCTGTGATTCTGGCCCTGCTTGGATCCTTCCAGGATCTCACTGTGGGTTTCATTCCAATCACAAATCTCTCCATATCTGCAGCCCATGGAAATCAGCAGAGATGCACCAGTGGAAGGAAAAGGAGGCTGCAGGGGAGCATTTCAGCTCAGGGAAGGATTGGGGTGCTCTGCCAGCAAGACATCCCCTGGCCAGATCCTTTCCAAGGGGATCAGTGCTCCACAGGGGAAAGATCAGCTCAGGGGATTCACCACATGGAAGGTCCTGACAGGACACAGTGGAATCTTTGGTTTATTTTCCCTGATCTCTGATCAGGAGTCAGTGCAGCTCCTCAGCATTCAGGAATCATCACACCCAAGGAAATGCTGGCTTTGTTTTCTCTCTTAAGCCATCCATATTCCCACCCTCAGGATCTATTCTATCTCACATCTTACTCCACATGAAGCCACAGGACTGCAGGAGGGGTTTAAGGGAAGAGCAGAAGTTCTGTGACAAAAATCTGGGAGCTACTCCATCCTGCAAGAGCTTTCTGTGATGTCCTGGTTGTGAGCCTTTCCAAAGGCTGGATTAATTGATTCCTGTACCATGGCCCTCGCTCACTTTGCCAGCAGGAAATGAGTTTTAATTGTCATCTCCTGGAAAACCTGGAACACTTTTTCCCTTAGAGAAGGAGAAAAAGCACCTTGGGGATTTCTCTTCCCCAGAGCCAGATCTCTTGCTGTGGTACAGACAATTCCTGGAGCTTTTCTCCCACTTTGTGTCCAACATTCCTTGCACTGGGGATGGCTGTGAGTTGCTGTGCCTCAGCTCCTGTTCAGGGCAGGGATTGTGGACAATCCCATTCCTGGGCAGGATCAATAATGAGCCTGATGAAACCCTGCTTTGCCTCTGCCCATCTCTGCTGCTCAGGGCTCTGGGGAAAGCAGGTCCAGGAGCTGTGGGACAAATCTGTATGGAATGTTGTGGGTGCTGAGCCCGAAGGTCTAACCCTGTATATCCCACAGGGAGTGCAATATGGACAAACCTGCACACCATGGCTGTGGGAACTGCCTGATTTCCCTGGGAATTCCCCTCAAGGGAATGCCTGCCTGGGCTGGGGAGGCCACATCCTGCCACAGGCCAGCACAGGGCACTTTTGGCCATGGCCTGGGAATGGGGGAACCTCCAGAATGAAATCTGGGACTTTTCTGTGCATTTAGGGTTTTTGGGACATCCCCAGAACCTTCCATCCCAAAATAAATCCCTTCATTTCCCATGGATTTGGGGTTTTTTGGGAGTTTCTGACCCTGTCAGAGTGCCAGATCCTGGGAATGGAGGAATGAAACCTGGGATATAAATCTGTCCCTTTTCAATGGATTTAGGGGTTTTGGGACTCCCCCTGAACCTTCCATCCCAAAATAAACCTTTCATTTTCCATGGATGTGGGGTTTTTGGGATCCCCCCAAACCTTCTATCCCAAAATAAATCCCTTTGTTTTCCATGGATTTGGGATTTTTGGGTGTCCATGACACTGCCAGAATGCTGAATCCTGGGAATGGGGGAACCCCCGGAATGAAATCTGGGACTTTTCTGTGCATTTAGGGTTTTGGGACACCCCCAAACCCTCCATCCCGAAATAAACCCCTTCATATTCCATGGATTTGGGATTTTTGGGTGTTCCTGACACTGCCAGAGAACCCCTGGAATGAAATCTGGGACTTTTCTGTGGATTTGGGGTTTTGAGACCCTCCCAGAACCTTCCATCCCAAAATAAATCCCTTCATTTCCCATGGATTCGGCATTTTTTTGGGAGTTTCTGACCCTGTCAGAGTGCCAGATCCTGGGAATGGAGGAATGAAACCTGGGATAAAAATCTGTCTCTTTTCAATGGATTTGGGGATTTTGGGACTCCCCCAGAACCTTCCATCCCAATATAAACCTTTCATTTTCCATGGATGTGGGGTTTTTGGGATCCCCCCAAACCCTCCATCCCAAAATAAAGCCCTTCATTTCCCATGGATTTGGGATCTTTTCCTGATGCTGTCAGAATGCCAAATCCTGGGAATGGGGGAATGAAACCTGGGATACAAATCTGTCCCTTTTCCATGGGTTTGGGGTTTTTGGGACCCACCCCCAGAACCTTCTATCCCAAAATAAAACATTTCATTTTCCATGGATTTGGGGGGTTTTGGGTGTTCCTGGTGCTGTCCAAGTGCCAAATCCTGGGAATGGGGGGGCATTGGGACCCCCCCTCACAAAATAAAATCCTTAATTTTCCCTGGATTTAGGTTTTTTGGGGATCCTCCCTAAATAAATCCCTTTGTTTTCCATGGATTTGGGGTTTTTGGGGATCTTCCTTAAATAAATCCCTTTGTTTTCCATGAATTTGGGGTTTTGGGGATCCTCCCTAAATAAATCCCTTTGTTCTCCATGGATTTGGGGGTTTTGGGGATCCTCCCTAAATAAATCCCTTTGTTTTCCATGAATTTGGGGTTTTGGGGATCCTCCCTAAATAAATCCTTTTGTTTTTCCATGAAGTTGAGGTTTTTTGAGTGTTCCTGGTGCTGTCCAAGTGCCAAATCCTGGGAATGGGTGGCACCAGGGTCCCCCTGTGACCTCACCCAAAATAAAATCCTTCATTTTCCCTGGATTTGGGGATTTTGGGGCTCCAGGCACGGTGCCACGCTGAGGGCATTACCCAGGAGCCCAGGTAGGATTTAATTTCCTGCACAAGCTCATGGGGAGGCAGCTGAGAGCAGCCCAGACCCCCAGAAGGTCAGACCCCTGGGTCTGCTCCAGGTGCCTGGGGGAGGAAGAGGAGGATTCCAGCTCCTGCCCACTCCCAAAGCAGATCTGGGATTCCCAGGGGCTGGACCTGCATCTGAGCACTCAGCAACACCTGAAAGCTTTTCCTCAAGTCCATTTGTCTAAATATTCTGAGGTTAATGAGGCTCTGGAGCTCTGCAGCACCCTGGAGCTGGGAGTTGCACAGTTTCCTCATGGACCATAAAAAAGCCCAAAGCACCCTTTAAACTTTGTTGTCTACAAAGCTCCAACAAGCAGCAGGGACTGCCTGAGCCCCAGGACCGATCCTCAGCCCTCAGAGCAGTGTGGGCAGACTGAGGGACTGTCTGAAATCTCCCCCAATAAATACTGGCCCAACATCCCCAACAGGGACAGAACATTCCCATTGGTTTATTTCAGCCTTTCCCCTGGCTAACATTCCCCTGGTTTGTCTTTGCTGAACTCAGGGTGCTGGCAGAAGGGCTGGGATGTTAAAGCTGCTTGGACAGGCAGAGCAGGGGATAAACTGTGGGCAGAAGGGCTGTGCAGGACTGTGAGGAGCTGAGGGGTGATGTCAGTGCTCTGCAGGGTTTCTGAAGTGATTTTCTCTCCAGTGTTTCACCTGCTTGTCCCCCTGCAATGGTGCTGCAGCTTCAGGATAAGGACAAGGGAAAGTGCAAGTCCCTACCCAGAGTCAAGAGGTATTTTAAGAACAAGAGGCACTGGATGGACTGCTCAGGGAGGAGGAGGAGTGTGGAGGGCAGATCCTGAGGGGAGATGAGGCTCTGGGAGGAGAGATTAGAGCTTTGCTGGGCTCTGCAGTGCTCCCAGCAGCAATCCTGCCTCTCACAGCCCCTCCTCGGGGTGTACCTGGGGAGCTGAGCCTCCCTGCACCTGCTGGGATGGGAGAGGGAGCCCAGAGCGTCCCTGCCCTGCTCCAGGGAGCTGCAGCACCAGCACCTTCCCAGCCCTCAAGGTTACAGAGCTCTGGGGAGGAGGAGAGGGTGACTTGACAGAAATACTAATCCAGCTGAGCTGCAGGATTAGGGAGAGAAATTAACAGAACCTGCAAAAAGCATGAAAATAACAGGAATATGTGGCTGGTTTGTTCCTCTCCTGGGCAGGGAAGAATCTTCCTCTGATGTGAGGCACAGTGACACAGGCTGGGGGTAATTCTGCAGTCAGTGATGAAGTTTAGGCTTGAGCTGATCCATGAATACCTGCAGAGGGTCTTGTAGCCCTGCTCCTGTCCTTGACCCTCTCCACCAGCACCTGCACCAGCTCTGGCACTCACTGAGCTCAAAAATAAGCTCCTTCAACCCACTGATGTGGCAGAGAACTAATGTGGGAGAAGAAATGAGCTCAGTGGGGGTCTGGGAAGGCAGCAAGGTGTGCCCAGCTGAGCACAGTGGCAGGAGCTCAGGGTGTGCTCCTGCTCAGAGCTGTCACATTGATTCAGTTACACCACCACACTGCCAAACAGCACTTGGGAAATGTGTCTGCCTGAATCCCTCAGGAAGGACCTGTGGTGGTGTTGTCTCACATGCAGGAAGCTGATGCCTGTCTTGGGTGCAAAGTGGAGTTAAACTCCACACTGAGGTTAAGAGAGGTCAGCTCCTATCCTGCCAGTGACCCTCTGTGACCATGGGAAACTCTGATGGCCCAGACAGATCCCTTCTCATTTGCCTCTGGGGCTGGAGGTCCAGCAGTCCCCTCAGGGAGCCCCATCCAAAGAGCTGTTCCCATGTGAAGGGAGCCCTGCACCATGGCTGGGCCCTCTCCATGTGCTGGGAGTGCTCTGTGCCACAGGGAACTCTGCCCTCAGCACCTCCCTGGCCTGGAGTGGGATGTTCCCTCTGAATTCTCCATGGCTCCCACCACCCCAGGGATCCCACCCAGCTTCCCTGCCCTGCACAAGCAGCACAGCATGAAGTGAGAGGCTGCAGGAGGAGATTTTGACAGGACAGGGGTTGAAAGTCCCAGTGTTCAGAGGATCCAAGCAGAGTGAGACACTCCTGCTCCTGAAGCCAGCAGACAGCACAGCTTGGCTTTTATTCCTCTTTCCCAAAGCCCTGCTTGTCCAAGGGAAGGACCAGCGGGTTGGCAGAGGTGTGGACAATCTGAAACCTGCCCAAAAACCCTCTCCTGAACCTTGTCCTGAGGGTCCCACACAGCAAAGCCTCCCAGGGCAGTTCCAGCTCTAACCTCCTCTCCTGTTTGTGTCTGTGCTGCTCCTCTCCCTCACTGTGTCCCTTTCCCTGGGCACTCCCAGCACAGCCCTGCAGGCTGAGCTGTGCTGAGGGACAGGCAGAGCCCACAGGGTGCTCAGCAGAGGTCTCTCAATTGCTGCTGGCTTCTGCCAATCAACCTCCAAACTTGTTGAGATTCTCTCTCTAATCTGCTTCACCAGACACTTTGTCCCAGGAGGACTGAACTAAATTGAGTTGCAGGGCTGCAAATCACGCAGCAGCCTCATTTTAATCATGGCTATTCAAGTGCTAAGGAATGCAGAAAGTAAATACATATTTGTTTTTGGGCCATCACTTGTCCCATTTGCCAGAGGAAAATGAAGGTGCTCAGTCCCTGAAGCTTTGATCCTGGGAGGGCAACGTGGGAAATGAACCTGCTGTGGGAAATACAGCCTTGGTTCAATCCTCTCCCCACTGCCTTTGTCTGTTAACCCTCTCACATCCCCACGTCCTAACAAGGCTTTAGCACTTCCCACCCCTCTGCAATCCCTGCTGGCTCCCTGGGGGCTGATTTCCCTGAGCCCTGACTGGAATCCAAGTGCCAGGCTCGAGCTGTGCCCTTGTGGGGAGGCAGAGCCCTGAGTGCCCAGTGCTGCAGGTGCAGTCTTGGCTGAGCCAGGCTGCCCAGGTGGTTGGCTTTGCACATCAGTCCTTGACTTCTATGCTACTTCAAACACATTTGAATAAATACTCTGCATGCTGAGATTTGATCAGCCTGCATTCCCAGTGCTGCAGTGTCCTTCTCTTTGGCGTGCCCTGCTCTCTGTTGGGATCAGCCTGGCTCAGCTGTAACACAGGGCTAAAACTCTGGATGCATCCCAGGCCTCCAGGCTCTTCTCCTGGGCATTCCCCCTCCTTTAGCTCTAGCTGTGCTTTGGGATCTTCCCTATGCTCCAAGCATGAGTCAGCCTCTGGTCTTCTTTGCTCTCCCTCCCTGCCCTGCTCTTGTCCCATTGTAATCCCTGTGTCTCAAACCTGTTCCAAGGTCATCCCACCTCCTCCCTGAACTTAAAATTCACCTGATCAGTGACTGCTGGTCACAGTTTCCCCATATGAATCACAGTTTTCCTCTCACCTAAACGGCACCTGGCAGGCTCAGAATAGGAACAATTCCTCTCCTAAATCTTCAGATCAAATGTACCCACAAGACTGGCCATAAAACCTCCCCAGCCCCACCAACTTAGGGCAGCTGCTTTTTTTTGGATGCCCTGCCCAGCTCACAAATTCAGTGACTGTGGCAACCTGATCAGATGTGACATTTCTGGCTGTGCCCTCCATTCTGCAATCCAACAATGGTGCCATTAATTCCACAGCTACCTGAGGAATCTGCTCTGAGCTCCTGAGCCCTCATCTGGGCTTTGGGGCTTGTTCTGCAGCTTCACTCAGGAGCACTGGAGTGAATAATCTGGATAGTTTTAAACAGAGCACTTGCTAAACAAAAGCTGCACATTCTGGAACGTTCACTTGGGGTTTGGAACAAGATGTGGGAAAGGAAGAAGTGGTGTACAGTTTTAGGTACTGGTGACATTGATAACGTTGGTGTACAAAGACAGGCAGACACAACAACCATCATCTCCTTGCCCTGCTGTGAACTCATCCTGCTGCTGTGTCTTCCTGAGGGGTGTTGGAGTGGAGGGATGGGGATGGATGGCCAAGAAACAGCAGCCTTGGCCTCCCACACTGACAGTCCTGGTCAGCACAGAGAGCACTGGGCTCCCTCTGACAGCAGAGACCACCCTGGGCTCCCTCTGGACAGCAGAGACCACCCTGAGCTCCCTGGGACAGAACAGAGACCACCCTGGGCTCCCTCTGACAGCAGAGACCACCCCAGGGTCCCTCCAGTCTGCACAGAGACCACCCTAAGCTCCTTCTGGACACCAGAGACCACCTCGAGCTCCTTCTAGTCAGCACAGAGACCACCCCAGGGTCCCTCTGGACACCACAGAGACCACCCTGAGCTCCCTGTGGACAGCACAGAGACCACCCCAGCTCCCTGCAGTCAGCACAGAGACCACCCCAGGGTCCCTCTGGACACCACAGAGACCACCCCAGGGTCCCTCTGGACACCACAGAGACCACCCCAGGGTCCCTCCAGTCAGCACAGAGACCACCCCAAGCCCCTTCTGGACACCACAGAGACCACCCCGAGCTCCCTCTGGACACCACAGAGACCACCCAGACCCCCCTGCAGGCAGCACAGAGCCCACCCCAGCCCCCTGCAGGCAGCACAGAGCCCACCCCAAGCCCCTTCTGGACACCACAGAGACCACCCCAGCCCCCTGCAGACAGCACAGAGACCACCCCCGGCCCCAGCAGGCTTCACAGAGAGCACCCCCAGCCCCCAGCAGGCTGCACAGAGACCACCCCAGCCCCCTGCAGACAGCACAGAGACCACCCCCGGCCCAGCAGGGCGGTGTTTACCTTCTCCTGGTACTGGCGGCGGGAGGAGTCCAGGGACTGGATGAGCGCGGTGGCGTGGCCGATGAACATGGCATAGCAGGTGGCGCCCACGATCATGCTGAGCATGGTGAGCCACACGTCCGACATGCCCACGGGCGCCTGCTGCCCGTAGCCGATGCACAGCATGTGGCTCATGGCCTTGAACAGGGCGTACGAGTACTGCTTCCCCCACGAGTCGTTCTGCAGGGACACAGGGCACAGCCTCAGCACGGGGACGCGGGCATGGGGCAGGAAAGCAGCCCGGGTACTGCACAAAAATCCTTGCTGCAGGCACTTCGATATGTTATACAAGGAGTTTAATTCTTTGGTGGCTTGGAGGGATGGGGGGGTCTTTGAAAGCTAGGAGGGCTGTGGAGTGTCAACCCCAAAACCCCTCAGAGCCCCTAAAACTTCTGTATCCCTGAGATCCTACACCTCAATGCCCCCATAACTCCCATGTCCTTCACAGAGGCCCTATCCCTCAATGCCCCCACAAACCCATAACTCCAGGTCCCTCACTGAGACCCTACCCCTCAATGCCCCCATAACCCCATAACTCCCACATCCCTCACTAAGACCCTACACCTCAATGACCCTATAGCCCCATAACTCCCATGTTCCTCACTGAGACCCTACACCTCAATGCCCCCATAACCCCATAACTCCTGTATCCCTCACTGAGACCCTATTCCTCAATGCCCCCATAGCCCCTATAATGCCCTCACTGAGACCCTATTCCTCAATGCCCCCATAGCCCCATAAATCCTGTATCCCTCACTGAAACCCTACACCTCAATGTCCCCATAACCCCATAACTCCCACATCCCTCAGAGACCCCATCCCTCAATGCCCCATAGCCCCATAACTCCTGTATCCCTGAGACCCTATACCTCAATGTCCCCATAACCCCATAACTCCCACATCCCTCACTAAGACCCTAGACTCAATGCCCCCATAGTCCCTATAACTCCTGTACCCCTCACTGAGACCCTACACCTCAATGCCCCCATAGCCCCTATAATGCCCTCACTGAGACCCTACACCTCAATGCCCCCATAGCCCCATAACTCCTGTATCCCTGAGCCCCTACACCTCAATGCCCTCATAGCCCCATAACTCTCATGTCTCTCACAGACCCCCCATAGCCCCATAACTCCCATGTCCCTCACTGAGACCCTAGACCTCAATGCCCTCAGAGCCCCATAACTCCCCCATCCTTCACAGAGCCCCTATAACCCCATAATTCCCATATTCCTCACTAAGACCCTACCCCTCAATGTCCCCATAGCCCCCATAACTCCCATGTCCCTCACAGACCCCCCATAGCCCCATAACTCCCATGTCCCTCACAGAGCCCCTACACCTCGATGCCCCCCCAGCTCTCACTGCCCCACAAGCCCAGCTCACTCCACTGGGAAAAACAAGCCCAGATCCCTTGAGCTGAGCTCACCACTTTGGCCCTGGTTTTTGGAGGCTCCACGTGCCTTTACCAGCCAGTCTGCCCCATGGTAACCTGGGATAAACTGAGATGAGGCACTGGGAGATTTTCACAATGACCCACGTGTGGGAGAGGGAACTGAAGCAAATCATTTCCTCCCCTGGGAAATGGACTAAGTGAGAACTGTAACAGAGAACCTGAGCGAGGCTGCCAGCAGAGAGTGGGGAAAATCACTGCCCAGCAATTTGGGAAATGGCCAGGGTCTCTGCTCATTACCTGGAGAGATGAGAAGGGCAGAAAATGAAGTTGATAATGTCTGGACAGCAAGTCCTTCTCAGTGCAAAACTGGGTTTTTTTCAGAGAGCTGAGGAATTACAAATGGTCTCATTTGAGAGCAGCAATGTCCTGCCAGGAGAGGTGTGCTGAGACACCTCGTGCTCTCCACTGCAGCTCACACAGGCAGCACCTCAGCACTGACATCATGGCACAGGGAGAAAAAACCAGCACAAGTTTCCTGGTGATTCTGACCAGCCTGAGCTCATGGAACAGCTCGAGGTGCATTTGCCATCCTGTGGGTATGATCTGCCAGTGAGTTCTTGCTGTGAAACCTCGATGAGGAACTGCTCTGTCATCACACTCTTACAAGGATGTGAAAATGCCTCTGCTGGGGGACACTCGTGGCAGCACTGGGCATTCCTCAGCTGCTCTCTGCTCCTGGGAAGGGGCCAAGGTCATGGATGGAGCTCTGCACACACAGAGTCACTGCACAGGCCTACTGGTGCCTTGTCAATAAACAAGGAATTCTCCTGTGACCTCCATCCAGAGCACCAGTGCCGGCAGTGCTGGCAGCTCTGGAGTTCCCTGGGCACCTCCTGGAGGTATCTCATCACCAGAGGGATGGCTGGTGAGATCTCTGCAAGCTGCTCTCCGTGCCCATGGAAACTTTTCACTGATCTTACAGCGAGTAAGTGACAAAGTGACAGTGACAGAGCTGGCTGGGAGCTGTGGCACAGGGTTGGAAGCTCTGCTGAGAACTGATGCTTGGTTAGGAGATAAGCACATGGACAAAGGCAGCTGATAGCATTACCTGGCCAGATTTAGTTTCATTATGCAAGACAGGCCTGATTCCCACTGCAACAAGAAGGGCAAAGCCACACAGGTGACAGCAGAGCTGACACGGGAGCAGTGGCACAGGAGAGGCTGCTCCTGCTCCCTGCCAGCACCAGCCTGTCTGGGCTCACCTCCCAGCAGAGCAAAAACCTGGGAAAACCCCCCTGGAGCCAAGAGAGAGGGGAAGAGACAAAGGGGCCATTGGTGACTGCTGTGCCCTTGGCTCGGGTGTGAGGAGCCCAGAGGAGCAAAGGACAGGGCAGGACAGGGCCAAGGGGGACTGTCCCCTGGCCAGGGCACAGGAGGGCTCAGGCCACGGGAGCTGCTGGAGGTGTGAGGCCACAGGAGTGACCCCTCCTCCTCCTCCTTTACCTCCAGGCCTGTGCTGTGGCTCTGAGGCCTGGCCAAAGGAGTGGTGGCTGCATTTTCCACCTGCAGCTTTTGTAGCATTGTGCAGACCCACTTCTGCTCCGTGGGCCTCTCACAGGCATCCTGCACTTCCAGGAGCCCCTTTCCCACAGCCCTGCAGTCCTGAAGCACTCAGGGCATGGAGCTGCTGTGACCTCCATCCACTGTCCCTCATCCTGAGGCAGCAGCAGGGAGCTGTGACCCTGCAATCCCTGCAAAGGTGGGCAGCAGTCCTGGGGCACAGGGAGCAGTGCAGCTGTCCTGTCCCATCCTTTGCAGAATGAAATCCTTCCCCATTCCTCTCTGGGTGCTGCTGCCCTCTGAGTTCAGGGTGGCAGTAGTTTAACAGGGCAGCACATCATCACCACAGACCTGAGAGCAGGAACAAAGGAAGCTGAGCTGAAATTCCAAAGGGAATCTGGGCAGACAGAGCAGTAACAGCTGAGCTAGAAAACTGGCAGCCAGGGTCTTTAGTGGCTGTGAACATCTGGGTACCAGGCAGGCTGGAGGTTTAAAAGCCATTCTTCCAGCCACTTGCTGCTCAGGAGTGCTGTTTACAAGGAAGCTTGCCACTGTTTTGTAGGAATTAGTCATCCAAAACTCTTTAACATCCAACACGCTGAGCACAAACACTGCTGGCTCTCTGGGAATTGCACAGCTCCCAGTCCCAGCCCAATTCCCAGCAGCAGCAGGGCTCCTGTGAGGACAGGCTGAGGGTGCCAGACTGAGGAAACAGCTCAGGGATGACAGACTCGGGGGCCAGAGCCGCAGGAAAACACGGAGCTTTCCAAACAAACCCTGAGCACTGAGCTCTGCTGAGAGAGAACATCAAGGACTGCTCAGAGAGAGGCACTTGTGTGAAGGGGAAGCCTTTCACAGCAATTACCTTTAGGATACCAAGTGTGAAGAGCACTGGATGCTCTGTGATGATTCTTCACTTACAGCTCTGGGTACCTCTTTAGTTCTCAGGCTTTTTGTTTTCCACAGGCTGAGCACACAGGTCAAGCCCACAGTGCTTCAGGGCAGCCTACAAGAGGCTCCACATGCAGTGTGGACACGGGTTTATCAGCACCTCATGCTGCCACAAGAGCCATACCCTATCCAACAGCCAACCACAGCAGCGTCCACAGATACAGGAGTGGCTAAAATGGCCCATTAGGGGAGGGAAATGAGCCCTTAAACTGCAGGGGGAAAATGACTCCTCGTTAAGCAAATCCCAAAGCAAGCAAAAGAGGAGTTACAGATCTGTGCCTGCTCACAGCCCAGAGGGGGTTGTCTCAGAGGCACGAAGAAGGGAGTGAAATGACTTTGAAGCAGTTTCTCTGAGTTTCTCTGTGTTTTTAACATCCACACTGGCAGTGCTGGAAGGGCTTCTCTGGCATTAGAGTCTGGCCTGCTCAGATCCACCTTTGAATAGTTGGAGATACTTCCCTGGAACACTTCAGAGGCACTGCTGGGTGCTGTAGGGACCTTACAGAGGCACCTGAAGGGCAAGCAGGGGTGTCTGACAGGGTATTTTGGTTCTGATGTTCATGCGAGTGTGTCTGGTTGAATCCTCACTGGAGAGGAGGAGTGAGATGAGTAAAGACATGGAGAAATACTGCAAGTTCTTGGGACAGGGGCTTAGTCCTGGGGAACAAAACCACAAAAGTTATACCTGACTGACACCATTAACACTTGGAGAACTCTTGGAGCTGTCTCTGACCATCCCTGGACACCCCTGGAACTGCTGGGCTGGGAAAACAAACCTCCAGATCCAGTTTAAAGGATGGGAATAGAATGGAAATGACAGATCAAACTTCACCTTGGGCAGAACCTGCCTGTTCTGGGCTTGTTTCCAAGGGAAGCCTTCACCTGACAGCAGAGTGCCCCTGTCCCAGTTGTCCCAAGGACCCTGTGCTCCTGGAGATCTAAACTTGGGCACCCACACCCTGTCCAGGCACCCACACCTTTATCCAGGCACCCACACCTTGATCCAGGCACCCACACCTTGATCCAGGCACCCACACCTTGCCTGGCTCACAGTTCCTATACCCAGCCCTGTGTGAGGAGTGTTTTTGCCTCCTTTCCAGCCCTGCTGCTGTCCCCATCTCATGGTGCTCCCAGCTGGCCTCCCTGGACAGCCCCTGGAGGTGTCTGTCCCCCTGCCTTCCCTGGGAAGATCAATATTAGCAGTTATGGGCTGTTCTGCCCTGCCCACCCTGCTTTGGGCTGGTTTTGGCCCCAGCTGGGGAGGGCACTCCCTGTGCCAGTCACCCTCAGCCCTGCTCCTGCTGCTCCTGACAGAGTTTACAGAACATGGAATCTCCTGCAGAGATTCCTGTGCCTGCTGAGGGACTGTCAGAGTCCAGGGCATCCCTTTGGTTGCCCTGGAAGGTCACAGACCTTGGCAGAGAGGCCTGGGACCCAAGAAAGAGGGTTTGGAATCTGTCCAGGGGGGTCTGTCCAGGGGGGCTGCCTGGCACAGAGCCCAGAAAGACACAGGCTTTGATTTTAGTCCATGGAAAAAGCTTCCAACATTGAGAGAAGAATTACAAGTCACAAAGGTGTGAAAACAGTAGTTTAGCACAGCCCAGGGTGGAAAATTGGGTAGTTTTGGGATTCTTAGAATGGAGCTGACTTGGGGACAAGATGGAGATTTTAGGGCGGTGCCCTGGGTTCTTGGCCTCCATCTTCTGATGTGACGTGGGCACAAAGCAGTTGAGAGGAGATTGGGTCAGAGTAGAAATGACTCTTTAGTACAGGTGATAGGCACTGGCACAGAATTGTAAATAACAGACACACAATTATCTGTATAAGAGGCAGTGACCTCCCATCACGGGGGAGTCACCTGTGTCCGAGGAGCTGTGAACACCTCGGCTGGGCACAGAGAGATTTGTAAGATAAGAAATAATAAACACGTGAGAAACCAAGAAACAACAAGATCTTGAGACTCCTCTGCATTCTCCCACCAATCTCAAAGCCTTCAGAGGGCAGAGGGCAAAAAAGACTCATTCAAACCACCCGAACCACCAGCTGAATCTCGGGCAAAGAAAACCCGAAACCCGAGAAGGGAGGGCAGGGGGGATGTGCCAGCCCAGAGGCTCGGGGGGAGTTGGGAACCACAGCAGATCCATGCAGGATTGCTCTCCTGCACACACTGCAGCCATTCCTCCTCCCCCTCCCATCAGCCACCCTCAGCAAGGTGCTGTGACAGGAGGGGCTGAGCCCCAGGGGGATGTGCTGCCCTTGTTCTGCTGGAGGGGAGGCTTGCTGCTCTAAGTTTTCCTGCTTTTCAGTGTTTGCAATTTTGATTCTCACACAGCTTCATGTAAACTCTGTATATATTTAGAATTTATCTATTTTGTTTACATATTTCTCCTCTGGGAGGAGAAATATGATTGATGGTGATGTTCACCAACCAGGTCAAGAGGTGGCAACCTGTGCAGCCAATCTTTTGCCTCCTGGTCAAAGTGTATATAAAATAGAGTCAAAAAATTAAAATAGGAGCTTTCCTGCCTGACCTTCTGATATCTGCCTCATCCTGTGTGTGTCCCAAAGTGTGACAGAGGCTGATCAGAGTTTGCACTGGGGGATGGATCTGTGCCCTCCCTGCAGGGCTCATGGGCACAGCACCCAGGGGAGGAGCAGCTTTCGGGGCTCAGCAGAGCTGGGATCTGTGGGAGAGGAGCTGCCAGGCTGGCTCTGGGGGAGCAGCACACACTCTGCAGCTGACTCACTCAGTGTTTCCAGTTTTTAATAAAGTGCACTGCAGGAAAGCTAATGCTGAAGCCCCTGGGAGTGGGGCTCAGCAATTAATATTGCAAACATCCTGCCCTGCTGCTTCAGGAGGCAGCAGACACCCACTGCCTCCATGGCTGCTGAGCATGGAGCATGAGGGGTGTGGAAAATACTGAGATGAACCAGACTCGGGGATTTATCGAGGCCCTGAGATGGTTTTGGCAACACCAGACCCTTCACAAATCCCCTGGATGAGGATCAAACCTTTAGGAAGCAGATGGGAGGTGATGAATCTTCTTTCCCTGCAGCATGGGAATCAGGGCTGGTTTTAAGGAGTGCCAAGTGGTGGGAAACCCCAGAGCAGAGGAAGGGCAGCACCAGCACACTCATGGACAAAGCCTCCAAAGCATCTGGACCTCACTTGCAGCTCCCTTTGGCTCTAGCAGCTTCAGAAATTTCCCTTTTCCCAGATTTGTGGCTCCTGTGTGTAATCAGGGCAGCCATGCACCAGGGATATTTATTTATCTCAGAGCTCTGACCAGGCCAGTACAGAATGTCCCAAAATCCCTGGCACAGAGGCCATCCTCCCTCCCAGCTGTGTGTGTCCATCACACACAGCCATGCTGGAACCTTCCCTCCACAGCCTGGCACCAAAGCCTGACAAGAGCCTGGAGCTCCAGTTTCTTGTTTCTTGACTCTGTGGCCTCTCTCAATCCTCCCCTCTGGATTAGATGTGAATTGTTTCACTGATAATGTCATCCACATCCACCACTGCTCCCAGTGACACCCCTGGAAATCTTCTCAGGAGATTAAAGGACATTATTGGAACAAAAAAACTCTCTGGTTCCCAAAGAACTACTGCACTCTCTGTTAAATATTCTAACCCCAGGCAATTTTGGGGCTGCCATACTGCTGCACAGCTTCTGGAGTGGAAGCCCCCTGAACTATAGGTGAGGCATCTCTCCAGTTCTTCATCCCACTTTCCTGAGGCTCCATTTTCAGAGATAATGATTTTTTTTCACTTCTTTTAAAGGGAACAAAAAAAAGAAGGTGATTTAGCTGCAGGGAAGAAGTAGAAAAAAAATACCCCAAGGCAAGTTTAATTCCCAGCTTCAGAGGCTCTCAAGGCTGGAAAGACAAGGCTGCAGCATGAGGAAAGCTCTGCTCTGGATAGGAGCTCCCTCCTGGAGCCTGCTGAGCCTTCCTGCCTTTGGAATTCATCCTTCCCTCCCTCCCCAGCCTTGCTGCTAAGATTTGCCTGGGCTAAATCTTTTTTTCTTCCTCTGTCCCATGCCCTGCCACTTTTGCAGACCCTTCCCCTTGACTACAGCTGGCAGCTTCAACCCCAGCTGGGACCTCTTCCCTGAGGGGTGGATGGGGAGAGCCAGGAGCTGCTGCTGCTGCTGCCATCAGCAACCAAATGTTGGGAATTGTGCTCCAAACCTGCTGCTCTGCAACCTCCTGCAAGGGCTCCATGGCCAAGCCACCCCTGGGATGGGGCTGAGGCCACCTGCACCTCCCTGGCATGAGGAGCTGAGTGTCCTCTTGGCCCTGAGCAGCACAGTGGGGCCCCAATCTCTGGCTGTTGCTGCCACATAAATAATAAAAAGGCAGCAGGGGGAAGCCCAGGCAGCTGCTGCTGCAGGTTGTTGTTCTGCTGGAGATCAGCAGAGGGTTCCAGGCTCCAGAAGTGGCAGTCTGGCACCTTGCAGCAGCAGCAGGAAGCAAACCATTATTGCAGAGAGGAGAAATGAATAAACAAACAGCAAACAGATGACTTTGCCATGGATGCTCACTCCTGCAGGCACGGGCAGCCTGTGCCCACAGCCCTGCACGTGGGAGGCAAGGCAGGCTGGCACATCTTTGATACATTTTACATTTGTTCTGTTCTGCCCCAGTGCCTGATTATTTCCTTTATTCAAGAAGAAATTGGCTGGGGGAATGTGGAGGTTAAGAGCTGCAGTAAGAGGCAATTTTTTAAGCTTTGTCAGTTTTTGCTGCTTAATCAACTGGACATTGTCCCTTTGAATAAAAGCTCCTGAATTCTCAGCAAGATGGTTAAAAGGTACCATGAATTCACCGTGCCTTTGCCATATGGTGTCAAACTCCCTCCCAGCAGGAGCAGAGCACAGCTTTGGATGGCACTGGGCAGTCTGGCTCCTCAGCCCGTGACCTTGGCTCGCTCTGGTGAGGGTGGGTGCTCACACCGACCCTTCCAGGGGGTATGGGGCAAAGGGGAATGATGGATCAGCCCCAGCCCTGTCTCCGGGACTCCAGATACTCAGATTCCAGCGGGAAGCACTTTCCATACCTGCTCCTTGCTGCTCGGTGCCAGGAGAGGGAGCCTGGCTCCTGCCTTCTGTGGGATCTGCCGGGGCTGGTCCTGCTCCGAGCCCCGGGGCTGTGTCCTTGGAGGATTTCCTCCAAATCTTGGGTCTGTGTCCCTGCAGGATCTGCCTACCTGTCCCGGGTCTGTGTCCCTGCAGGATCCTGGGTCTGTGTCCCTGTCCCGGGGCTGTGACCCTGCAGGATCTGCCTCCAAATCCTGGGACTGTGTCCCTGCAGGATCCTGGGTCTGTGTCCCTGCAGGATCTGCCTCCAAATCCTGGGACTGTGTCCTTGGAGGATCTGCCTCCAAACCCCGGGTCTGTGTCTGTCCTGGCGCTGTGACCCTGCAGGATCTGCCTCCAAACCCCGGGTCTGTGTCCCTGTCCTGGGTCTGTGTCCCTGCAGGATCTGCCTACCTGTCCCGGGTCTGTGTCCCTGTCCTGGGTCTGTGTCCCTGCAGGATCTGCCTCCAAACCCTGGGACTGTGTCCCTGTCCTGGGTTTGTATCCCTGCAGGATCTGCCTCCAAATCCTGGGACTGTGTCCCTGCAGGATCCTGGGTCTGTGTCCTTGGAGGATCTGCCTCCAAACCCCAGGTCTGTGTCCCTGTCCTGGGTCTGTGTCCCTGCAGGATCCTGGGTCTGTGTCCCTGTCCTGGGGCTGTGTCCCTGCAGGATCTGCCTCCAAACGCTGGGACTGTGTCCCTGTCCTGGGGCTGTGTGCCTGCAGGATCTGCCTCGGTGCTCACAGGGCTGGGAAGCAGTGGGATGGCCCCAGGGGATGTAAGAAGGAACAGGAAGCTGGAGGAATGGCTGTGGGTGCTCAGGGGTGTCACCCAGGGGCTGGGACGGCCCCAGGGGATTTAAGGAGGAACAGGAAGCTGGGGGAATGGCTGTGGGTGCTCAGGGGTGTCACCCAGGGGCTGGATTTAGGGCTGAGAGGTGGGATGGGGAGCACTGCACGTGGGATGCTCCAGAGGGGAGACCCTGCCCACCATCCCTGAGCTGGTGATTTATAATTATTTATTATGAGCTGATCATGGGGGTGAAAAATACAACAAACCCTGGCTGGGGCTCTGCTCATCTTTAGAAAGGGCCTCGCTCTTTGGAAAGAAGCAGAGTGGGAAGAGAGTGGAAAAGATGAAATAGGGAAGAAAGGAAGGAACACAAGCAGGTGCAGGTGCTCCCTGGCCAGCACTCACCACCATGCGGTTGAGGGACACCCAGCAGTCGTCGGGGAAGTCCTGCAGCATGGGCACCAGGAACTGCAGGCAGCCGTCCCAGTGGCACAGCAGCAGCATCATCCCGATGAGGTTGACGATCCTCACCACGGCGCTGGCCAGGTCGTAGGTCATGTGGAAGATCTGCGGACCCACAGGAGGAGGTTAGACGGCAGCTCCCCCAAACAACCCCCGGTGGAATTACACACATCCAGAATCCCACTGAAGGGACAGAAAAGCTGCACCAGCTCAGCTCAGGCAGTGTGTGAGCAGAACCAGCTGAGAAACAGCTTAAAAACCAAAATACAGAATCATCATCAGTCACCCCTCCTGCCCTGCGACTTTGCCTTCTAATTTACCACTAAAAGCTGCATAACTCCTTCTATAAAATAAGCTGGTTGCAAATATTTCTGGACCATCAGGCACTCCTCAGGAATCAACTCTATCGTTCCATCTTTCAGCTGCAATGCCCTTCTTTGATTTCTGTTCTTGCTGGATACGTGTTCCACAGTGACCCGTGGTGGCAGCTGCCTTTGTGCTGGATGTCAGCTGCAGTCTCTGCACGTCTCAAATGCAACAAGGAACAGCCTCCAACTCAGCAGAGGCTTCTGGAAGATGATCTGATTCATCTCTTTCCTTGTGTTCCTTGTATTCTGCAGCTACACCCCTGCCCAGGTTGGCCAGGAAAAGAGAACCATGGCAGAGGGGGCTGGTTTTCCTCACATGGAAAACACAGCTGCAAACACAACTTTGTTACAGGTCAGAAATGAGCCAGCCCCTGATCCAGGGGGGTTCAGGTGGGCATCACCTTCCAAGGGACATGAGTGTCAGGGAGGTTTGTGACACAGGGGACAGGCTGTGTGGTGTGTGGCCAGATCCCTACACCTCCTGGCTGCTCCAACAGGGATAATCCTGCTCCTCCCACCACTGTGTGCCTGCCACCTTTGCCCACACCAGAGCTCAGCCTCTCACCCCACAGGAAGGCAGCTCAACAGCTAAAACAGCAGAACACTTTTGTCCAGGCAAAGGAATCCCATTTTTCCAGCTGGAATTGCTGCTGTTGGAGCTGGCTGTCCAGCTGCAATGCCTGTTTCCACACCAGCCATCCCCACCTCAGGGTCACACACCCACAGCCATGCCCACGTGCCCAACCCGTGCCAGGAGGGAGCACAAAGGCTGCTGGAATCCAGAAGGATGAATGGTTGGGATAACTGCTGCTAACTCCATTATTTCCCTGCATCCAGGCTGGAGCCAGTGTGGGAAAGGCCATTTGAGTGATCTTTCAGGGCTGAAAAGAAGAGTATCTCCAAAATCCAGCATGAAAGGCTGTTCTAGGAAATCCAGCTCTCGCTGCTGACTCAATAGGTCAGTATGAAAGCTGAGCACATAATTCATACAGAATAATTCCTCCTGGTTTCCTCTTCTTTCCTCCCCCTGCAGAAATGATCATTCTCATTTAGATAACCCAGAGCCAATCCATCCTGTTGGAATGAGAGCCCAGGGCTGTGCTTTTAATGAAGCTGGAGCAGCAGTTTGCAGAAGGATCTTTCTTTCCTGCCACCAGGGTTTTTCTGTGCTAATGACTTTTCCTCTCACACCTCCGGGTGTTTTTCAAAGAGCTCCAGCCCTGCTGTAACCCAGGGAACTCCAGCCAGGAGCAGGGAGAAGCCCTGGCAGATTGAGGACGTGCCTTCTTTCCTGTGATAGATGAAAAGCAGGCAGCCAAGAGCCCCAGGGCATGGCTGGCTCAGGGACCAGGTGATGGATATGGAGCTCCTGAGGGGAGGGTTGGGATCTATCCCAGTCAGGGCAGGGCAGGGAGCCTTTATTTGGTGCATGCAGAGAGAGGAGAAGGGGGATTCAGCTCCTGCTCTGCACCTTGGGATCTGCACTGTGACACTGGATGGGAACAGACCCCTGAAGGGGACACACCTGGGCTGGGGCACTGAGGAGGAGCTGCACCAAGGCTCAGGGATTCCCAGGGGAAATTGTGATTATGAACTGCAAATGTCTGAGCTGCAGGTGAGACAACTCCAGTTCCAAATGTCTCAGGAGTTGCCAGCCCACTCACTGGAACACATTTGCATTCCCATGCAGGAGAGAAGCAGCAAGTCCTGGTGCAGCACACAGGGATAACTGTGGAGGGCTGGGAACAAACACCTTCCACTGTGAAGCTCCTCCTGCCAGGAGGTGCTGGTGTGGCAGGGAGTTCTGACCCAGCAACTTCCTTGGCTCACCAGGGAGAGGAGGGCCAGAACATTCCAGAAGAGCTGGTCCATGCACCAGCACAGGAACGTGAGTGGGAACTGCAACTTCTCTGGTTTCCACCAGGAACACTGGGGACTTTGTGACCCAGGCTGGGCCCCAGAGCATCCCAGCTCCTTCCACCCCAGCACTGCCTGTGCCTCCTGCCTTTCTGCAGCCTGCACTGGGAAAAGGGAGCCAGGACAAGAGCTGAGCATGGATCCACATTTAAAGAATGTTCTTGGATAGAGTTAAAATCTCTGGTTTTTAACAGACCAAAACAAGCTCTGGCTTCAGCATCCCTGCTGAAAAATCACCCACAAAATCAGTGTTGTCCTTCCAGCTAAAGGACACCTTGCAATTCTTGTGGAAAGGACAGCTTGGGAAAGTGGGAGGGCCAAAACTTCCCTCAAAAAGTGATTTCTGGTTATGTAAGAGCTCCATCTTGGAAACTCCACTTACACAGAATGAGCTATCAGGATCCTATCAGAAGGAATCTGAAATCCTGTCAGCCCCAAATAACTGTGCAGCCTTCCTCCATCCTGGACTGCTCAGCACTCCTCCAACCCCAGCACCTGAGCTGGAGGGAATCAAGGACACCTTGGAGAAGCGGGGCTTGGCTCTGGCAGTGCCTCCAATCAAGGCTGTGTGTTTAATTAGGAGTGCTGCTCTGTGCTGGCACCTGGGTGCTGTCCAAACCATGGCCACCAAAATCCTGCCCCAGCTGGAGCCACCAAAATCCTGCTCTGCTGGGGCCACCACAATTCTGCTCTGCCTGGAGCCACCACAATCCCTCTGTTCTGCTGGAGCCACCACAATCCCTCTGCTCCACCTGGGGCCACCAAAATCCTGCTCTGCTGGGGCCACCACAATTCTGCTCTGCCTGGAGCCACCACAATCCCTCTGTTCTGCTGGGGCCACCACAATCCCTCTGCTCCACCTGGGGCCACCACAATCCCTCTGCTCCACCTGGGGCCACCACAATCCCTCTGCTCTGCTGGGGCCACCACAATCCCTCTGCTCTGCTGGGGCCACCACAATCCCTCTGCTCTGCCTGGGGCCACCACAATCCTGCTCTGCTGGGGCCACCACAATCCCTCTGCTCTGCTGGGGCCACCACAATCCCTCTGCTCTGCTGGGGCCACCACAATCTCTCTGCTCTGCCTGGGGCCCTGGGGCTGCCCTGTCCATGGGGACATCCTGGGCAGCACTGGGCAGGTGCCAAGGGAAATACAGGCTGGATATCAGGAAAAAGTTTTTTTTCAGAAAGGGTAATAAAGTATTGGAATGATCTGCCTGAGGAGGTGGTGGATTCACCATCTCTGGATGTGTTTAAGAAGAGACTGGATGTGGCACTCAGTGCCATGGTTTAGTTGAGGTTAAGGTTGGGTTGGACTTAATCCTGGAAGTTTCTTCCAACCTAATGATTCTGATTCTGATTCTGATTCTGATCCTGATCCTGATCCTGATCCTGATCCTGATTCTGATTCTGATTCTGATCCTGATTCTGATTCTGATTCTGATTCTGCTCCAGGCACACCCTGGCAGGCCCAGCCCTCAGCACAGCCCCTGTCCCTGGCTCTGCTGGCACACCTGGGCTGGAATCTGCCTGCACTTCCAGGCTGGGATGAGACTGCACATCCCTGCTGACTTTTCACCCCCTGGAGGTGCTGTGCCTGAACCAAGGGGCTCTCCTGGGGCTCTGGGATGCACAAGACCCCGATGATCCTGGCTGAGGCAGGGCTCACTGCCATCCACAGGGCTCCTGAGCAGATTCTGCTCCACAGGAAAGCACTGAAACTGCTTGTTACCCTTCAGTGCCAACGTGGCAGGAATTCTGTAGCTCCACATCCTGCTGGTCCCAAGCCAGTGCTGCTGTCTGTGCTCACACCATGGTTAATACACAACTGTGATAAATCCCCTGGGGATAATCAAGGAGCTGTGACACTGCTCCAGCTTAATGGAAAGCAAAGAATTTACTCCTCATTTTTGGCTTAAAAAACCCACAGAGCTGAGAAGGAAACACAAATCTCAAAAGAGAATCAGAACAGTCTCATATGTTGTTGTGAGTGCTCCAGGGTCAGAGTTAAGGTTGTTCTGCTGAGAGGAAAAATGTGTTTACTTACATTTAAGAAGAGTATTTGTGGGCTGTGGGGAAGGAAGTTGACATGTCTTTCCGTGTGCCTTTCTCTCCTTGGCTTTTGAAGATAACAGAGGTAAAGATGCATTTTCCCTCACAGAGGCATTAGCTGCCTTTTCAAACCTCAGTGTTAATCTCCAGATAGGCTGGGGATAGGTGGGTGCTGCAAAGAGCTTTTCTGAGCCTAAAATCCAGTTTAGCCAGATTACTGAGGGTGCCTGTGTGAGGTCCTGCAGCAGCAGCAGCTTTGGCTCTGCATCACCCAAAACCACTCACCCTGTTTGGTCCAGCCTGGACAAGGAGCTCAGTGCAGCCAATGTGCAAAGTGAAGGCAGCTCACTGAAAAAAATCACCAGCTTTGGGTGATTTGGGGATCAGGGCCAGTTCTTGTGGCAAAGGTCACCTTCTCACAGAATCACAGAATCACAGAATGTGGAGGTTGGAAGAGACCTTCAAGATCATCAAGTCCAACCCATCCCTAACCCTTAATTAGATCATGGCACCAAGTGCCACATCTAGTCTCTTTTTAAACACATACAGGGTGAGCCCTGACTGACACAGCCCACATCAGGGAAGGGTTTGGGAGCCCTGATGTGCAGACACATCCTGGGAGGCTGCAGTGAGGAGAGACAAAGAACAGAATTGGCAGGGTGGGCTTCCCCAGGAGGACAAACCTGCCTGGGCACACACAGAGCACTGAGGAGCCTGAGCCCTGAGCATGGCCAGGCACACAGAGCCAGAAACAGGCACAGAGAGCCAGAAACAGGCACAGAGAGCCAGAAACAGGCACAGAGAGCCAGAAACAGGCACACAGAGCCAGAAACAGGCACACAGAGCCAGAAACAGGCACAGAGAGCCAGAAACAGGCACACAGAGCCAGAGACAGGCACACAGAGCCAGAAACCGGCACACAGAGCAGACCTGAGCACACAAAGCAGCCCTGAGCACACACAGGGCACACAGAGCCCAGCCCTGAGCACACAGAGCAGCCCTGAGCACACCCTGGGCACACACACAGAGCACACAGAGCCAGCCCTGAGCACACAGAGCTGCCCTGAGCACACACAGGGCACACAGAGCCCAGCCCTGGGCACACACGGGGCACACCCA
>JBBMKD010000022.1:18559950-18576557 GCA_037834095.1 Argya squamiceps
GGGAGGGATGGAGGGAGGAAGGGATGGATGGAGGGATGGATGGATGGAGGGATGGAGGGAGGGATGGAGGGATGGAGGGATGGAGGGATGGATGGATGGAGGGATGGATGGAGGGATGGATGGAGGGATGGAGGGATGGATGGATGGATGGAGGGATGGATGGAGGGATGGATGGATGGATGGATGGACGGATGGATGGAGGGATGGATGGACGGATGGATAGATGGAGGGAGGGATGGAGCACACACTGTGCTGTGTTTCAGACCTTCAGCTCCCTGTGATCCACGTTACTTTCTGGGAATCCTCACTGGGTTACATCCTTGTTTTAGCCCTGGGGGGAAATGTCTGTGCTGGCACCACTGTTCCAGACAAGGTTCACACCCAGTGATGCCAGAGCCTCTTTCTGTGGAGAAGGAGTAGGGTGGAAGGAGTAATGCACCTGGAAAGGGAACAAGGCTCTGCCTGTGTGTACTTCAGCTTCCAAAGCACAAAATGCTCCTCCTGCCCAGCTCTCCTGCTGCTCACATCAGACTCTTGTTTGTAATGAGTTATTCAGGCTGCAATGGAGCACAATGAATCCTCAAAAAGACTAATGCTGCTGGGATCTTGGGGCTATTCAGGTAGCCCAGACCCCAGACAAGAGATGAATCACCTTCTAAAAATGCAGCAGTTAAGAAAAAAAAAAAAGTCCAATTGCTTCTGATTATTTTCAGTCTCAGAAGAAACATACTGTACTAAGGCTGTGCTTACCTAAGGCATCCACGTGAATCCACTATCCCTCCCCCTGGAATGGCTGCTGAATTAATTACTGCCTGTACTGAAACACTGAGGAGCTCCCCAGGGACTGGCTCCCTTTTGACCTCAGAGCTTTTCAGGGCACGTGGCTGAGTCTCCCCACCAGCATCTGCCAGCTGGGGAAACTGAGGCACGGAGGGGCAGATATTCCAGAGGGCCTCAGAGAGGAGAGAGCAGGAATTCTGACATCCAATCCAGTGTCCAAAGGACACTCAGCTCTGAGTTTCAGGTCCTGCAAAGCCCAAACAGTTCCTGAGAAGTGCTGCTGTCCCTCCTGGTCTGTGTGGGGCTGACTGAAATGAGGAGACCCAGCAGGAAGTGAGAGGGAAAAGGAGCAGGACTTGGTGCACACTCTGGGACAGCAGAATGAAAAACTCACCCAGTAAAATACAGAAAGGACAGTGCCACACACCTGCCCACAGAGGATGCTCTGAATCACAATTAGACACAATATAAAGAATTCAGTGGCCACATTCAGGACATTTAAGGCCTTTCCCCTCCTGTCAGACTGGCAGGAGGAAATTGGGCTTTTCACCTGCCTGTGTGGCAGAGAATGTGCTACACACACCCCTGGGGATCCAGGCACTCTCACTCCCTTTGCCAAGACCTGGGGGCTGCTGCTGCATCTCTCCTGCTCTTTCCAGGACTTGCTGCAAATGTTCTGACTTGTGGTGTGGTGGGGATTCCCAGGGGGTTCTCCTTTATCAAAAGCTGCAGGGTTTGTGACCCACAGAGTCCTCTCCAGCTATTTGTTCCCATCAAGAAACCTTCCAGAGCAAGCTGGAGCTGCAGCCTCTCCTCTCCTCTCCTCAGCATCCCAAATCCCCACTAGGATTATGGGGGTTCTGTAAACTTGCTGTGACTCTGCTGCTCCTCCAGCACACAGAGCACCAGGGACAGGCAGACAAACAGTGATGGACACCATGAAAAATGCTCAGATAAATCTTTTCCACTATGGGCTGCACTTGCCCTGCTCTATTTAAGTCAATGGAACAAAGCCATTGAGCCCTGGGGGAGCAAGTGCCAGCCCTAAATCATTTCTTTGATTAATTGTTCTTGGGAAGGAAGAATTCATTAAGCATTCTGCTCAGCAATTAGAAATAAATATATTTTTAGAATGAACAACCTGCCAGAAACAAGTTGTTTCAGAAATACATTCAGCTTGATGCATTTTCCATCAATACAGAACGAGGAGGCTCCAGGCTGCCAGAGGGACAGGCTGGGAAAGGGACACTGCAGGGACAGACAGGACAGGGCTGTCACTGAGGAGCTCCTTGTGATGTCTGCACCACTCAGGTTCAGTGTGCATGAGCAGCCCAAGAGGAAATAAAGGAGTTTTTCTCTATATCCTACTCCAGCCATAAGCTGGGAATGTATCTCCCTGCTATTTCACAGGGATATGACAAAGCTATTCCTACACACAGCTGGGGCAGAGCAGATATGAGAGGCAAGAAAACCCAATAAATAACAACACCCCCCTTGTATTTCCACTGGCATCAGGCTCAGACAAGCTACAAGGGCAATGTGAAAAAACCATCTCTGGAAGGAGTTTGGGACACATAATTGCCACAGCCTCTGGATGTGAGACACACTGACACAGTAAATGGTCACCACAGGGACAGCAGGACAGGAGCCTGCTCCAAGGCACTGACAGCCAAAGCCTGCCCTGGCCACTGAAGGTACAGATGCCACTAAATGAGGTGTAAAGGTGTATTTTCAATTTTAAATCCACACTTCAAGGCAGGAACTCAGCACAGGCTCTGTTCATGCCTGAGCCCTGAGAACCACACAGAACTGGAGATGGGCACTTTGACCTGCCCACCAACCTAAAAAACAATCTGCTTCTGGTCCTGAGTGCAGAAGAGGAAACCCTAAAAGAACCTAAACATGCTCTGGGATCTGAGAGTCACAGCCACAAAAGACTATTCCAGGCTTTTAAGTTTTGTGCCTTAAAAGAAAAGACAAGTCTTATCCTTTGGTTGTGGTGCCTAGAGGCAAGTCTGTTCCCTGCCCTGTTTTGGGAATGTAGGATGGCAGCAGTGTCTCAATGAATTCCAGCTTTTCCAAGAAGAACACACTCTCAAAGGGCCCTCTTCCCTAAATCATGAAACATCCTTGTAGCTTTTCCTTCTGCACACACAGGACCCAATTTCAAGGCCACTGCAGCAGGCACTGGCTCAGCCTTTGATTTCAGCAGGGATGTGCTGGGATATCACATAAATTGGCTGGGAACTCGTGCACTTCCATCCTGATTACATGATTTCTATGGTTTTCTTCCTTTCAGTTAATGCAGTCCTTCTGCTGAAGCTCAGAGTAAGGCAAGAGCCAGGGGTTTGCTCTTGCTCCTCCATGCAGGCAGAAATGTCTGTGCTGTGCTCAGCCCAGCTGGGAGCCCTGGCACTGGGACACTGCAGGGAGGCTGAGGAAGAGGAGGAGGAAGGTGGGTCAGTGGTGAGGGCACCTGGGGAAAGCTCTCGAGTCACTGCAGTGGAGAACAGCAGAGGGTCTTTGACTGGAGGGAAAGCAGGGAGCAGATCAGCTCTGCTCACAAGTGTATCCAAACCCAGATGAGCTCATTGGATACTCACATAGTAAATGAGGGGTCTCCTTCAGGAAAGGCACCCTTGAAGCAGAAATAGCTGTTTTGTGGGCAAAGAACAGAAAAATCAGGGCTCTGAACCCCTTCCACTGTAGCAAGAGCCCCAGGCTGCCTGAATCCTGCCTTGAAGAGCCACTGCACAAACAGCAAGCTGGGAGCGGGCTCTGGGATCAGTGAGAGCAGTGCAGCACCAGCAGGTCCCACCCAGGGCCTGGAGGTGATTTGGGGGTCCTGTACAGGACACATGGCCTGAGGTGTCTCCAAGGAGGGAAACTCATTCCCAGGGCCATTCTCTCCCAGGAATTTGGCTCCATGTAATGAACCTCATTTCACAGGAATGATGATCAACCCTGGTGTGTGGGGGAATGATCTCACCCAGCCCTGCAGCCAGGCTGAGCTCAGGGAAATGCAGCAGAACCTCTGCAAAGGGCTGAGCAAAGCTGGAGTATCTGAAGTGCACTGCCTTTACTCACAGTGTCACCTGCCTGCCTGCAAAGGTCAACCATGGGGGTTTTATGATCTGGGGAGTTTATATTACTACAGAGCTCCTTTATTGGAATACTCTCCCTTCCTCTCCCTGAGCCAGCCAGGGCCATACTTTGCCTAGGAAAGGGAAGTTTTCCAAGAGCTTGTGAAGAATTCTCTGCCCTCCTCTTGTGCCCAGCTGTAGGAAAGCCATGCTCCTCTCTGAACCAGACCACTAGAGGAATAGCCAACCCCACCCTTACTCCCTAACTGGGCTGCAGATCTCAGCATCCCAGTTTGGGACAGGCACAAGTTTCCACTGCCCTGTCCTGACTTCTGCCCTTTCCCCAGAAAAACCTTGGACATGGGGGTGTGGAGGTAAAGCAAGGCTGGAAGCTTTGGGCCCAGCTGAGGAAAAGGCAAGGCCTAACTCCTGGCACCTTGCTGAGCTCTTTCACAGCCTCTCTGCACCTCTTCTCTGGGAGACTGGGCAGAAATGCTGCTGGCCTGCCATTCCTGAGAGTGTGTGTGTGATGACTGCACTGGAGGAAGTGGCTGAGAACAGCTCAGCCCTGTGAGAGCAATACCCCAGGGCAGCTGCCAGTGCCAGAGGGGTTTCATCCCTCACTTCACCCAGCAATGTCTCCACAGATCTCATGGATGTCACTGTCTCCCACCCCCACAGGCACAGCAGCACCTCTGGCATTTCCTCTTCACCTGCACAGAGGGCTGTGCTGATGGGGGGACTGAGCTTTGGAGAAATTACACTGCTTTTTGTCCTGCTTTTATGTCCCAGCTATGGGAAACACAGGGCTGGGAACACTTCTGAGGGGGTTTAGGGTGGGAGGGAGAGCAAAGAAGAGGTGGTGGTGGTCTGGAAGTGCCCATGCTGTGGTTGCAGGCAGAGGGATCTGAGAGGGGCTCAGCTCTGGCTGACACTGCTCCCAGCCCCAGCATTCCCAAGGTACTTCATTACCAGCTGCACCCCCGATGTTATGCACTAATTTCCACAGCAGACTCATTCACACACACACACAACACACCCACCCACATGCAGCAATGGCTAGACAGACACAAAGCATGCAGCAGCCAATTATTTGGGGTGGGAACAGCTTGCATGAGCTCATGATGAAGCTTAGCCTTAATTCTGCTGAGCTGGAGAGGCTGGAGCTGTGCTCTGCTCTCCTGACTGACTGCAGAGCAGGGCAGATGATGTCAAGGCAAATCTTTTTTTGTCTGCAGTGCAGATTTGGCTGTGTGAATTTACTTGCAAATGAGGCTTCCAGATCCCCTGTTGCAAGACAGGAGTCCTAGGCCATACCCACAGCTGCCAGTGTTAGCCCCAATTCCTGCTGGTGCTGCACGAGGGGTTGCCTTCTTTGGAAGGCTTGGGCCCAACTTCCCAGCAGATCTGCAGGCAGTGAGAATCCAGTGGGATTGACAGGAGGGGACAGGGAGGGGTGCCTGTGCTGCACCACAATGGGAATAAGGGAGGGGAGACCCCAACAGAGCAGCTTTCCCTGTGGTTTCACAAACTGAGCCCCAAAAGTTGTCCAGAAGCACTCAGGGTTTAGCCATGGACACGTGGAGTTTGACTGAAGCATGTCTGTGAGCCAGGTTTTGTTCCATTCCCAGCTGTGGGAGAGGCTGGGATGCTCCAGGCACAGCTCACACAGGGAATTGCCCAGGAGCACACTGGTGTTTGCACTAAAAGCCACCACATCCCCTAAAGATCCAGCAGCCACCCAGCCCAGGGGATGTTTTCTAGAGCTGCCCCCACAGCAGGGACAGACACCTCGCAGCTCCTGTGCCAGACCTGCTACCTGGGAGTGTTTACTGAAGTCAAGAGTCACACATTCCCAAAGAAAAGGGTAGCACACCCTGCAGTACACATGACTGCTGAGGGAAAGATGGAACATTTTCTTCTTAGAGCATCTCCAAACCCCATGCAGGGGCTGTACAATTCTCATTCATGGACATAAAAGGTAAAATCCATCTTGTCTGCCTCTCCATGCAGCCTTTTTTTTCCTATCTTTTCCCAGCCTAGTTCTAAACCTGCCAGACAATAGAGCACCATACATGGAACTGGAGAGTATTGGTAATTTCTTCCCTTGTCAAGACAGAAGAACCAATGATTCAGAAATCCCCTATAAGTACATGGATCCACTGATTTTTGGGGTCCTAAGAAAAGATGGGCAGTAGGTGAGACCAAATC
Source organism: Argya squamiceps (assembly GCA_037834095.1). Taxonomy (NCBI): domain Eukaryota; kingdom Metazoa; phylum Chordata; class Aves; order Passeriformes; family Leiothrichidae; genus Argya; species Argya squamiceps. The sequence continues at coordinate 18,566,025 of JBBMKD010000022.1, forward strand.
TACAGCACTACACAGAAAAGGAGAATCCAAAAGAAATCCTCATGAAACTGCCTGGTAGAGACCAACCCCAGCATTGATGGTATCTCCTGTGGCATCTGCTGTTACATTAAAATATTACAGAGTTCCCCAGCATCTTCCATGGCCCTGGCAGCACCATCACCCCTTTTATAAAAGCTGGAGACATCAAGGCATGGAGAATTCAGTTCAGGATGGCTCCAACCTGCATGCCTGACATCACTTCCAGCTTGTCCTTCTGTCTGCTAGGCACTGCTTGTCATTCCAAGTGCATCCAGAGCTAAATGAGCACGATACGAGTGCTTTGTATGGGCATCAAGGAGAACAGACCATCATCTGCAGTCTAGACTGGTCCCTCCTCCTGCCCTCCCCACCATTCACAGGAAAATAGAGATGGAAAAATATATTGCTCTTGTTATTAATAGAAGTGTAACTTGTGCATGCATTAGTACTTTGAAGTGAAGGGGGAAAGGTCAAGCATCAAGAATTTGTGCTTAATGAAAGTGGGCTTGCTATTGTTAAAAAAGCTGCAAGGAGCCAGGCATCATTATCTCCTCTCTTATCTCTGGGCTGTGGGGAGAGCTGGTGCAGGACAGGGCAGGAGTGGGGTGGGCACTGCCCTGCTCTGCAGGGCTGGGGTGTCCCTGCTGCTCTCTGCACCTGGACACTGAGGGAAAGATGGAACATTTTCTTCTTAGAGCATCTCCAAACCCCATGCAGGCTCCCCTGCCCCCAGTGCCCCCAGAGGCACGGCTGCCCTGCTGAGAGATGTCAGTGCTCAGCTGGGAGAGCCCCTTGCCCTCACATCCCCGGGAAGGAAAGGATTTGTGGAGTCCTCCAGTCTCTGGAATGCAGCTGTTATCTCCTGCCAAGCTCTGATAAGTGCCACACGTTGTTTTCCCACACCCAGCACATCCAAATGCACCTCCCCGGGTTTTGCAGGGTTTTCTGTGCCCTCCCCGTGCTCAGGTGGGATGAGGATCACACTGTAACAGTGCCCAGGTTGTGCCCAGGAGCAGCAGAAGCAGAGTTCCTGTGCTCCCAGTGCCACTGGAGCTGAGTTACTCCCTGCACAGCTCCTGATTGCCTGGCACTCACCAACACCCTGAGCACAACTGTGACAACAAAAAACCAGGAGTGAGAGCTCCTGCACTGGAGTCAGCTGGCAACCTGCAGCTCCTCTCCTGCCTCTGAGCTCTGCAACAATGGGTGCACACACACAGACAACCTCTCCATCCAAAGAGGCTGTGAGTTAAATCCTTAATTAGCACATTTGGATGAGCCACCACAAATGAGATTAGCTCTCGTGCACGGCTGGGGAAGCTGCTGTGCCCCTGGAAGGTGGAAGTGGTGGGCCCTCAGGCTGACCTTGGAATTCCCCCTTGGATGCTCATCTGCTTTGCTCTCAGGCACTGCCTTCCCCTGCTGCCTGCAGCATCTCCTCAGGAGATAAGAGCCTGGTTCTCCTCCAGCCTGGTGTTAACACCAGCCACGGGGTGACCACATTTGATACTGCACACAATGAATAATTCCAGTCTGGAAAGGGACTTTCCAGTCTGGAAAGGGACTTCCCAGCTGGGAAAGCATTCAGCATGGAGAAGGGGCAGGAAAAGGTCTCTCTAAGAGCACCTTGCCAGCCCAGGACACATCTGCTGTGTTTGTGGAGCCCTGAGTGCTGTGTCTGCTGACAAAGCTGGGGTTGGTGCTGTCAGCACTGCAGAGCTGCATGGAGCCAAGCTGCATCCTCACCCAACCCCAGCCCACTCCAGGGCACCTGAGCACCCCTCACTGCCTGTTCTGGATTCTGAAGGTGCAGAGCTGCCCAGACAAGGGCCTTGTCCTGCCCTGCAGGCTCAGGAGTGACAGGTTCACAGCCCAGGAGTGCTCAGCTCCCTGGGGAGGAGCTCTGCAGTGCTGCTGGGGGCAGAGCTCACCCAAACCTTTCAGAAAGGAATTTAAATCAATCCCGTTCACCATAATGACTCTGACTCTTCTGCAAGGGAAGATCTCGTGAATCTCCAGACATTCCAAAGGCAGTGATGTCACCAGCTGGGGGCTGCCTGGCTTCAAATCTGGTTGTGGACACTGCACCTGCATGCATAGCCCCAGGAAAGCATGTGGGACACACCTGTGAAGGAGGAGGACAGCACCTGGATCCTTCCACAGGGAAATAAACCCATGGTTACACACCCAGCAAGGGATACAAGAGATCTGTCTCAATGATGTTCTTAATTCTTCCTCCTGGCCTGGAGCTCTGGGAATGGCCTTATCCCTCCTCACAGCCTGGCCCGTGTTCAGTGGCACAAACACTTCAGGGGCAAATCTCAAGTAGCCACTTCCCTGCAGCCTGACCTTTCCCTCACACTCAGCAGTGGAAATGGGCTGTTTGAAGTTCTCAAAAGGAGCTGGCACCTTGCTTTTTGAGTGACATTCATCTGTAGGTAAATTGATTTAATAGCTTGTTAGAGTGCCAATTAGAACCAACAATAACTCAATTGACCTATAACTGCCTTGGCACCACCACAGCTTTCAAAAATAAGAGAAAGGAGGAAATCTCTGCTCTGGCAGAGATGAGAGCTCAGATAGTTGGTTTTGAGAGCAAACTGAGGGATTCATGGGCTTGCTAATGAGATGCTCATAACACATCAGAAACAAAGACAAATTTCAATGGTTTCAAGCTAAAATGACACTATGTTATCTCCAGACAAAGATCACTCTTTTATCTGTATAATAAATGGATTTCAGTGCAGCAGCAGTGACTCTAGAGCAGAAAAAACCTCCTTGCCACAGAAAGCACTAGCACAGTTACCTAACCAGAGAAACACTGGATTGAAACCCCAAGTTTACCTCCCTAAAATAGTGCTGCAAAGTCCTACACTGACTCTGTGGGTTTTACCCTCAAAAACCACATTTTTCCTTCAAATAAAATCTGTTTCCTTCTCCTACAGTGGAGATTGTGGTTCCAGACAAATTCATCATGTTAAATACTTAGGTCTGAGGATTCAGATCTTTCAAGTTTAAGAAATAGAAAATAGGTAGCTTTTGTCTAAACATTGGCAGTGTCCAAGGATAAGGAGAAGGATAATGTGGAAGGGTTTTAAATTACTGGGAAAAATGATCCATTCTTAAGTCAGGAAGGGGATGGAGAAAACTGAGATTGTTGGGAGAGTGAGAAGGACAACAGCAAGTAAGAATATGTAGGAGAAGAAGGAACTGATTTGGAGAGACCCACCCAGAGAAAAAGCTGAAGGATAAGGATGGAGACTGGAACTGGAGTAAGTAAATGCCAACCCAACACACTGGAACATGGCAAGGGGTGAGGGGGAGAGGCATCACTGAAAACAAGGTGGAAATCAGTGATCAGATGAGAAAGAAGCTGAATATTGGCATCTAGGACTGGCTGGACATCTGCCACAAGGAGCCTGGAAAATGGAGATGGCACTGGGGGGATGAGAAACAAACTTCAAGTGAGAGATGGGGAATACAACAGGTTGGAGAGAGAGTGGGGCTGAAGGTGAGAAGGACAAAACAAGCAGGGAGTTCATAAGAGGCAGAGTGTGTTTCCTTTGGGGCCTGGAGTAGCCCTGGAATGTGGTGCAGCATCTTTGCTTTGCTGTGGCTCCCTGCTACAGCCACTGCTTCATTCAGAGCAGAGGGCAGTGCAGCACAGCCTTGAACAGCTCCATACCTGCTAATGAACCCAGAGATATTATTGTGTCAAGGGAAGAGATTGAGTTGTTTTTAAAACCCTAACAACTGTACAAAACACTGCATTAAAAACCAGACTGCAAAGTCAAAAGCTCGGGGTAGGAGACCAGCAGACAGGAGCTTGGCTGTGTTTTGTCACAGTCATGACATGGATCAAAGCAGGGCTTCCCAGAGAATTCCTGCCTCCTCCAGGCTGGGAGGGTGGGCTTGGGACAGGAGGAGATTTCCTGTAGGAGCCCATTTTTTATCCAGCCTGGCAGGTTTGCAGTGCAGAGAGAAGGAACTGCAGGTGGGGTGTGATCAGGGCAGGTGAGCAGAGCCCCGGAGCCTCCCCCTCTGCCAGAAACCTCCTGCAGAAGTGTCAGGCAAGGAGCCCAATCCCAAACTGTGACTGCAACAACACTCTGAGATGATGATGGGAGAGAACACGATGTCATTGTTTACAGCAGTGATTATTTTTTGCTATAACAACAGACAAACCAACAAGCAGCAGAGGCTTGGGAAGAGGGTGGGAGGGATGGGCCCATTTCCCAGTCTGGCTGCTCACAGAGCCAGCTAAGAAATGGTCCAAAGCAGAATGTGCCCAGTGCTCTCAGGGCACCCATGGCTCCTCTTAGCCCTTCTCAGTGCCAGGGATGGCCCATTCCCTGCAGAGCCCCCAGGGCAGAGCTCTGGCCAAGGGGATGCTGTGTAAGGCCTCCTGCTCTGCACAATTGGGCCTCAGTTCCACCACACCCAGGTCAGGGATGGTTTTACCTCAACCCCCACCACTCTCTGCCACCTCACTACAACCTAGGGATGATATTTCCAATTTCCTTGCTGTCAGGAAGTGAACTGAGCATTCATTGTTAGCATAGTGAATATTGTGTAAAGCCATGAGAAAATTAACCTTTTTTTTTCACATCAGGATGTGAATAAGATATAATAAATAAGATATGTTATCTTACAAGAAGAGGTGGAGAAAACATTAAATTGTTTTTCCCAAAGGAGCCATCCCCACGTGCACTGAGGGAGATGAGTGTTCTGTGGGAGAGAGAATGTCTTCATCTATTGGCAGAGATTGGCATGAAGGGCCTGGCTTAAGTCTATGCAAAAATCTTAATCATAGCTTTGTTAAATCTCAATGCTTGCTTTACTATTTATTTATGTTATTTTATCTCATTTTCTCCATATGAAAATACCGTAATATTAGTCCTGAAATATTTTACCATGGTGACCCACTGAGGTGCTGCCTTCCTGTTTTGCAGCTCAGGCAGGTGAACATGTTTCCTACAAAAAGCTGAACTCCTTCACAGACTGTCTGGTGTGGGATTATTTATCCTCTGCCTCCTGGCAAGTGAGTTGGGGCACAAAGCCTGACCTGCCTGTGGACGTGGGAAGTGTGGATGGAGGAGTTTCACTCCCTTAGGTCACGGTCACAAAGCCACAGTTCCTCTGCAGCCTGACTGAAAGTCAGCAGAGACCCAATCCACGTGTTCAGCAGAATTTGGATTATCCTCTGTGTGATTCCTGTTAGATCCCTTCATTCTGCTCCAGCAAAGTGCCCTGGGAATTGGCTGGGAAGTTCTCTGCAGCAAAGGCAGTGGGATCTGTCTCCAATCTCCACGTGCAGTGCCCCCCTGCTACCCCAGGGACACACCATCACCACAAAGAGGAGGAGAAAAGGGCCAAGCCTGGGAGCTGCCCCCTCCAAACCCAGCCTGTTGGATCCCAATGCCACCAAAGCCACTGCTCCCTGCCTTTCCCTGAGCCACAATTCCCTTGTGCTGCACATCCTGCTCCATGCTGGGCACTTGGAGCACAGGGCGAGTCACGGACCCAGCCTTTGGGTGTTGGAACGGAGGGAGGGCAGCACAAGGAGCAGCACTTTGGGCAGGAGATGGAGAAAAGGACATTATTGGACTCTCCACAAATTGTTTACCCTCCTAAAGCTTCCCAGTGAGAACAGTGGGCACAGCCAGAGCAGTGCTCAGACAGGCACTGGAAATCGGGTCTGCTCAGGAGAGTGGGGAAGGTAATCACACATCCCTCCCATTTCTGCTCCATCCCACAGTGCTACTGGGTTCAGTTCTTAGCACTATAATTAGTAAATCCCACTGATTGCCCCCGAGAAGGGAGGCTGAGGGACACTGCAGCACGAAGGGAAGCAGTGATTTTGTTCTCTCCCCTTATACCTCACACCTGAGCACCTGGTTTTTGCTGCCACAGAAACCTCCCCAGGGTCCCAGCAGCCAGGGAGCTCCGGCAGAGGAAGCAAACCAAAGAAAGGATCTGTTTGCACACAAGTATTACAAGTAATGGAGACCAGCAAAAAGAAGAATTCTAAAATCTGTAGTTGGGTCTGCTATCGAGTGGAATGTTTGCCACTGTTTTCAAAGAGACAGCAGCTTCTCTTCACTGTGAGGAAGTTAATAGATTACTGGGCAGTGAATAATGTGCAGTTCTATTTACATCCACTGCTGGGACTATTTTGGGCCCTCAGATAGTGTATCTGTTCTCAGGTCTTTCTAAAAGCAGCACGCTACACTTTTTTTTGCAAGCAATTCTGGGCAGCAGCTACAACCCATATGCTTCAGTCAGCTACAAACTAGACAGATCATTGTTTGTCTGGAATTTTTTTATTAAACCAATTGTACTGGATCAATGCTTCCTCTAAGCAATAAAATACAATTCTGTCTACCCGGTGGAAGAGCTTTCAAAGTCACAGATAAATCCTGATCTAGGAAATACGGTGTGGCTCTGCACTGATGTGCAATCAACCACAGATGCAAATGAACTCCAGCTGCCAGCACACACATCTGCACCTCAGAATGGGAGCCAGGACTCTTAATTTTCATTAGGAATTGCTAAGACACCTTTAAAGTGCTTCTAGAACCAGCCCACTGCATTAGTCAGGAGTACTCAGGGGCACCGAGCTTGATTTTTATAAAGGTCATTTGATGTCTTTTCCCCTCACAATGGACTAAAAGCAGAGATCAACAGAGCCTGAATCTATATTAATTTGTTTTACTCTTGGAGGGTCATAGATTTGCCACTGGAATTAGCCCTATTAGATGCTAAAATGATAATTTAATGAGACAATGATGAAAGGCTCTGTTCTAGTCTAAATGAGGAACTCCTCTGGAAGCAGAGCGCCGAGGAGCAGCCGAGTCAGAGGATGGCCCCAATGTCATTTCACAGCAGTGCACCGGCCTGGAGTGTTCCATGCAAAACTTCCCAGCTCCAGCTGCTGGGAGCAGGCAGTCACGAGGGCTGGAGCCCCAGCACAACCCGCCTGGAGATGCTCCTCGCTCACAGAGGGGAGGCAGCTGCCTCCAAAGGCACAGAAAGCCAGCGCGGGGTCTAAACCTCCCTTCACTTGAAACTTGAGCAGCAAACGCTGCTGCACAGCCTTGGTGCCAGCCAAGGGCAGGGGAATGGAGCCTCCAAGATCCCTGCTGGAACACGGAGCAGGCAGGAATTGCACTGCGGAATTCCCCAAGCACACAACAGCCTCCTTTGGGGCACGGAGACAGCTCTCGCAAATATTTTGATAAGATCTGCTCTTTGGTGCAATCTGCTGCATTCCAGAGGTCAAAAAACTCAGCCACATTCATGGGAGTTGTTTCCAAGAGAGATGGCTTTAGCACAGGGCAAGAGGGAACAACACCAAGCCTAAAGAGAAGGTGGGAAGGCTCCCACTCTTCCCCTTCAAGGCAGCCGTTGTCCACAGGTCACTTTCCATGGAAGGCCAGGCACGTTCTCTAAGCAGCATTCCTATCCAAACAGATCTGCTGCAGGTGACCTAGAAACAGGGGTGAACAAAGCCTGCCTGGAAATATCCCCCCTGAGCAGGCAGCGGTGCATCCAGCTCCTCCCAGCCTCAGCACATGGCTCCAGACACCCACCCCACTGCCCCGGCCCAGGGGGACAGCAGGGACACAGCCCACACTGCTGGGCTGGGCTGCTACACCAGCTCAGAGGGAAACCAGCCCACCTGGAATGTGCCCCAAGGTACAGACATGCAGCTCCCCGTGCCTGCCCTGCCTGGACTGCCAGCTTTGTCAGGGCAGGGTTTGTCATTAACACCAGGAGTCACCCGTGCACCCACAGAGCTCTGCATGCACAAACAGCTCAGTGCCAGCAGCTCCGTGGCATCATCTGGCTCGGGGAGCCAGGGATTGCCAACAGACTCCATTCCTTTGGGCAAGGCTGGGAATGGCCCCACAGCCCAGTGCCTCAGCAATGAAAAGTTACCTCATTGTCTTATGGAATAAGCACTGGTTCTGTAGGAACCTTAAAATCCCCAACTCTTGGGACCATCTCACCTTGGGCAAGGTGGTTACCTCAGCTCCTGCTGCTCAAGTTTGCCAGGCTGGTTCTGTGCTGAGAACAGGCACAGATATGGAAGGGAATAAACCACTACAGAGACAGAAGGATATGGAAGCTGAACACTTATTTTGCCTAAGTCTAGACACAACACAGACCATAAACCCCAAATTTCCTGAGGGTGCAACACGCAGAGCACGCCTTGCTAGAATAACCCAAGAAAACACAGCAGGTAAACTCCAGACTCACAGCAAATTACTGCAAATACAGCCAAGAGTATGGAACTGGTTTTGTTCTTTTGAAAGCTCCTCGTTCTCACATTTCACTGTTTGGGAGCTATTACATGGTCAGTCTCACTGGGAAGGCAATTTTCCCCTGGTTCCAGAGTGGGATTGGGTAAGGCTGTGCTTGCAAGGACTCTGCATCATGCTGTAGCTGCTGGAAACCCTCCTAAGCTCAGTCAGCTGTGTGCTTGGGACACTCGAATGCACTGAATTTAAATGACAGTGCAGTCCTCCAACTCACAGAGCCTTCTAATAACGTTTGTTAATCCAAGCAAATATCAAGGAATCTGGTCAGTGCCAGTGCTGAATCCGCTAAGCGTGTGGGCTGCTTGCTAAATCCCTAATAGCTGGTGTCAAGAGGTTTGTCATTCCTGCCTTTGGGAGGCCAAATCCACCCCAAAACTCCTTCCTGCAATTATCTCACCAACTGTATTTCTGGGATTCAGGCATGGTTCCTTGCAGAGTCCACCAATTCAATAAAATCACGTCGTGTGACAAAGATATGTTTGAATAATAATCTTCTCCTGTGTGCTTTTAAATGTGAGATGTAAGCCCGTTGTAATTAAAGTTGAAGCAATAAACCTTAGCCATTGATTGCACTCAGTAATTAATTATTGATTGCAGTGCTTTACATACATATTGCAGAGGACAGTCCACCTGTGCAGCAGACGATACTTTGCTCAGAAATACCCAAACACAGCCCCTCTGCTATACAGGACTTTACAAAAACTGGCTCTAGGGTTTCCAAGTTCATTTCCTTATTAACCTCCACGGAAATGTTGCTGTGGAGTGAGAACAAGCCATTACTTTGGCAAAGTCAGTGTTAACTATTCTCAATCCAAACTAATTTTGCAAATGAGGCTGTATAGATGCAAAAGAGGCTCTTTCTCTGTTAAGAACCTTGTTAATGAACGCTGCCATCCCTGCACACCCCAGTTCTGACAAGCCATGCTGCAGTAAGACGCCTACACAGCAGCAACAGTAGCAACATCCCTGCCTAACTCTTGGGAAGGAGCAGGGAGAGGACTCGGAGGTGTGAAGCATCAATCAGGCAGAGCATCCATGGAGATGCAGGACTAGTTAAGATCAGACACCACACTTTTAGTCTAGAGTTGTGCATCAGGTGGGAACAGTTTTTCCCCATTTACAACGAACTTAAAGAGAGCCTTTCCATTATAAAAAGCCACAGACAAGTGGTTTAAAAACAATTTAAAATTATTAAGAGTGTGGGGACACCAAAATTAAGGTGAAATGTAAATGAAACCTGCAGCTCGTTTGAGTGGAGCAGATCTTGGCTGTGTCCCCCAGCTCCTGTGGGTAGGAAATGACCCAGGAAAGTTGTGTCGGGGTGGGTGCCCTGTGCAGGAGGTGCCATGGGAAGGGACAGGCCAGCTAGTTTGGAGCGAGCTGGGAAAGGGGGGTTTGTACCTGAAGTCGCTGTAGGGATGGATGATCCAGAACCCGGCAGACTTAACTCTTTCCTGCTCCCTCTCCACGGCCTTCTGGCTGCCAAACATCCTCAAGGAGAATTTGTTGACCCCCGGCTGGAGCATGGCCCCGAACTGCCTCTGCATGAAACCGGCCTGGCCAAGCCTCTGCTCCTCATCTGGGGTGATCTGGTCGCACCCTCCACCTCCCTCCACTTTGATGGAGGTGGAGGAGCAGGCCCGGGGGGGCGGCTGCTGCTGGGGCTCCGGGGGGGAGGCGGGCGCTGGGGGCACAGGCAGCCCCTGCTCCAGCTCCCCGCTGCCGGGGGGGCTCTTGTCCTCCCCGGGAGAGGCCGGCTCCCCCTCGCCGCCGATGAGCCGCTTCTCCTCGGCCGCGTCGTGGAGGTGCCTGCTGGTGAGAGAGGACAGGCTCCCTTTGAAGCGGCGGCAGTCCCCGTTGGTGCTGGTCTTGGCGCCCTTGCCGCCGGCCTCCGTCTCCAGCAGGCCGGGGTCTCCCCCTCGGCCGGGGTCTCCCCCGAGGGCCCGGGTGCTCCCAGCAGAGGGCGAAGGCAGTGGCTTGAGCCTGATGCTTTTCCTGCGGGTGTCCTTGTCGCTGTCATCCTCCTCGTCCATGATCGACGCCTTGGGTCCGATCTGCTGGGGCAGGCTGTAGAGCCTCTTGCGCATGGAGGGGGGCAGCTTGTCCATGGCCGCTGCTGCTGCTGCTGCTGCTGCTCGGGGACAGGGAGAGACCCCCCCGGCTCTGCCCAGCGAGGGGAACCGGCACTGCC
>JBBMKD010000022.1:18593825-18613298 GCA_037834095.1 Argya squamiceps
CAACTCAGAGCAAGCTGTCATTTCTATTTCCATTATAGGTTTCATGTTTTCAGAATCTTTTGCTAAGCAATCATATTTATAAGGTTTCCCTGATGCATCTTCCCCAACACCCCGTCACTGCCCTGTAACAGACCACACCTCAGCCAGCCCCAGTCTGAACAGAGCAGCTCACACAGTGCAGCAGGAAGGAGCGTGGCTGCATTTGAGACCAGCCCTGCTGTCCCTGCAGGGCTGCCCGGCTGGGTGTGCCTGCACAGACTCAGCAGGGTGCAGGTGCTGCTGCTCAGGTTGCCAGGGGCAGCTCAGAGCAGGCACTCGAGAGAGGGGCCCTTCCCCAGGCCTGTGGGTCTGGGCTGGGAGGGCAAAGGCTGATGTAGAAAATACCAACCAGAGTTCCCATCTTGTGTTCTCAGCCCTGGCTGTGACTCATTACCTGAATTCTGTTTAAACTGCTGTGCCTCAGGGGACTCCTATCAGCACCTCTCCCCATCCTGATAAATAAGCCCATCCTTCCTGAGTGTCCTGAATTTAAGGCCAATAGTTTCCCCACATCCTATGTACAATATGTCACCCTGGGCAACACCTGGGGCCTCAGGAGAAACTAGCAGGAAGTTTTCACTAAACACACCAGCAAAAGGGAAGAAAAAGCAAGGGAGTTCTGAGGGAGAATCTGCAGTGGCACTGCATTAAGGAAGAAGGAAACAGTAACATTCCTTCTTTGCCACTGTGGTGAAATTGCATCTACAACGTGGTGTTCTGTCACGGGCTCCTTACTGACAGAGCTTGTGGACAGTTCAGAAAAAATGACACAAGTGATGAGGGAGCTGAAAGGACTGACTTGTGAAGAAAGATTAAATTAACACAATTAAATATTACAGCTTGGCTCAGCAGTGACTGGGGGTCCTGAAAAGCACCTGCCAACAGCTGAAGGGTTTGAATTCAGGAAGGGCAATCCAGTTTGCTATGGAGATCTGCCATGAGAAGGGAAAGGGAATGGAGTAAAGGCAGCAAGGCTGAAGCCCAGGAGTCTCCTGCCAGTGATGTATTGATGCTACAGGACCTGTGCAGCTGAGAAGAGAGACAGGTCCAAGACTCGTGGAAATAAAAGTGTGGAGCACAAATGCTGGAACAGCTCTGATATCCAGAACTGGAACACTGGAAGGGAAAATGCTCTGAAGCCAGTGTATGTAGCCCTGGTTCCAAGCCTGAGATGTGGTTTCTTGAAATTCTTTTCCCAGGGAATTTTCTGTAAACAAGAGACATGTTTTTGTAACTCTAACTTTGTTTTCATTCTTTTTCCTAAAAGGGACTTCCTCGACTTCCTCTTGATGCCCCTCTGCTCTGACCAATATGATTGAAGAAGTTTGTCTTTGTTTCACCAATCGAATTGGTCTGTGTAGAATAGTATAGAAGGGAGACACATCCCAAAAATAAAGGAGTCCTTTTCAGCCTTCTGAAGTCAGTCTGTGTCGTTGTGGTGTACAACAGCATCAAGTGTAGAAGTCACTTCACCTACGGCAAGCTCCTGGACAAGTGTTCTGAGCCCTGAGTTGCAAAGAGGCACCAAGAGGAAGGAGGCAGAAGCCCCTGTGAACCTGGGCAGTGTCACCTAAGGAAGGTGTTGGCATCAGCAGAGCCTGTGCACACACGAGGGACAGGAGCCCTGTGGGGCAGAGCTCACAGTGACACTGAGGACAAGGATGTCTAGGAGAGATGAGTCCCACATAAATGAGTCCCACTGTGCTGAGTTTTCATGAGCCTGTCCCTGAATGCAGCTGAGGAGCAGAGTCAAAACACAGGGAGGAAACTTCTCTCCAAGTGCAGCTTTCAGCCTCACCCCTCAGTTTTCTTTTGCACACATTTTCAGTCTCAGAGCAAACTGAAACTGGTCCAACACTTGCTAATTGCCTGGTATCCCACAGAGCTCTCACAAAACCAGGCACTAATCAGAGACCCAAGCAGGGGAGCGTGTGTGTGAAGCACAGCTACACCTGTTAAATTCCTGCAGGCAGCCTTCATAACTCTGCTAGAAGACACAATATTGCCCTAATGCAGGAGAGAATTTCACCTTCTACCTGTATAACAGGGAGCACTACAATCCCCCACTTCCTCACAATATTATGAACTTGATAATCTATTTGCAAAAAAACCCAGAAGTCTCTGGATGAAAGAGCAAAGGGCTGATGCTTGTCCAGGTTTCCTGGGCATTGCCAGCTCTGCAGACAATCAGCATTATGTTGTGGACAAAGGGTAAAAAACTTCACCTTTCTATAAATTACCCCACTGCCTTTAACTGATAGCTCCCAAACCAAGAAAAACTAGCCCAGTTTCCCCCAATCCAGCTATTTATTCTTAGGTAGTAAAGGTCTATACCCAGTCACCCTGTACAAGCTGTAGACACCCCAAAAGGAACAAGGGCTCAAGGGTCAGGGACAACTTTTCCCCACAATCTCCTCAGCCAGTCCTGTCCAGCAGATCTGATCTGTAGGCTGCTGGAAGATCAGCTCAGAGTATCTCTGGAAATTACAAAGTATTGAGTGCACACCTTGGAGAAAAAGCAACACAGATAAGATCGGGATATCAGTTCCAGCTAAAACGTTGGGATTGTGCTTGGAAGAAATCAAATGCTTTCAAATGACCGAGCTTATCTCTTTGCCTTGTGTTTTTCCTGTGCCTTGAAGACGTCTGTGCTCAAAGCTTCTCCCTTTCTCTGGACAATGGGGGTTGCAAAGGAGCCTTTTCAGTGTGTCAGGTCAATAGTCCAAAGACTGAGAAGGATTTGTGCTATAGATAGTAACAGCATCAAAGAGGCCGTTACATCTTCAGCACCAGTAATCCCCATTTTAAAAACTCCATTATCTGACTGGTTCTTCATTTGCTTGTCACGTAATCCTTGTTGTTGTGGTAACTCAGGAACGAGTGCTGGGAGCTTAACAGAGACAATGATGGAATTGCCTGGCCCTGGGTTTAGTCAGGATGGTTGTGGGCAAGATAGAAAGAAATCAGGGACTAATGGAGAGTTCAAAAGATGAAAACTGAGCCAGGAGTACAGTCTGGGAAGGTGCTGCTGCAATGCTGAAATACTTATCTGACTTTCTTGGGGACTGACCTTTTTTCTGATTTCCATGAATCATTCAAGATCAAATCCCTGACTCTATTTTTTAGAAAACCATTCAGTGTAAGTCATAAATAGTGAACAGGTCTGTTCTCTGGATCAGAGATTGCTGAATTTCTACAGAAATCAATGTCTGCTCCTGGGATGATGGAAAATGGGTTCTTTTATTAACCAGAACAGCAATTATTTGTTAATATTTATATCCTCTTCTAGAAAATTAGATGTCTTGGGAGAACAAAAAGATGCAGCACCTCTCTGCTCCAGGGCTGCCAGCTGTAGTTCAGTTCAAACTGGTACAAAACTCAGTGTACTGACCTCCACAGGAGTGTTTGGCTTCTTCTGGAGGACACGGGCTGTAACTCAGCCAGCTGCCTTCTCTCTGAGCACTGAACTGAAGGCAGAAGTGGGACTCATTTCCCATCAAAACCAAAAAGGAAGCCCAGTAGGTCTGTAAACCCATCATGGCTTAGCTGGGTCCCTCACTTTCCAAATCCCTTACTTTCAAAGACACTTCTCAGTAACTAAAAACGAGTCACAAAGAAGAGGCTGAGGATCAGAGTGATCATCCCTCTGATCTGGATGAGTCCATCAGGTGTAAGAAAGACCATTCTGCCAAGTGCATCCATATCCTAAATGCAACCTTCCCTCAGCAGAGCCCTCAGCAGCCCAGGAAAAACCAGGTTTCTGCAGGATTAGGGAGAGATTATCACAAAGCTATATCTTCCTAAGAACCTGCTAAAATAGGGAGCACAAAGTAATGGCACTAAACATTGCCAGATCATCTTTAACTCTCAGGAATCTGATGCCAAGTGTGTTTTAAAACAACTTTTGTAGAGACAATGCCTCAGGCAGCCCCAAGGCACAGGACCCATGACTGAACAGTACCAAATGACAAAATGTGGCTTTTCCCTTAACAAGCAACCTCTGTAGTGCTTCTCCTGTGTGGGACTGAAAGGGCTCAGCACCCAGCTGGAGCATATGATTGAAACATGGACTTTTGGGCAACAGCCCAATATTTAGCCTTGAACTGGAGCAGAGTATCCTGGAGCAGAAGCCAAGCTGCCATGTCTAAAAGGATAGCTCAGGAGCTGTCCATGGAAGAGGCTGTAAAATATGAAGATGCTGAAAGTGGTTAGGAAATAAGGCAGCTATTGGGTTGCCTCGAAATTAAATAGTTAGGAATTAAGGAAGAAAAGATACCCCCATGTCAAGCTGCTGTATGTGTGAAGGAGGATAGGATCAAGCTGTTTCCCTTTAGAAAAGGCTCCCAGTCTTAGGTCAGTAAATCAGACGTGCTGGGGATGGATGCAAATTCTCCAGTGCTGCTTAATGAATGGCAGCTGGCACACATCAAGGGCTGAGGAGATATGATAGCAGGAATCTCCTGCCGGTGCTGAGGGAGGGGGCAGCATCATCCCTCACCGCCTCCACTGTCACCACAGCAAAGGTGTGACATCTCTTTCTGCCTGCAGTGCTGGGACACCGAGCAGCCTCAACAGGAGTGATTTATTACTGGGTGCTCTTCATTTATTCAGTGCTGTGAATTTGCAGGAAACAGCAGTTCAAGAAATGGGAAGATAAACCCGGATTTTAAATTGCTTTGGTGTGACACTTTAGCAAACAAGAGAAGTGCTTTGCCATAAATTGCTTGTGATGGTCAGGCTGTGACTGGCTTTAGGAGATTCATGGCACTGGAATGAAGGGGAGAGCAGCCCAGCATTCCCAGTGCCAGGCAGGCTGCAGCAGGAGACAGGGAAGGGAGCACTCATCTTTTAATGACAGATCTCTCTTCAAGCTGTGCAGTCAGGATCCTCAGTCCTGCACCCTGAGCTCTGTTGTTTTCATGTTTGTTCCTGAGCTCTCTGACACTCCTGGACCTGCAGTGGTCACCAGGGCTGTCCTGCTTTCCCACAACCGTGGGGCTGTGCCCCACTGGGGAGGATGCTGTGCCTGTGTCTGGGCTCCCTCAGCTGCTGACCTGCCTTTCCCTGTGAACAGCCCAGCCCTTCCTGCTCCTTTAGCAATTCCACCTTGGTGTGTGAGAGAGGGGCGGGATGCTTGGGGGTGGAATGGGAGAAGCAATTCTTCCATGATCACCTTCTCATTTGTAGTTCTTTCCTTTTGGAATTCTCCTCCATGGAATTCACTGTCAGCAACAAAATGAAATTATGGTCTCAGGACTAAATAGGGTGGGGGATATGCTAAGGAGTGTTTCAGGACTTTGGGACAGGGTTCAGAAAAAGCCACTGGAGAGTGGCAATGGCAACCAGAGCCTCAAGAACAAAGCCAGCTCACACTGCTCCACCTGCACAGAGCCAGAACCAATGTCTGCACCTGATGACTGCACTGAGAGCACTAAATGATTTCAGGTCTGCTCCCAGACTAAAACTGCCTTGCCTATTAAAAACTGAATGAGCCATGGAAAGCAAACTTTCTCCCTTTTTAGAGCAGTGCATGCAAGGATAGGACAAGGTTTTCTGCTTGAATCATTTGATAAATATGCAGAAGTCTGGAATTCTTCAGGGCTGTTAAATATTTATAATTATGAAAACCATACATTTTCAGTGGGAGTGTAATTTGAAAAGAAGGCACAAGCTTTTGGGCAGGTGAGTAATCTGAAAGATGCATGCCTCAGTTTCCCAGATTAAGCTTCTCACAACATAAGCACAAACTACTTCCAAGGGGATGTGCCCCTGTCTAAAGATATTAAAGCATGAGTGGATGCACTGAAGTATGCTTCTATTCCATAGATGGCTTTGCCTTCATGCCCTATTCAATTTAAAGTAATGAAATTATAAAATCTCAGTACAACAGAATGAAGAAAATGCTGCTCATGCTGCCGAGCTCACAGCAAATTGTACTCATGTCTCACTCAAGCATGTGAATTGCAATGATGCTCATTTCCCAGCAGTCTGCCTCCTAGGGAACTTAATAGACTTCTTCTTGCCCTTCTTCAAGAAGAGGATTTTAATATCCCAAACTTGCAAATAGGGTTATATGCAATTCCATGACTCCCCCAAGGTTACACCATCTCGGTTTGCAATCCAAGCACTAGACAGTTACTAAGCAAAGTAAATTTCAACTGTAGCTCCCACGCTGGGGAAGATGTCCAGGAACAAACCTGCCTTAAAGCCAGGGCAGACCTATCTGTGAGGATGATTTGTCACACACTCAAGGGCCCTTTGCTTGCTTTGCTCGTAGTTTATCCAGAGAAAACGAAGGTCAGGATTCATGCACTGAACTCCAGGCACTCCCAGCTTCTAGAACTGCTGGATGGTCAATGGATCAAACTTCAGCTGTTCAAACACCCCACAGAAAACACGGAGCCCGTAGGGCAGGATTGCCTGGAGCAGGGATTACAGCGATGGGACTGTGGCCCTTGGGGCACTCAGCTCATCAGTGCAGTCAGAAATAAAGCATTTTCCCCGGCAGTTCACAACAGCATTAGCTCAGAGCCCCTCGGCAGCCGCTGTCCCTCCCCGCTGCCAGCGGCAGCGCTTCACAGCAGAGGGACCCCGCGGCCCCAGCCGGGCTGGATCGCCGTGTCACATCCCGCAGGAACGCGCCGAGGTCGGAACTGGGGCAGGGACTGACACGGAAAGAGCCTTTCGAGCTCACTCACCCAACAGCCATTAAACAGCAGCGAGACACGCACGTCTGTCCAAAGGCTTTTCTGCCTGCATTGTTACAGGTTGCTGAGAGAGAGATGGATGCATGAGACCGGTGAATAAGTGGGACGGTGGGAATGCTTCAAAAATAGCAGCCCTCCCACTAATAGGTCCTGTGCTCTGTACCTGAAGGGGAAACGGCCTGTTTGCTGAGCCTTTCTTCTTCTTCTTCTTCTTGCTGTTGTTGCTACTACACAGAGCTCTGGAAATAGATCAGTAAACAGCTCTGGGGGAAAAGGTGTAATTGATGATGTCTTGGACAGAGGCACCCTGTTGATAATCAGACGAAGGGATAAAAAGGCATTTTCTACACCACATATTTTCACTTTTTTCCCCCACCGAAGTGATGCTTTTGAGGTTCTTTTGAGTCTCTCTGAGGTAGATATTAGCCATAAAGTATGTGAGATAGTACCACCCAGCCTTGACAATATTTTGTATAATCCCCTGGCCTGAGCCTGATACACATGTCCTTTTGTGCTCCTTTACTAGCAAATACTGATTTCTCTAACTTGTTCTTTCAGTCCAAGCTGAACTTAGTACTGGTGGTCCAATGTTTTATCTTGTCAAAACCAAGATGGGATATGAAAGCAGAACTCTCAAAGAGTCTGAAGTGTGATGTTCATTAAACAGCAAACACATGAAAGACACAAAACCTTTTAAATGATGTCTGCCTAACAACTCACTCAATATTTTTCCACATCTACAAATGTTATCTTTCACCACCACACCTCCAAATAATAACATGAATCTGTGATGTTTGCCTTGTAGTCTCATTTTGGGAGATGCTGCACTCATAGAGGACCAAATACTTTGAGAATCAAAAGAAAGGAAAAACTGGGATGTAACTATGTTGTTGGAGGAACTGTATTTAAACTGCTACATCTGACAAGCTCAGTCAGAGAGGCAAACTTAAAATACATCAGATTTCTCCACGTGCACTGTTTCTTACATGGGAGAAATGATCCAGATGGCACAGGCAATTGGAATTCCTTATGCCACCACAGCATGTGGATCAATGGGCTCTTCAAACCTGATTTAATGGAAGATATTTTGGAGTATCTGCACTGGTGACACTGGGATGGATTCCTGGCTGTTTGCTCAGAGCCTGAGAGCAGAGCTAAGCCCATGAACCCAAAGCTGAGCACGCTCTGGAAAAAAAGCATCACAAAAATGGTTCTCACCATTGCTGAGAGCAGGAAAAGAGCCCATCCAATTCCAGATTCCACCATGACATTAATATAGCAAAAACACTGATTAATTAAGCTGTAAAGCTTCTACCTCCAGACCTCAGAGGCAGAAGGAATGATATAACCAATTCATATACAAAAGCAGAAATAAATAGAGCAGGCAGCTGCCTGGAATCCCATTAAAATCTAAAATAAGCACAACGCTGAAAATAACATTTAATTTTATGAACTTCTCACTTGGAAAAAATCTTACTTGATCAGTAAGATCTATCCAAGTAAAAGGATAATTCTAGGATTTCACACTAACAACAACAGAAATAGTAACATAATTTAGCTGACTTATGCATTTACAGGGTTTAATTAGTGGCTACTGAATAATTAGTGACCTGTAGGTTACATCCAGAACTTATGTATATTAAATATTAAGAAGTATTTGAAATTCAAAACCTCCCCAGCCTAATTCTTGACAACTGGAAGACAGAAAACTCTCTGAACTAGTTCCTCTTCAATGGCTCTGTGCACTGAGGTTTTCTATGTGCATTAACAGTTAATAATTCTGAATTATTAATTCTTAATTTTAGTATCATTCTCCTACTAACCATGAGACTTCCAGTAGCATCCAGCATGTTGATGGATATTCTCCTAAGGTGCTTGATGCTCCTAGAAAGCTGCAGCAAGGACTCAGGTTGGTGATCAATAAATTCCCAGACCTACCACATACCTGAAACTTCTCATGGAAAAATGTACAGGACCTCTTGATCCTTCACAGAATTCTCTTTGTGTTCTAGTTAGAAGGTGTCTAATCTGTGCATGAAATGGCAGAAATAATCAATTTGTTTTTCTTACTTGAGACTTGTGCTCTGTGAAGCACCTTTGTATGATGACCATGCTAAGCTGCTTCCAAGGGAATGACATGGAGATTCCAAGGGAATCAAGCAGGCAGTTAAGAGGGTCCTGCAGGGACACAACCCTGCTGCAGGAGCCTGTGCTGGTGTCCCTGGTCCTCTCGTGGCACCAGGACAGTCCCATGGCACCTTCCCCAAGGACACTGTGCTCCCTCCACCACAGTGGCCCTGCCAGAACAGGAATAAAAGAGAGAAGCCTTTGTGAGTCATGGCCTGAGCTCTCCAACAGTTGCCACAGGAGCATTTCAGAACTTCACAGAGAGGTAACAATTACTCTCCCTGGTTTTTAATAGCTGCAAATCTTTCCACTGCCTGCAGTGAGCTGAATGCAGCAACAGCAAGGTGAGTGCTGCCGAGGGGAGCTGTGTCAGTGCAGCATTAATGCACGCTTAAATCCTAGGGGATTCAGTGGGAATGCTGCATCCACTACCTTGCACCAAAATACCTTTCAGAGCGCTGGGAGCACCATGAGTAATCCCCGTCCTCTCAGCAGGGGGAAAGCATGTGCAGGTCAGCTGGAGCCAGCTGCACCGCCCACATTTGGTGTCAAATGTCAGGATGTTGTGCACCTCGCACCGAGGCAGGAGCCCAGACCTGTCAAGGTCCTTGGCGCCTTTCCAGAGGGTCACAATGATGAACGCGTTGCTCATGGGTGACTTGTTTGACCAGACCTGGGTGCCTGCAGTCAGATCTAAGTCATTGACTCATCTCTCCACAGTCAATGCAGGCACAGCTCCCCTGCTACTGAGAACACAGAGACTGAGCAGGCTCAGGGAGGCTGCAGAGTTAATATTTTCCTTCAATAAATAAGTCTTCAGACTGTTCTTACTATGAAATGCACAAGTTTGCAGATGCTTCTCCGCAGCTTTTAATGACGAACACCCTGAGCTGGTTTAATGCAGCCTTGAGGTGGGTGTTCAGAGTACAATGGGAGAGTGTTTGACATCTCTGTAATGGTTTTTTTCTGGGAATGGATGTGCCATTCACAAGGAAATCCTATTCAATAACCTTCTTGTGTCAGCACAGTCAGAATTAATCACGTCCTCCATTACACAGGGGAGAAGTTTCCATATCCCACAGGAATATGCTGCAGCCCGGGTACAAATCCTCTCCCCGAGTTACTGATTGTTTTGACAAGCAGGGTCAAAGTGTGTCCTGCAATTACCCTGGGTTCTGAGCAGTGCAGTGCTGCTGAGTTGAGGTGTGTATATATATTTTTATATGAACAGTTCTGTACTTCAGCAGCAATGAAGTGCCTCACAGTCCTTGTTTTCTGGATGTGACTGCACATCTGGAGCACACACAGCAGTTCCACAAAAAGCCTGAGACCAAACACAGCAGCATTCTGCTGACTTCCTCACCTTGCTACTGCTGCACAGAAGTATTACAGGAGAAAACTCCTCCAGTCAGTTCCCACTGCTGGATAATACAGTGGGCTGACAGCCTTCCCAGCAGAAAGCTCAGTGGAAATCATTTTAAACTCAATGAATGCATGTTTTCAGAGGTAGGATATGGAGTTACTGAGATTCTGACAGTGCTTCAAAGCAAGGAAAGGCTGTTGCAAATTGACTGAGTGGAATCAAAGTAGCCCCTTGCCCACAATTTAATAAAAACTGGCACCTAAACTGCAAACATCTGTACAATACATGAGCCCAACATCTGCAGGTGCTGATTCCCTGGGAATGCACACGGATTCTGTTTGGCAAAGCTTCACCACTGGCTTCTTGTAGAATAAGAATATGGGGCAGAAATTACACTTCCCTATTCTCCAAACACAACAAGAACCAACAGGAAATCAGATTTCCAAGCAAATCTGTCATGGTAGAGTTGTTGTCAAAGTTGTTCTGGGAAAAAGGAAATTCCCTGGATCCAGCATTTAACACAGGTAAGAAAGAGAACAGAAATGTCCACCTGCACCTACAGAGAAACACACAGAGAAAGTAATTCAAATTAACCTCCTGAGGATCCACAGATAGGAAAGCTTTGCCAATTCCTTGTGGGAATGAAACAAAGATTGCCAAAGTGATAAATAAGGATTTATCTGTCAGCACAGTAGAGTGTGATTTAATACAGCAATATTCAAAATCAAACACACAGAAAGAAAACATGGAAATATCTGAAGATTAGGGGATTGTACCCTGACAGTGGCCTTGAACTGCCTGTGTGAGGGCCTTCTGTCACCATGGACTACAAGTAGCTGGGAAGTGAGGAAGAAGTGTGAAAAAGATGTCTTAATTAAGGAAAAAAAAACCAAAACAAAACTCTGTAAAATGTTAGCCCAAACCTCATCCCTTCCATGTACAGCTCAGACCACTTGGGTGTGCTCACACTGCAACTGGTGAGTGCCAGGCTGAACTCTGCCCACACAGTCAGGTGTCCTCCCCTCCATCCTTCTCCTCTCTTTGAGCTCAAGGCCTGACCTATTCAGGCTGCTCAGCTCTGGCTGCTGAGAGCCAGGCCTGCATTAGTTAAAGCTTTTTCCCACGTGGAAAAAGCCAAGCCAAGCCCCTGTTCCCAGTGCTGCTAACAATCAGGGGCTTGCGTGGCTGCAGACATATCCCTGCCTCGTGTGCCATGCTTTTGGCTAACAAAATGTCAATTCAAGTTACAACTGCTCCCAGCAAAGAGCCTAAAAATAGAGGCCTTCCAGGTGGCTCAGCAGACGGATCATTTGCTATACATGGCAGAACAAGTTAGCCTTTTCAGACTGTGCTTTCAGAGTAAAAATACCCCAGTGCAGTATGGCAGGAGTCAGGGCTAGCCTCAGACAAGAGGATTCACTCAGGTGCCTGGCTGCAAGCAAACACTGGAGCCCTTCTGCTTCCTGCCAGGAAGCTCCAGTGGGTTTGGCAGGAGAGGGATGTGCTGCTCTGCCATGGCCTGTACCTCCCCTGAGCTCACTGCTGTGAGGCTGTTATGTTTTCCAGCACCTGCTTTCCCCTCTGAGGGTGCCAGGTAAGCATGGCCTTGGCTGGGCAATAGCCCACACACAGCCCCAGATATTCCTCACAACATGGACAGTGATTCCACCACCAGCAGGAAGAATCATTCCTACCCAACCCTAATTCAAAACTGCAGGTTTTTTTCTTGAATGCCTGTTAGAGTCACATCTTTCTGCTTCCAGCCCAGCAGCTGCCACCTGCATGAAACCCTGCAGGAACAGTTGTCCCTGGCCACAGCAGTGCCTGACAGAGAAAGTGCTCCATCCATCCTACTCTGCAGGCCATCAGCCAGGCCTTCCCCAGATTCATGACTTCATTCAACAACTCCAACATCATCTTCAAATCAACATGTTCCCAACACAGTGTGAATCCTCAGGAACCTGCATCCTGAACTGTACTCTTTTCCTTTTCTCCTGGAGCTCTGAACTCTGGTGTATGAATAAAAGCACTGACCAACAACAGCATCTTAGTACAGAGAGAGGATTCCAACTAAACTGCTCCTCTGAGAGCATGCAGGAAATATCTCAATACAATTGTAAAAAATAAATTGTGCCCTGTCACTGTGCAAAAGGAAGAAGAAAAATGAATATTGAACAGCCACAGATCCAACCAGACACAGCTCCTGTCTGTCTCCCAGCCAAATTTATAATTACTTTTGCTATTTTATCAAGTTTCAAGCAATGCACTTCAATGGAGGAAGGTAACAAGAACAATTCTGAAGTTAACATGAGTGCAATGGAATTTGTAAACTCCCATATAAGGAAAGTCATCAGCTGGAACTTGAGCACCCTGACTTATTCCCTTTAACCAGCAAGGACTTGCCAGTGCCTTCTGGATCTTCACAGCTTCAGGGAGTGAAGTGCTTGCACAGAGGAGCAATTTGTCTTCTATTTTAACTTACTTTGGACATTTCTTTCTGGAAATGTTCTTCTCACCCTTGCAATAATATATCCATACACTTCAATAATAATAAGTATCATGACCACTATGGCATATGACCCAAATTAAATTTTAAAGCTATAACATTTGCTGAGGTCTTCAGTTCTTAGTGTCTCATCATTAACAGATATTCTCCCCTTTGTTGTAAAAAACAGTTGTATTTCTAGCCCTCAGACTCACAAACTGCAGTTTGGAAAATGTTATGCACACACTGAGTGTCTAAGTGCCATCCCAGAACCAAAGAGGGGATGAAGTGGCTCCTGAGCTCATGCTGATATGAAACTTGTCCATCAGTGCATGTAAAATGCAGGGTGCTCTTAGGGGAGCAAGGGAGGTGCCTCCTGGTGCCAGTTCCAGAGGAACTTTGGGAAGGCTGAGGCTCTACATCACCTCATTCCCACTTCACAGCTCACAGTTATCCTGCAGTGCTCACAGAATGAAGGAGGACATGACTCTGCTCAGGGATTACCAGTTGCAGAGGTCATGGCAATAGGATGAACCCTTAACACTCACCTGTCAATTCTCGATTGTTATTTTTTTCAGAGACCTTGGTCAGGAGAAAATACAATTCCTTTCCATATTTATGAGCATATGATCCAACACAGACACTGTGAAACATTGTTTTATACGTGTTTTGATGGGGGAAAGTTCACAACATCTGTTGCACGTTTTTTCCCCAAGCATTGTCTCTGACCCTCTGATTCTGAAGGTCATTTCCACAAATTTACAACCATTTTAAGGCAAAATTCTGAGGTCAAAATGTGTGACAGAGTGACCCTGCTGGTTGCCCCATGTCATTTTTCGGGTAGCTGAGGATTTACCCAGTTTTATCTGCTTCCATTCTGCCAACAGGGAGCGATTTGGAAATCCTCCTTCACGGAAATAATAACTAAGTTCAGAACTAAGTATTTGAAAATTGAGTGGCACTTCATGGTATACATTAAATACTGATGAGTGGTGCTTGAGCTTAAGCGATTTGGCAAATCTAGAAAAGGTCACTGAGCAATTAAGTAACCCCCAGAAGTTGTTTCAGGACATGTGTTCCTGCCTCTGGAAGGCTCATTATGAAAGCAGGTAGGAGACAGAGGATAAAGGTGTGCACGCTGCTGGAATGGATAATGTGTGCAAAATTCACTTCCCCAGCTGCTGGATATGATATGTTGAGAGTTTCTTTCAGTTTGAGTTGTCTGGGTATTTTTAAGGAATGAATAAATGGATTTTATTCATCCCTTTAAAAAGGATGAATAAAATAGCTTTTTTTTTTCCCCCTAAACTATAGTATTAATAAAGATGGTGCCTGGGTTTTGTGCCTGATTTGATTTCCTGCATATTATACATGGCTAATACAACAGATATTTCTGTATGGCTTCTATCACTCAAAGAAGCAACTAGAAAAATGTGATTTTGAGCAGGAAAAAATTCATGAAGTAGATGAACAGAGAAAGAGGTGCAGACTAAAAATTTCTGTAGAGTCCAGCCTCCAACATCAGCCAGTGGATACACTCCTGATGCACTTCACAGGACTCCTGAGTCCTCTGAGAAAGAGGGAGACCACCACCCCCATGTGGTGTGCCAGGCTGCATCCTTCCAGCCCTGCTTTTACCTCCCCATTTCCTATTTACATTCACCCCAAAGCTGCACTAAGACTTTCCTGTCAGCCAGGCTTGCTCTGTAGCACCAGGGAAACCTCTCTCAGAATCCACCATCCCCCTGGAAACCTTGAGAGGGCAGTGGCCACTACTGGGAGTTTTTTGCAGAAAAATCCTATGAAAACACTTCCCTGATATCCCCTCAAACCTTCAGCAGCCTTTGGCTCCAGAGCTCTCTGGTTCCAAGGGTTCATCTCCACCTGTAATCTCACAGCCCATCACAGCTTCCTTGCCTTGCCTTTTTCCAATTACTTTTCAGATCCATGTAAACGTTTGGCATCCACAACACCAAATGGCAAAGAGACCCACAGAAGAATTGTTTGTTTCTATACAGGTTTGTGCTTTGTAATTTTATGCATTTTCCTTAAAAATAATAAAACCTTTTAAAACATAGAATACATTTTTCTTTGTTTTACAAGAAATTCTCAGATTAATGCATCCTATTTCACTTTATAAAACTTTTAAGAAACCTTGCACAACTTACATGTAGTGGAGGAGAACAGGCAGGGATTGTTTTGAATGGAATGAAAAGCCCAGCCAGATTTAAAAGTTCCCTAATAAGAACAGTGCTTAACTTCACTTGCAAACATGAGTCTGGTGTGCACTGTCCAATAATACCTTTCCAACTTTCCAACTGCCTCTGTCACTATCTCACTGTGGTATAATGGCTTTTTTTCCACGAGGGAGATGTCTACAAAAGAAGACAGCACTCATTCTGATAAAAGCAGGGTCACCTCACTCAGCACCTTCCCCGTGGCACTGAAGTGTCCTTGAGACACTCTGGATGTTCATGGCAGAAGCACAAATCCTGGAGACAACTTCCAGGTTCCCAGACAAACAGACAATTGCAGCACTCCAGCAAAGCATTTCTGCCTTCTGGTTTGAAGGGAATTTAATGCAGGAGCCTGGGTGATACCTTGCTTCCACAGGGAGCATGAAATCCCTGGTGAAGGATTTGCAGGAATCACACCAAAGTCATCTCGTGGGGGAAGAAATGCCAGCATGGAAGGAAGTTTAGGGGATCTGCAGATTCTCTGCAGCAGTGGCTGTCAATCCCACAGTCACACTACACAGCACAGCAGACAGGCTCTGAGGCACTGGCAATGGCAGCACAATAAATCTAAAACCATTCCCTTTCAGTCCTGTGCTCTCAAGTTAAAATATTCTCTTGTCAGCCTCTTTAAGCACTAACAATTATTTGACATTAGCACTGCTGGGATTAAGATATTTTTACATCTACCTCTACAATTAATGCAGCAAAGCCATGAAAATGCTTTTTTGGAAAGCAGCTGTCTTTTGGAAACATTGTTTTGCAGCGTGTGAGGAGAAAAAGCAGCTTGAGAATGATCTCCAACCTTCCACTGTGACCCCAAGCCTCATTTCTGTTCAGGTAGCAGAAATGCCTCTCAGAACTTACATTTTTCTTGATTAATGTGAGAGCTTATGTCAAATGGCATCTGAGTTTTCCACTGACATCAGGCTGCTGTTAAACATTAGCAAATACTCTATCTCTGGAAAGCTGAGATAGGAAAACAAAATCTCTTCCATCACAAATGACATTCCACCTATCACACTTGATATTTTGCTGAGAATAACAACTAAGATTGGATTTATTTGCATCTCTGTCTGTCCAGGTTTTGTGTAACAACAACAAATAAGACTGAGTGGGGCTCTCACTCCTCCTTCTATCAAACAATATCAGAAGAAATCAGCTGAAACTGCCAAAAATAGGCTGTGAACTTGCTGGATGATCAGAATCATGCCCAGGTTCTGCACAGAATGACAACAGACATCTCTCAGTTTTTATGCAGAAAATAAATCAGAGTGAACTGAGCAGCTGCCTTCTGTATCAAAACTACCAAAACCATGGAGTACAGAGAAGATATTCCATGTTTCTGAAATGGTGGCCTTATCTTGACTCTATAAAACAACAGGAAAACAAAGGCAGCTCATGTCCAAGATGTACAAAAGCAGGCTCAGAGATGAAAATGGGCTATAAAAGTGTACCCTGAAGACATGTCCAAAGTTTAATCATGCTTGCCCACTGGGAAGATATCCCCTGTGAAGTCAGGGACAATGGAGGAGAGCAGGAGGATGGGATACTCATATTTGCACTTGTCACAGTTTCACAGAATAATTTCTTATGATGTAGAGGAAGAGAGAACCCCAGAAGAGGGAGATTCCCCGTGCCTGGTGCTGCCTGACAGAGGATAATGGCACATCCCCTTATTTGTGAGTCAGTCAAACACTGCAGGGCTGTTCAGTGCAGTCACCAGTGACACTCCAGCAGTGTGGGCTGAAGGGAACCTGACCCACAGTGCTGACAGCAAGAAATGATCAATCTCTCTTGTTTTAATTAAGAAAACAGGCCAGTGTACATTACAGCCCAGCATCACTTCTACACTGCACCACATGCAATCCAACAGCAAGGCAGGAGGCCTTGAGTGATGGAGAAAAATCAGGCCTTTATTTGTGTTTTAGGCTACAACAGCAAACAAGGAAAATCCATGCTTTGGATCAATACTGCTCTCCTCCACATCCCCACTGTGTCATCTGTGGTGAGACAGGAACATCTCCAGGATCTAACATTACAGGATTTGGGGAAGCTGCAGAGGTGAGATCCCATTCCCTGGCTCAGAGGCTCCTGGCAGACAACAGGAGCTGTTCCACACAAGTTACTGGTCCTGCTGCAGGACATTAGGCCCCCATTCTGTGTGTGGTAAATACAAGTAACTACATTGACCTTAAGCTGAAGGAGAACATTTTGTTATATAAGCACATCCCTGCTCCTGTAATGCTATTCATATTAATACAAAACACAGGGGAGATTAAGCAAGTAAATTAAATTTATTAGCATTCTGCTGCTTGCTTCCTAACCAGTGTGGGATTCGGGGGACTAAAGGCTCCTTCTCATGGGGCACAGGTTCCAGGTTGGGTGTCAGAGGGACAGCAGAACGTGGCAAGGTGGGTTTCAGTGTCATTCTTTTTAGTGGAAGGCACAGCAACTGCTCAGGTGCGTGTCAAAATCTCATATCACTAGCATTAGACATTTTTTCCCTACTTTAAAAGCTGTGTATTAGGAACAGGAGCTGAAACATAATATTCTATTTCATTTC
Source organism: Argya squamiceps (assembly GCA_037834095.1). Lineage (NCBI taxonomy): Eukaryota > Metazoa > Chordata > Aves > Passeriformes > Leiothrichidae > Argya > Argya squamiceps. Next base: position 18,611,347 of record JBBMKD010000022.1, read on the forward strand.
ATTCTATTCAGGCACAAAGAGGCACAGATGTATTACACTAGCTAGACATATTTAGAGTCCTCTCTTCACCTGCTCCACTAAATCCTTGGTTGAACACATGATAATCCAGTAGTCTAGAAAGAGAATTCAGAATTAGGGTGGTGAGGAGGGAATATCCTTCTTTGAGAATGCACAGAAGTTCAAGACATTTTCTTCCTCTTTATGCACACATAACTCTCCCTGACATCAGCTCTGGGACTGAGGCTTAAAGAAAGAATCAAAGATGTATTTTCTTCTACAAGCTCACTGCAAGAACTGCTAAAATCAGTAAAATGCAATGTGAAGGGGGAAAAAAATTCAATTTTTCTTTACAAAAGAAACAAATTTTGACAGAGTTGTCCTAGTCAGAATTCCCATTACTACTGTGTTTATATAGCAGTAGGTAAAGATTTACTTTAGGAAATGTTCAGTTAATCAATGCAAGAGTTAAAAGCAGAGATAATTCCAACTCCTCCTCATATCCAAGAGTGTCAGGAATTGTTTACAACAATCCCTCTAAGTTCAGACTCTACTCCTGCTAGGGTCACTCCTTACCCAGTGGTTAAATGAAAAACAGTGTTGATTGGGATGGAAAGTCTTGGCAATGGCTTGGACTATTCCTCCTACAATCCTCATCAAATAAGGGGCACACAACAAATTGCTTATCTCCCATCTGCAATTCTCCCCTCCACCCAGCTGTAAATTTGAATTAATTAATAAACGCCCTTATGTTTTCAAGGTCATGGAAAATGAAAAGCACTCAGCAAAATGGATGCACTGACAGTGAAGTGTGTTTGTGGGTGGGGTTTTTATGTAAATGCAAAATCTGTGAGGCAGCAGCTCCTTCATCTGTGCCCCAAGTGCTAAAGTTAGACAACTTAAAAGAAAATAAAGGGAAATGCAAATAAATGATGTTTTGAACAAATGTGACCTTCCCTGGAAAAAGTGCAAGGCTTTATGCAGCAGTCTCCAATCACACAAGGAGGTCAAAGACCCCATCAAGTCGGGGCTTCATGCTGGCTTTGGTGTGTCCCTGCTGACTGAGGGACAGAGGACAACTCTGCTTTCTGTCCCCAGCACCTGCCCACCCAAGGCCTGGCCCAGGGCTCGTCACTGCCTGCCACCCAGCCCTCAGGAGATAAGGCTTGTGTGGCTTCTCTGTTCCCAGCCTCTGGCTCTGTCTGAAACACTGCAGCACATCCCATGGCTGTGATAACCACGATACAAGACCCACACAGCTCCTCTGTCTGCCCCAGAACAGGCACTGCTTTGGGAGTGCCACAGCTGCCCTCTAAAGCTCAAGCACCTTCACAAATTATGTCATTTTGGGAGTAACATCACAGAAGCACAGAATGGTTTGGGTTGGAAGGGATCTGAAAGATCATCTAGTGAAGGTGTCACTGAGGAATGTGGTGTTTGACAAGTTAGGAATGCCACCCCTTAGATAAACAGAAACAAGATGTGAACTTATGGGACCAATCTTTGGAGACACACTACAACTGAGAAACTTCTGAAAATAGAAGGGATAATTGAAGACACTCAGCTGGGAGCTCACAGTGCTTGAAGGGTGGATTTTCAAGCCAATCTTAATCCTGATATGGCCACTGGAAAGAGTCTGTGAAGAGTAACTGCAAATTACTTGGGCTCCTCAGCACATCAAAGACTGGAGCTGCTGGGGCCAGCCCAGGGGAGGCCACGGAGCTGCTGCCAGGGTGGAGCCCCCTGCTCTGGGGCCAGGCTGGGAGAGCTGGGGGGGCTCACCTGGAGAGGAAAAGGCTCCAGGGAGAGCTCAGAGCCTCTGCCAGGGCCTGAAGGAGGCTTAGAAGAAAGAGAGGGACTTTTTGTATGGGAAGGTAGTGCCAGCACAAAGGGCAGTGGTTTTAAAATGCCAGAGGCAGGGTTAGATGGGATGTTTGGAAGGAATTGTTCCTGTG